>VWZL01006363.1:177040-242074 GCA_013396915.1 Stercorarius parasiticus | reverse complement strand
GGGGTGGGCGGGCAGGCCGCTCCCCCTTCTAGGGACAAAAGAGGAGGGGAGCGGGCAACCCCCTGCAGCTCAGGGTACAACAGGGTAACACAATCTCCCCTTCGTCAGCGGAGCTCCCAACCTGGCAGAGGTGCCACAAAAAGCCTGTCCCAGCGTGTCCCAGATAGATACAGGGAGATAGATAGATTAGATAGATAGATATACACCTCAGAAATCATGACAGAGGGTAGAAATACCAAACCCAGACCCCAGGGCGTTCCCTTTCCGTACCTATGAGAGGTGCTGGAGGGGCACTGATGCTTTTTCATCAGCTAGAAATGAGAACTGCGCTTCCCTGAAGGGCGTGGGTTTGGCCAGGGCAGTATGAACATGGTACCTCGTGAGCCTGGCTATTGCAACACACGGCGTTAGGTGTGAGCACAGTCAGCTGCGCAGCTGTAGCTCGTGGGCTGGTAACACAGTGTCCCTTCCTGGTGTGAAGGGAGTGGTCTCATCACAGGGCTTCTGGCAATGGTGTTGAACACTTTTCATGGAATCATAGAATGGTTTGGGTTGGAAGGGACCTTAAAGATCATCTAGTTCCAACCCCCTGCCATGGGCAGGGACACCTCCCACTAGACCAGGTTGCTCAAAGCCCCATCCAGCCTGGCCTTGAACACTTCCGGGGACGGGGCATCCACAAGTTCTCTGAGCAACCTGTTCCAGTGCCTCACCACCTTCATAGTGAAAAACTTCTTCCTGATAATCTAACTNGCAGTACTCCAGGTACTCACCAGAGCAGAGCAGAGGGGCAGAATCACTCCCTTGACCTGCTGGCCACACTTCTTTTGATGCAGCCCAGGATGCAGTTGGCTTTCTGGGCTGCGGGCACACAATGCCGGCTCATGTTGAGCTTCTCATCCACCAACACCTCCAAGTCCTTCTCCTCAGGGCTGCTCTCAAGCCATTCTCTGCCCAACCTGTATTTGTGCTGCTCCTGTTGAACAGGAAACAATGCTGTCCATCACGTGGTCAGATCCTCAAGCAGCGTAAAATTGATAGCATAAACTATGTAGCTATACTTACCTTTTATCGTTGGGTGAAACGCATACATGGCTGCCTAATATCAGCTTATATTTAAGGGTATAATCCAAAGGCCAAAGAGGTGTGTATCATAAACATCTCAAACTGTGGTTCTCTGTCCAAAAGAATCATGCAGTACAACAACTGTATTCATCAAGAATAAAAAAGCTGTTGGCAACAAGGAAAATAATCGCAGAATGAAAAAAAAAGCTTTCTCTGAAGTTAACCTTTAGCTCCTTCGTATAAGAAATGAAAACGATAATAAATTTTATCATATTCAAGGTTCAATGCAAAACCAATCTCTTCACCAAAGTCTTCTTGCAATAAAGATTATGATAAAAGAGAGAAAGAACAAAGCAGAGAATGAAAAAATGTTGCTGAATCATATGTATTGTAAGAGATTCATATTCCCTGGAGCAAATACCTAGTTTGATAGTCATCCACTTGAAACTTAGCATTTCTGGTTGAACTTTTCTGCTAGTGTGAAAAGAAGGAAACTCAATGTTGGTTTTGAGTCAGCATCTTTCTGATAAAGAGAAACTGCACTTCAACAACACCAGGGAACCCCATAGTGGAAAAGTCTAAGTATTTGGGACAGAGTTAAGGACACAGACAACACAACTAATCCTTAATTAAAGGATGCCAGAGACCAAAACCAGAATATGACCAAAAAGATCTTAATAATTCTTTGAGAGTTAAAGTTTCTGACAGGATTCAGGAAACACTGAAACAAACCCAGGAAAGCATCACCACACTGTGTTTCCATTCAGATTTGCAGGGATACAGTTGCACCCAAAAAGGTATAGACAGGGCAAAAAGGGATCTACAAACACTCAGATTAAGAAGCAAAAGGTCTCAGCTTCTAGAAGGAGGAGTAATAAACCAGGACATTGTATTCAAGGAAAGATCCCGATGGCCAGCCTCTCTTCCAGGATGGCCAGATCTTTCATCCAAGCCTCTGCGGAAAGTGCTGTAAAGGTGACCTCTCCACCTTCTCCCTGGCTGTGGGAGTGGTATATTAAAGGTTTTCCTAAAAGATGAAAAAAGATTAGAATTATTTGCTGGGTACCCCGTTTGTTTCCATCTGGCTCCATTTCAGTTTTGTTTTCCTTACTTGTCCCCTGCAGCAGACATGCCTGCGTGGGCTTCCTGACGAAGCAGCTACAAGTTATGAAGGGCAGAGTTAAGGGTGACCACACTGAGGATACAGGGCCCACATGGCCAGTTGCATCAGCCATATGACGGCAAAACTGGCTACAATCCCCTAAATGTCTTTCTCTTCTTGGACAGATGGGAGCTTTTGAACTGATGGGGTGCACTGAAGCATCTCAGATTAGTCTTGCGCCATTAATAATTGTGTAGGAAAGACTATTTGTTGGAAGGAAGCTTTACAGTTTACAGGGTGAGGTTAGAAGAGAAAGAAAATGAAAGGTGAGGGAGATGTGCATGTGATGTACTACTGAGAAAATGAGAAAGAAATGAGCGCAGGCTGAACACACGAAGTAACCACTCTGATTCATGGAATAAAATAAGCTTAGAAATATGGGGAAAAGATCTACTCCTGTATCTACTACAGCCTGTGGAAGTTTTGCTATAGATTTTTGTGTTTGCAAATTCATTACCTCCATGGGCCCAGGCTGATACTGGGTGTAATAGCAGGGTATCCGTTTAAAGCCACTGTGCTACTGCGTATAAAAATCCAAACTAGAGACTGTAACCTCAGCACAACCACTGGCTCCTGATCACAGCTTGCTGCTTCCACCCGGGATGCTTAAGACTGCAGGCTATCAATCCCCTGCTCTAAACGCTAGATCACACGTGTTGGCAAAGCTCCTGGCAAAGGGAGCGGGTCAGTATCTGATCTTTGCTGGCCTCTCCTGGAAAAGCTATGGGAGGCTGCTTCAGATTAATTCTGTTCCTTGCAGCTCTCAGTTAAACAGCCTGATGCCGGGTCTGCTGTGGAGAGGGGAGAAAAAAAAAGAGGCTTTTGTAGTATAACAATGCCGTGTGCTGATGTGCAGTGGGCAATTACGTAACCAACGCTAAATCTTTCCATAATTAGAACAAGCACCTAGTTAGAGTGATCAGAGCTCTTTTGTGTGAGCCTGCACCGGGGGTACGCAAGAAAGAGCTTGGCTCAAAAGAAAGATGCTGGCTTGATTTCCCTTTCCCTTTCAACTGGTGAATAAATTAAATCTCAGATTACCCCAAATTGCTGTGAAAGATGAAAAGCGAAAAGTGTTTCCTTTTCATTCTTGTCAAAGATGTTTGGAAGACGGGAAGCAAAACAACCTACCTGGAGCTAATTCCAGAAGATAGCTTAACATATTCCACAGGTCTCCTGCTAGGCCAAACCCACCCACGTTTTTGGTCCAACTTAAAATGGAGATTGGCAGATTTTGTCTTTCTATCAGCAATGGAAAGCTCAGAGCTGACTCCGGGAGCCATCCAATTTTAGAACAGGATCTTCTTACCGATCATATTGTACAGAGCCAGTATTTGGATATAACACCTCTTGAAAGAAACATGCCCATTGCCCCAGGCCAGTCAGTGCCCTTGAGTCAGTAGTGACCAGTGGCTGAAGGTGACAACAGAAAGTTATGTGCTGCTTGGACAGCTGGGCTTTAGGTGAGCTGCAAAATCCACTTCTACCAGTATTTCGTTCCTTCAAGGCCTTTGCTCAACCTTGTTGCCCAAATTAGCCAATCACGTGCCACCCCCATACCTCTCTCTTGTAATTTCTGTTGGCAAAAAAATTCCTCTTCACTTTGCTAAAGCTGGTGGTGACTAAAGGATACTCCACTTCTTCTTGCAGGTCGTTAGTAAGTGTCCATGGGCCACCATGTCCCATGTTAAAAGAAAAGATTTTTATCAGCCAGGAGTGGAATGCTTCCAGAACAACATTTGCAAAACATCCTGGAGTCTGGAAGGTGTTACAGAAGTAACTGAGATCGTTTTTGCCTATTGGAGAAAATTTACTTTTCTACAAAGTATAAAAAATAATAGAAATTAAACCAGCCTCCCTTTCAGTCATTCCAGGTAATACAGACATGGCTTGAAGAAATTAAAGATTTTTACAAAAGTACTAATAGACCTTCTGATCTTTTCCCCCCAGCTGTAATCATTCCTTCTGAATGCTGCCTGTAACCCCTAAGGGAATGTGAAATGCAGGGGTTGCTGATGTGGCTGAACCTTTCCATCTAGGTAAATCTCTTCTTTTTCGCTGTTTAGCATCTTAACCTGTGGCATAATTTATCCCTTGAGTTAAGAAGTGTCATTTATTTTGATCATTTTTATCCCACAATGTGCAGTGACTGTTAGGCATACAGATATCTGATATTAACAATAGCTTATTCCACTACTTTGTATTGTCATCTTCATTTGTTACAAGATATTTCATGAACCATTTAATTCTGCATTTGCAAATGTGTAAAGTGCTGAAGTAGATAAAAAAAAAAAGGTGCAGAGGATTTAACAGCCTAAATCTACCCCAAAAGACTCCTTGGAATACATCAGAAATATGTTCTCAAAACCAGTTGTAGTATTCGCAGCAAACTAAAGACATCCCTGCTGGCAGCCATGCCAAGGATTAAGGCTCCTCTGCAGAGCCTGAACTCTTTTCTCACCAAACAGAGGATCATTTTGGCGTACTTGTGAAACGTGATGTATGTGGAGACCTGACAGTGTTACTGTCCAGAAATGTTAAGCAAAAAAGATCATGGCAGAAATAAAAAGGAACTCATCCTTCCTTCTTAGAGACAGGTTTATATCTGGGGATAATGTGTTTAAGGATCTCTGAACCATTCTTTGCCTAATGTTTCCTCTTACCAAAGCTCTGCCACAGCTGTCATCTTTGAACCATTACCGGGTCTGGTTCAGAAAAAGTCCAGATCTAGGAGGCAGATGAAGATGCACAAAGATGATCAATTTACAGAGCCAGAAGAGAATAGTAATGTTTCTTTTCTGATGCTACATATATTGTGGGACATTGAGTTTCACCCAGTTATTCCTGTAAGGGCCCTGGTTGCTCAGGCTTGTAATAATGAAAGCATCTCTTCCCAAGATACTTCAGCTTTGATTAGAAGATAACAAGGGATGGAAAAGTGAGCACTCCCCACAGCTTTCCAAAGGTTAATCGCTCTCATTGTAAAATATTTCTGCCTAATTTCTCATTTAAATTTCGTTAATTTCCACTTCCAGTCACTGATTCTTGTTTTGCCTTCCCCCATGAGATTAAAGAGCACTTTCAGATCTTGTATTTCTAACTTGTACAGGTACACATACCTGATGATCACACCTTTTCTCAATCTTTTATTAATGAAAAAAACATGCCAAGTGTTTTAATTTGCTCACTCAGATCACTTGTCCTTGTAATGTAATTGATAATAAGTACAGATAAATAGAGTTCACCTCATTTTAATTTGTCAGTATAACATTTACCTCTTAAAAGTTCACCACAAAACAAGTTTACTTATTTTATTTCCCCTACACTCCCAATTAACACTAGCTTTATGTTATCTTTGTAGTACGCCAACCCTCTTCAATCTTCCAGCATTGAACAGAGTTGTCAACAACTCTGTCCCTTACAGTTCACCCAACTTGTACATCCACAGGCTGCACGAGGCTTTTTGTTACTTCACAGCACAAGAAATTCATACTAAGCTGCTTCTCTCTCATAACCCTCCTGGACCTCCACCCATGTAGCATATGTCTTCAGGTGTTGCACAGTGCTAATTCTTTAATTAAAACATCATGAGAAGCAGAAGACAGAAGTAATGGGAGGTGAACCAGGTCAGGTTCAAGGACAACTATGTGAATAATGTATTTCTTCGGTCTGGTGGCTAACCTAACACAAAAACTAAATTGTTTTCTCACTTCAAAAAGAAAATGGGGGGGGGGGCAAACCAAAATCAAACCAAAACACCATTCTACATGGAACAATAACAACAAAAAAGTCTTAGATTAGAAATTAAACACATTCTGGTTTAAAGAATTTTCCCACTTTCAAAAAAGTAAGCACATTCAGCCTATACTTGGCCAACAAACATTGCTTTACACCAAAGTTCAAATGGTCCATTTCGAAAATGTTAAAAGTTTCAAACTTTCCAAACTTCCCCCAGTTTTTGAGTTCAGAACTTCTAAACAACTTTTTTTTTTTAATCCCAGTAAACATTTTTGACCAGTTAAACCATGTATGTAAGCATTTTTTAGGTTTGATACATGATAGATAATGCAGGACAGGGACAAGAAGTTATTCACAGATGGATTAGCAGCACGTGCATAAAAGACTTTGATAAGTTTACAGTGCCATATGGTTTTGAATAAGCTTGTACAGCCCCTTCGTACCATATGGTCCCCTCTATCCAGCGCTAAGAGCCTTACATATTCACAAAATTAGCCAAATCAGACATCAAAATCAAACCAAAATTAATTAAAAAGACAGGTTCAAGAGGATGAAAATTAAGTATTAAAGCAAGTACAAATAGCTCACTGTCTGCAAAGAGAAAGCGAGTGAGTGCGTAGTTCTAAAAACAAGCCACAAGACTGAGGAAACCAAGGAGCATCTCCCTAGTGCAGGAGATGAAGCATATTGCTCACCTACAATTTTACCTTCTAAACAATTTTGTATTGTGGCTGTCATGTAAACTGTGTTGCAAAATAGCTCACTAAATTATATATTTACCATACAGCATTAAATAATGCATCACAGCAAACAAAGAAGGAGAAACACAAAAGTAGGAAGGAGAAAGGATAATTATTCAGCTGAGGCTAGTATAACAGCTGGAGACAGAGACCATGGCAACTTCTGACGGAGAGAGGAGGCCCCTGAATCAGGAGGCAATATTGCCAGATATGACAACAGCAATTTTGTTGCTAAATGACTGACAGAAATGGGTAGGAGAGATGACAGATGAGTTTTGAAATTATTGATAAAGGATATATGTCAAAGTCTTGTATCTTTAGCTTTGTCTAAAGTGCTCAATAGAGGCCACCTGTCTCGGAGAGGAGGGGAAGTATCTGTCATTCAAAGAAGTGATGACAGAGCTGCTGTCGCCACGATGCAAAGCCAAAGTCTGATTCCCACTGGAGACGACAAGAGCTTTTGCATAGAAGGACTGCAACAGGCCTGTCCTTGCCCCCTCCAAATGCACCCCATCCTAGAAATTGTAGCAGATGAATTTAGTCTGCAGGACTAGACTGTCCTGCAGATTAAAAGATGATAAGACAGACAAAATGACTAGAAGACTGCAAGACAGACATTTAGTCTGCCTTATAGTCTTCCTGCCTCATACGGTATGATTTTTTACTTCTCATAAAAACTGTGTTTGTTTCTTATACTTTCTACTCCTTTTTTCTCTAGCCAGCTTCTGTTTCTCTTCTAGATGAACCATGCCTAGCACAATGGGACTCTTCTCCCTTTGATTCACTAGCAGTTACTATTTATTAACCAAATTTCTTTTTTTATATATAGTGCCATATACCACCACATCAAAACGAATAGCAACTTACCTATGTAAAGCTCCACCTAGTTCCCACCACAATTGTCTGGGAAGTATTTTTCCCTAATCCACATTTTAACTATACCCTAAAGAGTGCATCTCTTGGCTTGATGTAAAAAACTTCTATGTAACATACGGATGCCCATTACACCTATACAGCACAATTCTTGTCATTTAATACAAAAGGGTTCATTTTCAATCAATATGTTTTTACAGCTTTTTTGATCTCTCTTCTTCCTTTCTCTCTCATGTCCCAGTTCAGTGATATCTAAGTAGCAGATATCAGAATAAGAAATTTTATTCCAATCCCTTTGCTGTACATTTTTTGCTTTTTATTGGACATCTTCAGCAGGATGAACCATGAAGTTCATACTGAACTTGTTGGAAACCATCTGAATAGAGAGAATATTATACCGAGCTCCCCTCTTTTTCTTTTTTTTTTTTTCTTTTTTTTTTTCTTCCANTCTTCCAATTGTGCCTCAGAGATCTGTATTGGTCTTGTATTTCTGGTGCAGCCTTGTTGAGACTGCACCATTTCTGTTGGGTCTGTCTCCTCTGTCCAAGTTTGCCAAGGCCAGCAATGGCCAAGGAGGCATCCAAGTGGGATAGACATGCAATACAGGATTGTTATGAAGAACTCACAATTCATTGTCATTTAGACAATTATTCTATCACCCAACGACCCCTCCCCATCTGGGAAGGGGAATTGGAAAAAACAAGGAAACCCGGGGTTGCAATGTAAACAGATTTAATAGAATAACACTAAATAATTAACACTAATAATACTAAAGAACCAATATTGATCCTCATACCAATATAAAATATATGAGGATTATACTCAGCCAATTCCATCAGCAGGAAGCTGTGCACTCCCTGCAGTGCACAGCAAATGTCAAGACACTGCTTCGTCAGGGAAGGGAAGAGCTCAGGGGTCCGGCACCAGGGCAAGGAGTTCTCAGGATCGCAGCCACCAAGGAAGAGACAAAACTCCTCAGCAAACTTTCTAATTTATACTGAATGTGATGTTCATGGTATGAAATAATCCTGTTAGCCGGATTGGGGTCAAGTGCCTGGGTCTCGCTCCTCCTTGTCCCTGCACCTGGCAAGGTTAGAAAACACCGAGAGCTTGAAAACCACATAGCCTAGCTGGCTA
The DNA here is from genome assembly GCA_013396915.1 of Stercorarius parasiticus. Classification (NCBI taxonomy): domain Eukaryota; kingdom Metazoa; phylum Chordata; class Aves; order Charadriiformes; family Stercorariidae; genus Stercorarius; species Stercorarius parasiticus. The sequence continues at coordinate 233,359 of VWZL01006363.1, read as the reverse complement.
TAAAGGGAATATTTTCACAAATTCAGACACTAGAGTCTTCTGAAAGAGCAGTTACCCCAAGCATGAGAAGAGACCTCACTGAAAAGTAAAATCGCTGAAAGAGAAATTAACCCCGTGTCGCTCAAACCAGGACAGGGAGGTGCCGCGCACGTTTGGTTGGGGCGTTCACAAGACTGTGTCCCTCAGGCGGCAGATCCGGGCCCGGGGGTGGCTGCCGGGCCCGGGGGTGGCGGCAGGCCTTGAAGCCAGCCAGCCAGCCAGCCAGCCCGGACGGACGGACGGAGCCGCCCCCCACAGCCCCGGGCACCGGGAGGCGACCCCAGAGAAGGCAGAGCCCTTGGGGCGGGGCCGCTCCCTCCACCCGTCCCGCCCCTCAGGGCCGCGCCCCGGGCGCCGCCGGAGTGGAAAAACGACGTCTCCCATGACGCGTTGCGCTCTGCACGCCTGTGGTCACGGGAACCGCTACGTCACCCAGACTACAATTCCCAGTGAGACGCTGCGCCGCCCGGCGCATGCGCAGCTGCTGCCACTGCCCTTCCCCCGCCCCCGCGGCCTGCCTCCCTGGAAGACGACGGAGGCGGCAAGATGGCGCTCACCAGGTGGGTCTGGTCGGCTCCGTCCGGCCCGGTTCGGGTATCTGATCTTCCCTCCGCCTGTCCGCGGCTTCCTAGCCGCTGTGCGAGGCTCTGGCCGATGAGAAAGGCCGCGCTTGGGGAGCGCGCTACAGGGCCGCGGCCTCTCCTGGGCGGTGGGCCCGCTGGGCTGTGAGGAGGCTGGGCCGCGGCCTGGGCCAGGCCGGAGCTGGAGGAGCTGCCCTGCCCTGCCCTGCCCTGCCCTGCCCTGCCTTGGTGGGACGGGGTGTTTGGCACTGCCGGGGGTTCGGCGCTTTGCTTGCCTCGCGTGTTTTCCGTGGGGAGAAGGAGCTCCTCAGCTCCGGCTGGAGGTGGTCGGGTCGGTGGGGTTTTGTCGGGGTTCGCTTACCGGGAGCCGGGGCGAGAGATCTTTGTTACGAGCTGCTGCGTCTCTGGCAAGGCTCGGGGATGCAGTTTCAGTGGCCGCCCCGGAATGCCCACTCTCTCTGAGGTGGAAACTTCCTTGAAAAATGCGTAAAAGGGCCCCGTAATCGAGATCAGCTGAAAAATGGGAAGTCAAGAAATTGTGTTTTGACTAGTTGGCTTTGGCTGGGAGGTACTTGGCGTTACGGGGGAGTTTGTTGACAGATCTCGTTGTGGGCGTTTGCTTTGAGAGAAAGGAAGGGGGAGTCGTTGGGACTAAGGGCATGTTTTGTTTTCCTGCTCCGTAGTGGTGGAAGGAACACACGGTGGTGTGTGACATTCTTCTTGGAGAATGAGCATTGTAGCATATTCCTGTTCAAATAAGGACGCAGTGCTTTTGCACCTGTAATCTCAGGAGTTACTGCACTTAGGTTGATGATCACAATATTCAAATTTCATAAATTGATTCTTAGTCTGCATAGAGTGATTGTAGACACGGTAATAATTTAGTAGTAGACTTGAGCATAATTGAGTGCTACTGAGTGAAAGTATCAGAATTAACTTTTTATGTCTCTCTTTTTTTGGTGGCTGTCTGTGTATATGCAGTTTTTTACCAGCTCCAACCCAGCTGTCTCAAGACCAGCTAGAACTAGAAGAAAGAGCTAGAGCTCAAAGATCTAGGCAGACTGCTCTAGTCTCATCACGACGGGAACCTCCCCCATACGGTTACCGGAAAGGATGGATACCACGAGTGCTGGAGGTATTTAAATTCACACAGTAGCGTGTCTGTTAATGGGGGGGAAAAAGTATGTTTTCTGGAGTAGAAATAAACTCTGAGCGTCTGGAGTGTAGCACAGAGTTGTGCAAAGTGTTACCACATGCAGAATTGCCATCCAGACTGATGGGTGTATTCTTGGGTGGGGGAAATTGTTCTATTCACCGGATTACTTAAAATGTTTAATGGTAAACAGGGTATTATAAGGATTCTTCCCTTCAGAGATTGTTGTGTTGTAATACGGAAATAGGTCTATGGTCCTTTCAGTTTACAATCTGTGAAGGTAGGGATCCTCTAGAAAGACATTTGTATTGTTCCTCTGTCGTTATTTGTTAAATACATGTTCCAGATTATAGCTGGAGTAAGTGAACATGTGTATATCGGAGAACAGAATGGTCATGTGTGTTGTGTTCCCAGCGTAACAAAAGATAGCTGCTGGTGGTGGAGAAGAATGCTAGAGTTGGAAGGAAGCTTAAAAATCTGTCAGGTATTCATTGTCTATATGTGTTGCTGGCAAAAGGGTTTTGGACAATGTTGTGTATATTTGCCTTGCCAGCTTAACATAATTTCAACTGGAAATGTTGAAAGGCAGAAGGGAAAATAGAGATGTATATCTCTAATTACAAAACTGTTTCTCACCATGAGCTGCAAAACCTCACAGATTTTGAAATGGTACTTGAAATAACATATGAGACCTGCTGTTACGAGTCAGAAGCCAGTGCTCTTGGGACAAGGCATGCTGTTGAGGTTTTGAGAGATGATTTCATGTGTGATCCTGCATTGTCCCCAGATGCCATCCTTTCCTGAGCTAGTAACAGCCTTACTCATTTAGGTTTGTGTCCCATTTTTGTAAAGATGGATCCAACACTGTGCCATGGGGATCCATTAGTGCTAGATAAGGTGAGTTTAAATAGTAGTTCCAGTGGTTCCCTAAAATAAAACATCTTTATATGGGTTTAGTGTTTAATAAAGCATACTATGTTAAAAATTAAACCCTTATTACACCCAGTGTAGGGTTCCCTCCCTACGCTGTTAATTACTAAAGTTAGTATTTTAGTGCTTATTCTTTCTAAATGTTAGCAAAAGAACTTCTTTTAAGAAGTCAAGTGATGAAGGTTTTCTAAGAGTTTCCAGTATCACTGGGCCGCAAAGTGATGCACATCTCAGAAAGACTGTTAAGGACTCCTTTCTCCCTCATAAAAAATGGAAATTTTTCAAGAGTGATAAATGTTTCTAAAGCATAATGTTTGTCCAGTGGTCCTGGAATGCTGTCATTGGAAGAAACAAAATCTGTTCTTAATAGATCAAGAGTTATATAGAAAAAATTGAGGAATGACTTACTTTTGTTCTGGCTAATACCTTAACATTGATTCTGTAACTAATTGTTGAATGTGGGACATTCAGTGTAAGACTTTAAATAACTGAAGCTGTATTTCAGTGAGCTCTTTAAAATGGCATAAGCATGTCTTTCTTTGGAAGGAAGTTCTGCTCATTTATTCCAGCCTCAGTCCAGGTTGCAGTGGTGTTAACTACTTGCTCACATGGTGAACATGGTGGGAGATCAGTCTATCTAATGAACCAAATGGAAGAAGAAGAAGAATGAATTTCTTAATCAGACTCCACATAACTAGTGCCATTGCAACAGAGGGAGGGGGAGATGCTCATGCTGCTTTAAGCAAATGCTTCTTCTGAAGAATTGCATTTGAAACCGCAGCCTGAAGCTGTTTTATGAATAGTACCAGTTCTGTGTGCGTCCCTCTTGATACTGAATCAGGATGGTCTTCTTTGAGAGGTCTTTTGGTTATCTGCTCATTAAATGCTGTTACAGCAACACGTTGAAGGAGAGAAGAAATAAACTTTAAGAATATTGGGCTGTTGGGCGCTGGACCAATTTTCAATGTATTCACACATCAAATAAAGGAAATGGGATAGCTTGGTATTCATACTATTGTAAAGCTAGGAGCTACAGGCTTTGAAAGGAATGGAAAGCTGCTTCCCTTGATTATGATGTGGAAAGCAACAAATAGTAGAGATTTTGATTTAAAAATTGCTGCTTATGTAACTTTAGTATTTCCACGGTTGCTTTATTGCAGAAAGTAAATTTTTGAAGTTCTAATTAATAATTCACATGTGAATGAAATACTTAATCATGTATTGTCTGTAGCATAGTAGTGCCTGCACATTCTAGTCAGTGATACGGGCTCTTGTGCTGTGCGGAGAATAATTACTGCAAGATGTCTCTGCATTTCAGTGTCTTTCATTTTAATGTGTAAGTTCTGTAGTCCATTGTTCTCTTACCAGCTAAAATAATCAGTTACTAGAGCATTCTGGCAGTGATTCATTTTGTTAAACTCAATCCACTCCTTCATTTCATTTCCCGCCCGTGCAAATGTTATACCAGGTTTTTGTCTTTCAGTCATTCACTGCTTTTTATTTTGTGTAGGATTTTGGAGATGGGGGTGCTTTCCCAGAAATTCACGTGGCCCAATATCCATTGGATATGGGTCGAAAGAAGAAGATGTCCAATGCTTTGGCTGTTCAGGTGGACGCAGAAGGAAAAATAAAATACGATGCAATTGCTCGACAAGGACAATCAAAGGACAAGGTAATATTTCTTCAAATACGTAGGCTGGCATGTATACCTGGAAAAGTTGTGTGTACACATTGCATATACTTCAGCTCATTGGTCTGACATGAGCATTTTGACAGGGATCACTGTGTAATCTTCTGTGTTATGTAATTAAAAGGTAAAGCAAAAATCGTGAGAGTCTCTACACAAAGCTGACATGATAGCTTAGCAGCTTTTGTTAGAGCTATCCAGTGAAGGCAAGAAACTGAAATCAGGCCTGAGCACAGCCAGCCTCATGTCAGTGTGTAGCAGAGTGGGGGGAGACAGAAAACACAGTTCAGCTTTCACAATACTACACCTTGTGTTTTGCTCATTTAACATCTGAAGCTTCTGTCTGCTTTTGATATTGTTGGGTGCTTTTTCTTTTTTTTTTTCTTTTTTTTTAATTGTGGCAGGAATTATTGTCAGTGGCTATACTCCTAAATTTTTGTGCTAAGTTCATTGATGGCAAGATTCTCATCAAGTTTAATGGTAATCGGCTTCAGTTTTCTGTGTGCAGTAGCCTTTCTAAAAACAAAGAGATGACACTTTATCCTGATGTCCTAACTGGTACCGAGGAGACTGGGTACTTGGGTCTCCTAAGTCCACTTTGAGGAGTATCTACGTCTGCCTTATGAAATGTAGCAAAGTGGACTACATTAAAACTTTAATTCTCTTAAGCAGATGTTGAAGGGTGGAAAGCTGCTGAGGCGTGACAAAGTGTATGACAAGCTGCTTGTTATAGCAAGCATCTCCTCTAAAGAATAGAGTAATCCAAAGAAAATCTAAAAAGGGAGTTAACTACAAAGGGTGTTTCAGTTAATAGATATGGATAGCTATTTTCAAAATAATTAGACTTCTGCCTTAATTTAGGATGTCTTGAAAAGCTTATGGGTATGTAATATGCCCCATGTCTTACTGCAAAGGAGGAAGGGGAAAAACTATCTAAACAGAAAAACAAAAGGTGAACTTTACCTCTCAAACGGAAAAAATAGAGTGAGCATTCTAAGAATATCAGGGAAATATTTTTTTTAACAGATACATTTTTTTTTGTTGTTGTTGTTTTAAATTGATCCTACATTTGCCAAAGTTGCAGAAAGATAGTGCCAATATGATTTTATATTTAACTAATACTCTTTTGAATGTCGAAAAAGTGTCACATGTTATATATCCTCATCCTGTGTGTCATAAATTACTTCAGTACCTTTGGAAAAAAAAGAGTTCAAATTGGACTCCGTGCTGTCATGTGGTAGAAAGTAGCCAGGCTAACCAGAAACAACAGCAGTGGCAATATTTTTATTAAGGGAACTTTCACTGGGGTTCCGTCAGACTTTATGTAGTGTCTTGAATTATTTGTCAAGGGGAAGATGCTAAAATATTAATTACACTTAAAGAATGTTGTGACTAGATATTTGATACTAAATAGAAATTTGACTTATCCCAAAGCATAAAAAATAATTTGGAGCAGATAAGTAGACAAGAAGTAGTAATCCTACTGGTTTGGAGGAAGGTGTAGGGCAAATAATAAGAAAAAAAAATTATTGTAGTTAAACCCTCATTTTTACAACTGACAAATGCATCTTTACCTACTTGTAGGATCAGATTTAACTTGCATATAACAGAACTGTTCAGATTGGGATCGAAGTATATTTGAAAAAGAACTAGAAATGATCATTGACGTTAGGCAAAAATGACTAATCTTTCACTGTGCGTTATTTGGTTCAGAGTTAGGGTAATAGAACAGGTGAAGTTAAATTTAACCTGTTAACATTCGTCATATTTGATTCATGAAGATCTGTACCAGCATTTGTTAACTTTCCATATGGCATCTCTAATAAAGCGGTAATGTTCACGTTTTGTAGCCATACTTACCAGGATGGAAGAGATGCGTGGCTTTTCCAAAACTGGGCTGTGTAGAACTGGAATTAGGGTTTCCTAACCCTAAGCTCTGCCTTCTGAATCAGCTTGATTCTGATTGCATCCATCTGGATGTAAATGCTGAGACTAAAGATAAAGTATTGTGATTCAAGGGGGAGTAAAACTGGGGGAAAATTAATATCTGGAACAACTTCAGTGGATGTAGCAGAACTACCATTGCTTGATTTATTTTTTTTCTTTTTTTTTCAGGACTGAGAAAGTATTGGCAAAGATGTCCTAGGGAGCATTTCTTCACTAATCTATGTTGAGTTGAATAATGTGTAATATTTTTTTGTAAGAGAGAACTTCTATTAGTACAGTGCCAGTGGGATTACATACAGAAGTTTCATTGTCCTGAGGGCTGCAGTCATAATTCAAATTTTTCTTCCATCTTAATACTTAGAGCTAAGCAAAAGAGATACTTAGCAGCCTGACAGAAATGAGATGGAGTTTCTGATCCTATTCTATGAGCTACTTGTTTGGTCTGAGTTAAGAAGCAAATTTTGCTTTTGCTACAGCTTACAGATTTTTGGAAGTTGAATTTAGTGTTCTGCCTTCTTGTAGAGGCAGCAGTTCCATTACCCAGACCCTATAGCTAGATGGTTTGTCAGCAGTTTCTGCTTTTGCAGTGGTTCATCTCTCTTGCATCCGTTGCTTCAGAGAATTTTCCTTGAAAAATGCTGACATAAATGAGGTACTCTGACAAGCCTCCTGTTTGGGGCTGGCAGAAAGTCTGCTAGACATGAAATGCTGGATAACGTTGAAGAACGTGGATGCATGACCTTATGGATCCCAGGATGGAGTTCGTCTGGTTGTCCAGATGAAGGATTTGCAGCCTTAACCATGTGGTTAGGTCTTGTGCTGCTGTAGATTCTTCCAGTACTTTCTCTACTCACATGACTGAAAGCCAGGCTAAAATAATGCATCAATAATTGATATACTTTGGTGAGACTGCTGCTCTATCCCCTTATTAGGAAGATAAGGACATATAGTTGCTTCCTGTGTTTTTATTAATACAGAAGAGAGAGTGAAATCAAGGAATGGAACTATTAGGTCCATTACTTTTTTTCTGGCAAGGATGATTTTTCTGTGCAGGAGTTGGATTTCTTCGTGGTGGCCCAAGGCTGCAGCTTAGATGTTAAAGGAGAAAAAAAAAGAACAACAAACCTTACCTATAGAATTGAAACACCTGCAAGAGAGAGTAGTTCCATTGTTGAAGGGACTCCTGTTATAGCAATGGAACAGATCAAGAGAATGTGAATATAATTAAAGTAATCAAAAGTATTCTTTACTCATAATATATTTACCTTTCTGGTAGAGCTTGGTTTGAGAGCTTGTCACCAACTTTTTCTCTAGTGTGTGTGCCAGGCTTACAACCAGGTAATTGTGATGACTTCTAAAATGTTATGTGCTTTGTATGGAGAAACTATTGATGAGCACTGCATAGGGCTGCTCTGGATATATAGAATAAAATATGTTGAAGGGAGAGATTGTGTATTACAGATAAAGAAATTTCTGTTAGGACACTTGCGTCTATCAGGTGTCTTGTGAAACTCTGAATGTGATTGATGTCTAAATCCTGCCATGAGCTACAGCATCTTACACAACTAGTTAGGTAAGATTTCTCTTTCTGGTGGCAGTGGCATGCAGATTTCTATTTGCTGCCTGTTAAGGCTGCCCCAGCCAGACAGGGCGTCACGTAGCTGTACCAAAAATTGAGCATTTCATTTCTGCCTAAAGGAGGTTGTTTCTGCTTTTCAGTAGCAATCAAAACAAAATATCTGAAACACAGGCTGATGCTTCCTTTTAAATTTCATAGATAAAAAATGGTAGTGAATGCGGATACTACATTATCAAACAATCCCAGTCTCCTCTTTGTCTTAGATTAATAAAACATCTCAACATTACTGTTAAAATAAGGTAAATATCTAGAAAAACAACACAGTGCAACATCTTTGTCTGCCTGTCTGTATCACCTCAAAAAAGGACTCCAATTAGAACATGGAACTGCATCAAGTTTTTGATGGAGACAAAATTTTTTTGTCTTTTCAGGCTAGTTTAATCTATATTATGGATTTCTTCCATGTTAATGCAGCTTGCCATTTGCGTGCAGTACTTAAGGGTTTAAATAGTTCATGTAGCTCATTTGTACCTCAGTGTCCTGTAGTTTTTAGAGGGCCTCTTAGACTTTTCTGTTTTCTTTTTTGTCTTCTGAGATACTCTGAGCTCTTGCAGCATACTTTGTTCTTCGTGCAGCAAGGCACTTGGACTTGGAGTTAATTACCTTAGAGGAACACTGCTCTTCAGATGTCCTTCATTCAGCATTTGAGGAGCTAGGGTATTATTTATACTAATTCAGAGGATGAAAATTTTAGGAGTGAAGGCTGAGAAGCAGTAAATGGCTCTTGTGTGACAAATTAATGCTGAGACTAAAGGTCAGTTTCATAGTTAGACATGCATTTTATAATAAACTTGAAATAATAGTTGTAATGACTTTTAACCCTTTGAACTAAGACTTTTTGATGTTATTTTGTTGGACAAATGTGAAGCATTAATGCAATGTAATAAATTTTTCCCTATAGCCATCTAATAGTATTCTTTCCCTATATTTAAAATCGGGGTTTAAAGCTACTGACAGCTAGCTGCATGTTGTATGAAGACTCAAGTACCTATATAAGGGAAAGTGTCAAGAACAGATTTCTTAAGCGTTTTATTTTTTTTTTTAAGAAAATAGGAAACATAATGAAATTTAAAAAATCTGGATGCTGAAGAACACTTGTATCAAATTCTTAAGCAATCCTTGAAAAAAGAAGTACAAATGTGGATTACTTTTTTTCCTGCCTTGGGGACCCTGAAAAAGGAGGAGAGTAGGAAAGAGAAGCAGGAAACTGGTGTCTAATCCCAGATCTGAGTGTGATTTACAGAATTATATTTAAGCAGATTGCTTCTTTTCTTCAATTATTCCATCTATAAAACAGTTCAGAGTATATTCTTGTTCTATGGGAGTCATTTAAGAATACGTAATTGTAATGCATTTAGAGTTGTATACAAATTTTCATTAGTACCTAAGGTATAATCTAGGCCTGAAACATTTCCTTTGATCTGTGTACATTTATTCCTGTTCACCAGGACTGATTAAAATATAATGTCTTCCAGGTTATTTACAGCAAATACACAGATCTTGTGCCAAAAGAGGTCATGAACGTGGATGATCCTGAACTGCAAAGACCAGATGAGGAGGCAATTAGAGAGGTATTATATGCACTGATGTGCCTAGTTATCAGTGGTATATTGTATGTCTTGCGTACATGATGAAATGCATCCTGTGGTATTTTTGTCTTCAGATAACAGAGAAGACAAGAGCAGCCTTGGAGAAATCAGTCTCTCAAAAAGTTGCAGCAGCCATGCCAGTTCGAGCAGCTGACAAACTAGCTCCTGCACAGTACATTCGGTATGTAGTGCTGGTGTATGTGTAAGATGTTGTTATACATAAAATTGATTAAAATTAGGATATTCATGGAATTTCTGAGAACAGAAATTCCTCTTGAATTCTGTTCTTCTGGAAGTAATATGAAACTGGCTTATGTATTTTGAATTAACCCACTAATGATAACCTGGTTTGAAGTGCGTTGAAATATGTCTTAACATGTCATGACTTGTGGCACTTTGTGGAGGGGTTATTGTTTTAGCAGCAAAATACAGATTTGTCGGGGAGCCCTATTAATGGTGTTGCCCTGAAAACAGAGTCTTTACTGGGAGTTTCAAGTCAAGACAAGGCATGTAATAAAGTTCTTCCCTCATATAAAATGAGCAATCGGAAAGAATTGGAATTACTAGGAGGATGATACTTATTTATGGTGATTTTCTTCTGCAAACACATAAGAATTCCATGTAGGGTTAGACTTTGCCTGAGGTTAATTCTGAAAAAAGTATGTGAAGAGGTTTTTAATAACCAGTAAGTAGTCACCAGGGATTCACAGACATGGGTAAAGAATATTGTGACATGCTTTGTGTACTCTGTTAGTTTCTTTCTTCTACTTCAGAATCTGGGTTGAAAGAGGAGAATATAGCCCTGGGAAGATACATTCTGTCTGGTTTAATTGGTTGTCTGCATTCAGTCCAGTATCCTCTGTGCAGTTACCTGCTCCTGGTGCTCACAGCGGAAAAGTCTTAAATTGGTGTGGATGAAATGAAAACGCAGTTAGAGCAGTGAACTGAGTAAAAATGGGGTGGGCAAGGAATATCTAGCTGTGCACAGAGAACTGAGCACTTTGATTGTTTTACTCAGGTACACACCATCTCAGCAAGGTGTTGCCTTCAACTCTGGAGCAAAGCAGAGAGTTATTCGGATGGTGGAAATGCAGAAGGACCCTATGGAGCCTCCAAGATTCAAGTAACTATTAAAAACTTGTTCATGGCAAATAGAAGATTCTGAAGTGTATTTCCATACAACATGCTGATTGTAATTGTTTTCTTAATTGTTCAGAATTAACAAGAAGATTCCGCGTGGACCACCTTCTCCTCCAGCACCTGTAATGCACTCTCCTAGCAGAAAGGTATGAAATGCCATAGCTGTTCTCAGTTTTGAATTCTAGATGAGTTCACAAATTCTAATTTGATCTAGTTCATGTCTGTGTACCTTCACTTTCTTTTGATGTGATGTTAAGTGATAAACTTGGTGCTTGGTGCAGTCTTTTTGTTTTTTTCAGGGCAGTTATGATACTAGCTCTCTTCTTATGTACCTTGTCAAAGGTTGAGTAGATTTCCCATATATTTTATGCATGGTTGCATTGCTGGAGGAGTTTATAGCGTGAATTTGTCGACTGAGGCTTTGGTACACTGATACTGCTTTTAGACAACACTATTAAGCTAAGCCTTAATAACACTAACTTGTGTTATTGTGTTACTAAGGATTAGCTCTCTTCTGAGAGATGGGTGTAGTGGTGGTTCATTGGTTTCTTACAACTTGAACTCTTGGCTGGGAGTTCCGGCCTGTGAGACGAAAGTTTTAAGACGATGGCTGAAAAGCTGGTCATGACTTTACTCAATGTTGGCAAAGGTACTATGCAGAAATGAACATCTTATTGCTGCTAAGAAGAGTTGGATTTTTTGTAGCAGTGTTCTGAACTTTTTACTCTTATTTCAATAGTTTCATAACTGTCTTTGAGAAGGAAAACAGTATTTCCTTTTGCTGTAAATCTAAAGATGACTTTGCTTTTTCTCTTAAATCAGATGACCGTGAAAGAGCAACAAGAGTGGAAAATTCCTCCATGCATTTCAAACTGGAAAAATGCAAAGGTAATTAAATTGTCATAAATTCATCTTTCTAATGTTGCACTATGCTGGGAGACTTCTGTGAATGATTTAAGCTTGAATAATACTGGTTTTAAACCCTTAGAGTTAGGTAAAGGGGCTGCTTCCAGCATGGAGAACAAATGATTGTACAACTCAGTTTTTCTCTCTTTGGCATATAAGAGTTGTCAAATTGACAGCAGTATAGAACTGAGAGAGAATATATTACTTCATAACAGAGATTATGCATTTTGAGAGGGAAACTGGCATTAGTTAAAATCCCCATAATAGTGCAGTATGTGGAATCTGAAACCAAAGCCTCCAGAGCTCACAAAGTAAAGCCATCTAAACTGAAAAGGGAAGGGTAGTTTATAGAGAACCAAGCATGTTTCTTTTTAATACTGCAGTCCAAATTTCTGGAAAGTTCTCCTTGTTGCATTCTTTCACTAATTAGTTTTCATCACTGGTTAGCTTAGCTATTTTTATTCCTTGTTTGAGTAGGTATGTCCTGTCCCTTTTGATTTTTATCAGCCAGTGAGTATACGTTCAGAGAGAAGGGAGAATTTATAATTTGCTGCAGTAACTGGTCTAATCATTCTCAAACTTACCAAGCTGTTGTCGTGAGGCAGCCTCTTCAAATGGAGGAAGGAAAAGCTGCATGTTTGGATGTTGTTTATTTTTTTTTTCTACCCCAACACAGCTGTATAACTGGGACTGATGCTAATTAGTAGATCAAATTTTAGGTTACAGATGCTAAAACCAAAGCAAAAATTTTGTAGAGCTCGCTAAAGAATCTTAAAATACCATCTATAAATAATTCTGAATTTCAGCTTTTGAAAGCAAAATTGGCATGTAGTGTCTCTTACTTTTGCTGGCAGCCTTGCCCCTTACTTTCTCATTTTGAACCAGCTAACGTCTTAACAGGTATGAAAACTATTTAGGGAAAACAGTTTTTAAGCACAAATGGTAAAGCAGCTCAAAGACTGGGAAAGCTATTATCTGTAGTTCTTAACACAAAGCACAGAGTGGACCTTATCGATCCAAAATTGTTATTTGTGCTGAGATGTAACTTGAAGGGAAATTGTGATTCCAATTTGGGATTGGAGTGAAGCTCAGTATTACCTGGAATGAATGTGAAGTTGTGTATAAAGGAGGTCCATCGAGGCATATTAATGATGGGTTGTGAGTTTTGTGCGTATTTTTGTTTTCTTACACAATAAATGTAATAATGTTTGTTATTACAAATAAGTTAGGTTCTGTGATTAACTGCCTCTCTGTTTCCATTATAGGGTTACACCATTCCGTTAGATAAGCGTCTGGCTGCAGACGGCAGAGGACTGCAGACTGTTCATATTAATGAAAACTTTGCCAAGCTTGCTGAGGCTCTCTATATAGCTGACAGAAAGGTCAGGTGGTTGTTTTGTTCCATGTGGTTTTACACTCTTTTTATGCTTAATTTCCTTGAGAAAATCAACTGTGATTAGGCTATAGCTTTTTGGTTTGTCCTGCTTCTTGGCTAACATAAGACATAAGGTCTTATCCCCGATATCTTTGAATCAGTGGCTTGGTGTGGGTTAGATTATTGGAGGTTGTGGGTCATGTTTCTCAGCTTTAACTGCTGTGGCTGTCTGGCTTTGAACTTCATGGCTTGATTCCTGCCCTGTTTACTGGGTAACTCCATGACAGAAGATCTGCTTGCATCCCAGGTGCTAACTTGCTGTCTTTTTAACTGTGTTTTATGTGTGCAGGCTCGTGAGGCAGTAGAGATGCGTGCCCAGGTGGAGAGGAAGATGGCTCAGAAAGAAAAGGAGAAACATGAGGAAAAGCTCCGAGAAATGGCTCAGAAAGCCAGGGAGAGAAGAGCAGGGATCAAAACACATGTTGAAAAAGGTAAACTTCTTTGTTATTAAGATGCTATGGTTTTTCTTAGCAGTCTCTGAAGTGTGGGTCTGGAGAAATAACCTGGGAAATTATAATACCTGAATATCAACTGTAATTTCTCAGCGTGACATCTGTTCTTCATTTCTTCACTTGATTAGCCAGTGAATTTGGTTAATCCACCGGCTGGTTTGATGGGGTCTGGATTTGAACCTCACAGCAGTATGTCAGCGTATACAGGTTTAGGACGTTGTTGAGAGTTTCAGAGTTGTTAATGGATCAGTGAAAGTAATGGCTTTCATGGACTGTTGTAAACTAATCATTTTTTTTAGAAAAGGCTTGTTGCAGATGAAGAACAACTTTATTTACAGGAACTAAACCATCTTTAAGGTTTCAAAGATGGTAAATGCAATACTCTGTCTCTTGCACTAACTGATCCTGCAGGACTGTAGTTCTGTTGGCCGCTAGGCCCAAAACCTGCTAACCTAAGTAAATTATAGCCATTGTGGTGAGACTTAGGTTTTGTTTGGAATGATGCTTCAAAGATCAAAATGCTGAACTTACAAAGCAGTTACGATCTCTCTAGAAGGTTGAGGATATGGTAATAAAATGCCAAATCCTGCAGCTAGGATGGACTAAACTCTTCCCAGCAGACTGGGGACTAGCTGGCTGGAGAGCCACTCTGTTGAAAAGGACTTGAGAGTCCCAGTAGACAATACGCTAAATGTAAGCCAGCAGTGTGCCCTGGCAGCAGCAATGCGAAGGGCATACTAAGCTGCATCTGCAGGAGTGTAACCTGTAGGTCAAGGGAAGTAATCATTTCCTCTTACTGGTGACCTGTTAGACTGCATCTGGAATACTGTGTGCAGTTATGGGCCCTCAGGTACAAGACAGACATTGATAAACTGGAGTGAGTTCAGTGGAGGGCCATCAAAATCGTCAGGGGGCTAGAGTATCTGCCTAGTCAGGAGATGCTGAGAGAATGAAGCTGCTTGTGCCAGAAGATGTGGCTTTGGAGGGACCTGATGGGAGCTTTCCCATATCTACAAGGAGATCCTCAGAGCTCTTAGCTAAGCTGCACAGTGGAAGAATGAGACAGTGGTCAAAAGTTGAAGCAGGAGGTTCCAACTACATGTGAGGAGAAAAATTTTCACCTTGAGGACAAGCAGCAGTGGAACAAGTTGCCCAGGGGAGGCTGGCAGTCTCTACTGTGCCGGTTTTTCCCACCTGAGTGGGCAAAGCCCTGAGCACCCTGGTTTGAATTCAGCATTGATCCTGCTTTCGGTAGGAGGTTGAACTAGAGACTCCCTTCCAATCTGAGTGATTTTCTGATACTGAGTCACAGAATGTTTTTCAAAGCACTTAGATGCCTGCATGTTTGAATGTTATTTTTAAACTTAAGAGATAAATGTATGATATGGTGATCCATAGGTGTTTTAGGATATCCATTCCTAGATGGACAAGTATTCTAAGTTTTTGAAAGTTTAGAAAACATAGTTGTTGGATGTATCGGCTTTAACTCTCTTGTCAAGGACAGTTAATCGTCTGTGGCATAAAGAAGCTGTGGTTTCCCATGTGTTCAGTTTGTTTAAAGTGTAACGTTTTAAATAGTACTACAGGTCACTTCTCTTCTGTAAAAGAATACTGAATCGAATCACTGTGCCAATGTCTGTGGCATAGTTAATTCAAACTTCAAATATGTGTCTATAATGAGCAATCTTCCATTTGTTCAGAGGATGGAGAAGCTAGAGAAAGAGATGAAATCAGACATGACCGGCGCAAAGAGAGACAGCATGACAGAAATCTTTCTAGGGCAGCCCCTGACAAAAGGTGAGTCACAAAAGAAAGCGGCTTTATTCCTGTACTGGCATGGGCTTCCCCTCTAGGGAAACTATTACACTGGGCTTCCTTTTGCTTGATGTGGGTGCCTGAATTTTACCTTGTGGAGATATTCGCTGGTATGAAGCACTGTTCATTCATTGTATGAAATGGTATTACTGTGTTAGTGTACGGCAGTCCTCTCTTCTAAATTTGGAATTTTCCAGATGAATGGAGATGGGGGCATGTTGGTTTTGTGTGGGTTTTTCTTCAGTAGAACTTTAGTATATTCAGATTTAAATAACATGTTGACAGCAAAGGTTGAAAGCTGGATCCTATAACTTCAGTGAGACCAGAGTATCAGTAGTGGCTTTGTTTCTTGAAGCTGTCCGTTTGAAGTAAGTTTAGATTTATGAGTGTAGGCTGAAGTATCTTCCTTGCCCAAGCCAGTGAGATTTCTGAGCACAAATGGTTTCTGGAGGCTTAGAATCTCTAATATCTTAAAATTAGATTGCTTGGCCTTCCGAGTATATAATTACACTAGTTCTTGCAAAAAATAAATATGACATTTTTAGACCAAGTCAGCTTGATGTAAATTGCAGATAGTGGAAAGGAAATTTAAATGTAATGCCCAGCTGAACATAACTTTCCCAAATGTTTCCTTTGCCAGGAGACAAATTTTAAATGTTACCGAGCGCGGAAGGGCAACAGTCAAAATCTGGCTTCTGAGGCATATTGTTAGCAACTGCTACAGGATCAGGTTGCAGTTGAGCACATCAACAAATGCGGTTTATGACCTAGTAAAACTTTTTTTTTTTTTAATTCAGGTCAAAGCTGCAGAGAAATGAAAACAGAGATATCAGTGAAGTTATTGCCCTAGGGGTACCCAACCCCAGGCCATCCAATGAACTCCAATATGACCAGAGGCTGTTCAACCAGAGCAAGGTAAAAATACCTTTTCACAGCTATGCAGCTTTCTGTGAGAACGTGCTCGTCCTTCCGTAGTGGCTATGGCTAGAATACTAAAGGGACACTGTTCTCACAGTTGGTGTGGATACACTCTGAAACAAGGCTCTACATAACTGGTTAGGAGATATCCTTTATCCATACCTGATGCAACAAAAAATGGAATATTCTGAATGTATAACTGAATTAAAATGGTTTTGTTGTGGTTTTTCTCACTGGGGAGTTGGGAGAAAGAAGCTATTTTGCCTTCAAGCTGCAGTGACCCCATTTTCTTCTTTTGTACAACTGTACTGTCTGAATAAGGGAAATTTGCTCTGAGAGAGAAGCAAGTAAATACTTTATATTCCCATTATTGCTTATGTTAAAAATTCTTCTGAAGATATAAATAGTTAACAGCAACATTTATTTTCCCTGAACTTTATTCTATTCAGAGATGAAAAAGTAGATTAGGCTACAGAAAGTCCCTGAATAGACCTGCAGTTTGTCAATCATTCTTTTTCATGTCCCCAGTGAAAGACCTGCAGGCAGACGCGAAAGCTGATGAATCAAAAGTGAAGAACAGGCAGGCACTTCTGCTTTCACAGTTTACATGAGCGTCTGTGTGATTTAGATCAGTCAGCTTAAATCATGTGTTCCAGAAATTCTGAATAATATCCATTCTGTATGGTTGTACTTGGCTGTTATAGACAGCTGTACTTGCAGGGCAAACTGAAATCATCCATTACTCTGAAATATGAGCAGTCTGTAATTCCTGTTGCTTTCTGGAAGAGCAGAATTGGCCCTGACTGAAGCTTGTAATAACAATTGTGTCATGTTGTCTGGCCTTAATCCCAGACCCAAAACCACTCATAACCTAATGGAAGTACTTGAACTCATTTGAAATCAATAGTAAATCACATGGTACCATCTTTGTGTATCTGTGTGACACTATCTGAGGTTAAAATAAATTAGCTGAATTTTTGGAGACGCATTTGTGTTATGCTGCTGTTCTTCCTTCTTCACAGGGTATGGACAGTGGCTTTGCTGGAGGAGAAGATGAAATTTATAATGTTTATGACCAGCCTTGGAGAAGTGGCAAGGATATGGCCCAAAACATCTACAGGCCAAGTAAAAATGTGGATAAGGACATGTATGGTGATGATCTAGAGGCTCGAATAAAGACCAATAGGTAAGAAAATAAAATTAAGAAATACTTTTAATTACTACTCTGGAGTTACAATCAACTGAGTATCACCTCTTCTCCTGCAGGTTTGTTCCTGACAAAGAGTTTTCTAACTCTGATCGTAACACCAGAGGGAGGGGCAGAGATGGACCTGTTCAATTTGAGGAGGATCCCTTCGGTTTGGACAAGTTTCTGGAAGAAGCTAAGCAACATGGTGGCTCTAAACGGCCATCGGATAGCAGCCGCCCAAAAGAACATGAGCATGAGAGCAAAAAGAGGAGGAAGGACTGAATGCCTCTGTTCCTGGAGAGGTAGAGAAATGGACTCCAAGCTTGGACTTCACGCAAAAAGCATTTTTAATATCAAGAGGGGGAATAGCGTTTTAATGCAGCAGTTCACAACTCTTGTTGTGTGGATATATATACACGCATTAATTCTACGTAGGACAGCTACCCCTTGAGAGTGGAGGAATGGAGACCACTTTGAAACATTTCACAAGGGAATTTAGCACTTTAGCAAGTGCTCCCACTTTGCTGATTCCCTGTTGCCCAGCATCTCAGGGTAAGAATGTAGCCCCTTCCTACAGCTTTAGTTTTTGTAGGTAGCTAAAGCTTTTACTTCATCTGTTAAAAGTTTCCTGCTGTATGTAATTATTATCTTATGCTGTACTGGATGCTAGGGAGTTTATGATTCAGTGTTTCTTTAGTAGTGTGGCTATACAGTTTATTCGAACAAGAAGGGGAAACAGATGGATTCTGGTTTAAAACAAACAAACATTCATAGTTTCTCAGTAATCTTTATTTTAGTTTCTTTACATTTAGTGAAATAAAGCCTCCTTCCACTGCTCACTGACTTTGATTCTTCCTTTGACTGTGTCTTCTACGGCTCTGCTGTTTGAGAGCGAGCTGAAAACAATGGAAATTATTCAAATTAGATAGGCAAGAAGGTTTGATGTTTTTTATTTCTGATCTTCTAAAATATTGATATGGAAAGTGGGTTTATAACCGATTCAGTTTCACGAGCCATAACCACAAATGCTAAGCTTGACGGGAAAGCTGAATATAATTTGCACAGCAATTGCTAGTCCTGTGAGGCAAAATGCATCTTAAAAGCTTGTGCTTTCAAGTGGAACTAATAGAAGGTAACTGTCTAAACCGAGCCTAGAACAAAGTAGGAGAAGTGCTCATGTATTTTACTTCTAGAGAAGCCTGCATTTTTGAAGAAACAAAGGAAGTTAACTACTGCCTGCCTTCTGCTTTTTGTTTCACTATAAAGAAGTCTCTTAGCTCCAGCACCTCTTGGGAGAGTATAGTCCTTGAAGCCTAGGCTGTTAGGTGAACATGGCTATCTTCCAGCTTCAAGAATAAAAAGCAGCAAAATCATTTCCAAGAAGTTGACACTAAATACTCATCTATGCTGTTTCTAGTACTTATTTTGATAATTGCATACTGATAACATCCTAATTATTTTCAGCCCAATTTATGAGGCATCAGGCTCTGGCCTGGCTTGTCACAGTTTAGGACTGAAATCACCAAGCTGCTCCTTATTTTCTGATCCCGTTTTTGCAGCACAGTTGTAACTCACAGGTCAAGCTTCCCTTAGGAATAGGTACTGAAGTAACCACAACCAATGAAGACTTCTGCAGTGGTATCAACTACGTCAAGCAAAATACTTCATCGCAGTCAACATACTGTATCCCTGAAGTCTCTTGCCAATTCATTTTACATTGAAAGTATCAAAACAAGAAACTAGTTGTCAGAAGGATACTGAAGAATTCTTACTAGTTATTCAAAGACAGGAACCAATCATCCCCACTTTCCCAGCCTGCTTGTTGCTTTTGGTTCTACTAGGTCTGAGTAGCTAGGTCAGCTCAAGCACACGTAAGTCTACAAGAAAATCCCCTTAATAATCTGCCCCTATTTAGTGAACATACTAGATGCAAGTTTCTAATGACTTTTGACATGAGACCTGTTAATTTATGAACGGTTTTGGGCAGCCATGGACTCACTGTCCCTTTTATCCATATTGGATGTTTTGAATGTTTCTAAAGCTGAGAGACAGCCATTTCTTTGCTCCATTTCTTCGCTGCAGTGAAGCTAAAAGATGATACAGTTGTCTGGCACTAACTGACCCGTCAATGACAGACACCTTTGTATGGGTACTAGACCACAGGTTTTTAACCGATGGTGAATGCCGTCTCTTGATACCATACACTAATGCACTGAGATTGCTGAGTATTTTTTCCTTTACTAACGTTTAAAATGTTAGAGACCTTAAGTAAAAAAAAAAAAAAGAACAGCTGCACTAAAGCTAATTTGAAGTTATCTCAAGCACACAAAATCAGGCAGCTGACTTTTCCTGTACAAAACAGTATCTGAAGAAAAATAATAATTTTCACTGAAGTTCAAAGCTTAGCTTTACATTCTTCGTTGTCTTCCCCCTGCCACCTAACATCCAAATGAGATGTTGGAACCCACCTGCAGAAACCTCTATTACAAATAATGACTAGTTGCATGGCAGTTTCTGAACAGTTTTGCTGCATTCATATTCCTTTAGCTTAGCATAGCAGGAGGTTTTGATCCCTGGTCTGTGATCTCTCTGGTATCTATATGATCTCAGACCCTAACTAGTTGATTGGGGGGGGGGGAATAAACAAAAGTGTTAATGATTTAAAAAACGTTAAAAGCACACTAAGTGGCAAAATGCTTAATTGCACTTGGAACAAGTGCGATGTTACTTTGTCCAATCAAAGGCAGAATTAAAGAGCTCAACTCATTACATTACTTCATTAAAGGAAATAGCACATTACCTTGGCACCTTCAAGTATGTGGGAGTCCTTTTGAAACACATTCTGAACATCTTGTGGAGTAGAGAATTTAATCCAGCAATAACGTCTGTGAAAGCCTGTATCTTTGTCCTAGTTAGCAGTTTAAAAAGATAAAAATCCAATTACTGTAGAAAATATTCACATAGGCTGTTAAAGACTTTCTACAGGTATTCAATTTAAGGATGCAGAAGTTATCGGAGAAATCAGCACACTTGCTGTTTCAGAAGCCTTTTCCACGCTTCATGACATTTACTCTCATTGACAGCATGCGGGGGCCTAGCAGAGGCTGTTCTGCATCCCTTTCTCTCAATTTGAGTCCTGCAATCATTAAAAAATTTAAGATTTGAAGTTATAGTTGAAGACTGGAATAATGCATTAGCCAGTTGTTTCAAACTGCAGTAGTTATCTACTATTAAGCCAGTCACAACAGAACTGACATTTAAATGGCTGCCTGATTTGAAAATAAGCCTGCCACAGTACTTGAAAAGCATTCAGCAAGATAAAGCAGCTGCTTAAGACACTAAAAAAGCAGGCTCCAATTTGAGATGACAAACACTAACTGCATGGAAAAGAAAAAAAGTTACTTTTAAGAATAATTTACCACTCAGAAAAGACAGTTGTCAATAAATAGGAGAAAATGCAGAAAAGCCAGGATCCCAACTCTCATCCCCATCAGGGTTCACCACAGCTCTGCCACTGAATTCTCTGATCATCAGGCATGACTGTCAGCACTTCCAAACACCGGTGAAGTTTTCACCCACAAGGTACTGTATGTAGTCACACCGCCTGGTTTTAGTATCCTAGTGATGTCTTAATTAGGGTGTCTTAACGCTGCTGGCAGATTTTTGTACCTCTGGTGGTTTTAATCATTAATGAATGCTCCTAAAGTAATCACTGAATCAAAACATACACACATGCATCATTTCAGCTTTAATCAGTGATGGAGACAGGTTTACAGTAAGCTGCCAGCTTTTGCAGTGAAGCAAGGCATTCTGTCCTGGGCCTGAGGAACAGAGTGTGGCAGGCAGACACCTAAGCTTTGGTGTTCAGAAATAAGCAGACTGTTTCAAACCACCTTTCTCCATTTCCAACCTAGTCCTCAACTGATAGGGAACCCATCAGCTCACTAATTGAAGTTCACTACACGCTGAGCCTAATTTAACAGACCATTAGTTGACATGGAGAAACACCAGCAGGCAGGAGAAGCTCTGCTCCTTCAGCAATGACCTGCAACTTACCCATTAGAGTGAGAAATAAAGACTTTTTTGGACTGTTCATCTCTAAGAAACTACAGCAGATCCTACTATCCCTGACATACACGCTCAGTAGATAAACTAAATGGCAGAGGTGTGAAACCTGAAGAGGTTGCGGTTTGCGTTAGCCCTGCGCACTCTGGATGGGGTATGAACCCATAGGAGGAAGAGACGGTAGGTTCATACCCACACTTTTAGATTTTTTAGGCCAGTGAGACCAGGCGCATAAACACTTTATTCTTTGTCAGAAGAAAGATAATGCCATGACGGAGAAGCTCAAAGCACTTCTAAGTTAATTATTCAGAAATGGCAGCATCACCAGGATGCGAGGGATGTGCTCTCTAAACGTCTTTCAAAGCCTGTGGAAACCACTAAACTTCAAAGAGCTTGTAGACACGTGGTGGCACCCACTGGGTGAAGGGACTAAGAGTGCAAAACACCAAAAATGTGACCAGAGTACAACTGGCTCCCCGAAAGCAGCTCCGAGGGAGGGGGGGAGCTGGCTTCGTGCCAGGGCCCCAGAGGTTCCGGCAACCTGGAGGTTGCCCAGAGAGGTGGTGGAAGCCCCATCCCTGGAAACATTCAAGACGAGACTTGATAAGGCTCTGAGCAATCTGATCTAGTTGAAGATGTCCCTGCTTACTGCAGGGGGGTTGGACTAGATGACCTTTAAAGGTCCCTTCCAACCCAACACACTCTATGATTCTAACCCTACCGGGGCCCGCTGAGCACCAGCCGGCGGCTCTTCCCCGTTTGACCGAGAAAACACGAAGAGCGGCTTAGAGAACAAGCGGGTACTCACAAACGGCAGCTGGCACCTCTGTACCGACCCGAACTGGGAGAAGTATTCCTTCAGCTCCTCTGTGGGGGAAACGCACACCTGGTTACGCGGGCCCAGTGCAGCCGCGGCCCCCACGGCCTGTGCCGGCATACGCGGCGGGGCCGCCTCCTCCCACACCAGCCCCGATAAGGGTTGAGGGAGTCGACGCAAACTCACTGCTCGATACCGTCCAAGGAACCTCAGCCACGAAGATGTCGAAGAGCCTCCTGGAGCGACGCCCTACAGCCCGCACCGCGCTGGCCGACGCCATCTTGGGAGCTGCGGCGGGAAAGGGGGGGCAGCCGGCCCCGCCCCGCCCCAGCAGCACCGCCCTCCGCTGCTCGGCCAAAATGGCGGCGGCGGCCCTAACCCGTGAGGGCGGGGAGGACGCCTTCCGCCGGCTTTTTCGCTTCTACCGGCAACGCGACGCGTCAGACTTGCGGGGTGTGGTGGACTTCTCCGTGCCGGGGGGTCAGGTAACACTGGGTTCTTTCTGCCCGCGGTGGGCTGCGGTCCGAGCTCGTCCTGCCCTCCCGGCGGCGTTTCGGCGCGGTGCTGTGGGGGTTTGTTGCAGTCTCCGCTCTCCACCTGCTGCTTCCCGTCGTGCTCGACGCCACGTCTCTCATGCCGTCCCGTTACGGGCTGTAAGATGCTGCTGAGCGTCTTACGGGTCGCTATAACGTTTAAAAGCGAGCTGCGTGACTAGAGAGGAGCAACTGAGGGGGGGCTGCGGCTCTGAGGGGCGTGGGCCCCGCTGCCCGCCGGACTCTGCGACAGCTCCCCCAGGGTCCCTATGGGCTGGCTGCCCGTGGGGTTACGGGACCCTGTGTGAGGGCACACGGTGCCATCCCGGCCGCCTCTGGCCAGCACGCCGCCGAGGCACAGGTTTACCACTTTTGCTTATGTTTATGTTTAATTAGCTCTTTACACAACAGTAAGCAGTCTCTAAAGCCTCTAATAGAACCACTTGTTACTTAAGGGAAGCAAAGGAATATGTGAATGGAAAAAATACCAAGTTTTTCTCGTGAATGGAAAAAAAAGCAAGTTTTACTCTTGGAGCTGGCACTGTTTCCTGGGCCTACTGGTTCTTGTCTTAGTCCTGAAATACTGGGGGCAGCTGGAGAGGGAGCTGGGATCAGCTTCCCCCACTGTGCAGTGTGCGCCCAGGGTTCTTGCTGTCTTCCCCGTGGTAAAGTGTTTTTTTTCTCCTTTCTTACTCCTGTATGATAAACATTTGGCTTAGGCATCAGGGCAAGTCCAGCCGTTGCAGTGGATTAGGGACACGCAATCAGGATGGTAGTAGCTGTCATGGCTAGTAGTTAACCACGTGTTTAGTGACGGAGAAGTGATCCTTTAAACTCATCTTCTGTTTTATCATCTCACAAAAGGATAACAGCTATCTGCTGAGGTATTGTTAACCAGGGATTTTCTCTCTATGAGCCTATAGGAAAAAAGGGAGTAAGGAATATAGTTAAAATGAAACTTTGCCTAATTGTTTATAGTTCAAATGCTTAGCCTTTTCTTTTTACTGTTCTGTTAGAATATATATTTTGCCATTTTTTCAGACTATAATTTTGATATTGTTAATGGGGCACAAAACCTGATCTATATGAAACTGTTTGAGGCGTTAGCATTAAACAAGGGAGTAGTTAACATTTCAGCCTTTCTTGAGCTTGCGGCAATCCTTTATCACATAAAGGTTTCCAGCATTATAGCCCTTCTGGATAATTCAAAGTACTTGAAAGCGTCACAAGCATCTGTCTCATCTCCATGTCTTCTTTTTGTGTCTGTTGCCTTCTAAGATCAGTTGATAGCTTACTAGTGAAAGCATGTTTTATTTGTCTTTCCCTCAGGTTAAAAACATCTGGCTTTTCTCTTTAAGAGCAGCTACAGGCCAGGCAGATTGGCCCAGATACTATTGTTCCTTTTCTCTTAGAAAACTGCTTTGAGTGATTGAGCTCTTCAGTGAAGTGTGAGGTACCCCAGCTGCCCTGCTACCAGGCTTATTTAGCTGATTCAGCAAATGTAATTCTTCAGCATAGAAACAGCTCCTGTTCTATAGAAGTCCTGGCACCAGCTGGTGTGTAAGCAATTTGAGAAGACAGAGAGGTGGCAGAGTCTTAGTCAAAGGAAGAGCCTTCCTGAGGATGTTCTGCAGATACAACTCTGAATTAAGCTCTCCCAGGCTTGCAGTTGCAAAGCTGCTTTTGTCAGAGAGCTGAAAATAGGTGAAACTGAGCACGTTTCCAGAAGCTGCTGCCCAGCACTAGTTCAGAGTTTTCTTACAAATTCTATGTACATAATTTAGAGCCGTTGCTCAGAAGGCGTTAACCAGAGCCGTCAGCCTGCAGAGAGACTGATTTACACGTTCACCACTGTGCACTCAGTGTATAAAGGCCTTAATTTCATATACACTTTAAATTGTCATAAACAAAGTCTTGCCTGTCTCTGCTTGCTTATTCCCACTGTGCCTGGCCAGCTCTTTCTTTGGCCTGTACTTTTGCACAGCCATGTGGAGAGCTGGACTGGGAAATTAAGCCGGAGCAAAACAAACCTGCCGCTGCCCTGCCCTTCCTAAGATGGTTCCCAGTCCTAAGGGAAGAAGGGAGTTGGGAACACAGTGGAAGAATTTGGCTTTTTTCTGCAAATGTTAGCTTATTGCAGTTTAAATACATGTGACCCAAGAAAATACATCAAGAAAATATATCTTGCTAAACTGTGAGCTGTTGACCCTGCTGTTGGAAACAAAAGTGGCAATGTGGTATTTGGAATTTACAGAGTTTCTGCAGTCCTTCACATCAGACAACTTTGGCCACTTCATCACTGTACTACTACTCCTTCTGTAAATTACAGATGAGAGTAGCCATCTACCCTATGGGATTGTGAGCAACTTGTATTTGGAAACATTCTTTGAAGGTATAAAGTGTTGTGGGTACTAAATACTGCTCTGTAATGGAGATTGATAATTATCAGAATGTTTTGTAATTATGAGGCTGTACTGTATACGTGGTACATATAGTGCCAAACTCTTTCTCATTGGTATAAATCATTTGTTGTGAATGGAGGACATCTCTCCAAAGCCCTAAGTATTGCAAAAACTTGTAGGTACCTTTTGATTCTTGTGTTGAGTACGTACTGGCTCTGTTAGCAGCATGCTCTATTCTGGTCACAGTTGCTTAGACAATAGTTCTGTGGTACAGTTGGCATTTTCACGAGACTTACCTTGGAATATGGTAGTACTCTTTCTTATAAGTGCTATTTTTGGGTGGGTTTTGTATTTCTTCCGTCTTTTTCTTCTTTTTCTTTTTTTTTTTAACGAGATCTATTTTCTTTTGCCAGGTGTTCAGATCACAGCTCAGTATTTCTTCAGTCAGTGATCAAGATGCCTACAGAGCAGGGTTACAGCCAGTTAGCCAGTGGAAAGCCTATGGCCTCACTGGGTATCCGGGTAGGTATTTCTGATTTCAAGAAAAATTAAACACAACCTTGTTGCTTCGGATTCAGGCATCTTCTATCTTATGTTCCTTGCCTTGCCTGAAAAAGATATTTTGGTTTGCCTAAACTTTAATGTTATTTTAAGTGCAGTAGGACAAATGAGTTGGCTAAAGGGTGGGATATGAAGGTGAGACCAGAAGGGGAAGTTGTTTCACAGTCTCTGATCATTCCTCGTGAGAATGGATTCCTGTTGCCTTTGATAGAGATTTTATATTTCTATAGCATCTGCTTTTTCTCAACATAAATCATGAAAATTAGGTAAGTGACTGAAATACAGTAATTTCAAGGCATCTACTTGCCGATGTAGAACACTGAGTACAATAAGTGAATAAGAACCTCTTGTCCTGTTCAAGGTACAGAGTAATTTCATTAGGCAGGTTATTGCAAAAACTGAAATGGATCTTAGGTTTGCAGGTCACCTGGTAGAATCACAGGAAGATGTTACATTGGAAGGGACCTCCAGAGGTCTAGTCCAAGTTCCTGCTTAAAGCAGGGTCAAGCTGAAAGTTAGATCAGGTTGCTCAGAGCTTTGTATGGGTGAGTTTTGGAAATCTTCAAGGATGGAGATTACGCATCCTCTCTGGGCACCTGTTCCAGTGTTTGGCCACTCTAGTGATTTTTTTCACCTTCTATCTAATCAAAATTTGCCTT
This sequence comes from Stercorarius parasiticus, assembly GCA_013396915.1. Lineage (NCBI taxonomy): Eukaryota > Metazoa > Chordata > Aves > Charadriiformes > Stercorariidae > Stercorarius > Stercorarius parasiticus. The sequence goes on along the minus strand of VWZL01006363.1, from coordinate 206,902 downwards.
GCTGTGATTTGTGACTGTTGCCTCTCTTAATCGTGCTGCTCACCTCTGAGAAGAATCTGGCTCCAGCTTTTCTATGATGCCCTGCTAGGTAGCTCGCACTAATACAGGCCAATGTGTAATCGCCTTTATTGCTGCAGGGGTGCACTACTGACGTGCTCAATTTGTCCTCCAAGACCCCTTCCTGCTTTAATAACGAGCTGCTCCCTGGTCCTCCGGTCCTCAGGCCGTAGTGTTGCATGGGGTTATTCTGCTCCAGGTGCATGATTATCACTGTTGAACTTCCAGAGGTTCTCATTGGCTCATTCCTTCAATTTGTCAAGGTCTCTTTCAGTGGCAGCAGTAGCCTCCAGCATATCCACTGCTGCCCCAGTTTAGCATTATCTGTAAGCGTGATGAGGGTAAGAGTCCTATTGTCCAGGTTGCTGATGTAGTTACTGGTCTTCACCCCAGTATCGGCCTGAGAAACACAGCTCATAACAGCCACTGGTTAGACTCTGAACCATCAAATTACTCTTTTTTAAGCTTGGTGGCCCAGCCAGCTTTTGCTCACCCTTTTAGTTTACCCATAAAATCCATGAGCCCCCAGCTTGACTCCAATGATGCTGCAGAGGATGGACTGGAAAACTTTGCTAAAGCCAGGGTAAATGGCATCCCCTGCTCTCCCCTTGTCTGGGCATCTCGCTGTAGCAGGCAGTAGGACTGGTTAGACAAAATTTGCCTTCAGCAAATCCATGCTGGCTGTTCCCAGCTATGTTGTGTCTGGAAATGGCTGTTGTGAAAGTTTGCTCCATAATCTTACCAGGGGTTTTGGTAAGGCTGATGAGTTTGTAGTTTGCCAGATCCTCCTTATTTCAGGGATTTTTGTTTGATTTTTGGTTTTTCTCATGCTTCTTTTGGTTCATCAGGACTGCAGTCCGTTTCTGTGTGGGTTGCTATGAAGCCAGCCTATAATTTCTGAAACTGAGGCAACCATGCTAGCCATCTGGCATGGTTAATACACAGGGAATTTAGTAACTTTGGGAGAAAGGTTTCCACCTCTTCTTGCCTCTATAAATTTTTTGTTCCACTTACCTGTCATATTACAGCTGTCCTTGCTTGGTCTCATTTGTCATTTTATGTCTGTCTAAATGTCTTTCCTAGCAATTACATGGAGGGGAGTCACAAGTGTTCCACTTAACTACATTTTTCTTCTGCTTTGTCACAGAAAACTCACTAAAATGAAATGCAAATGCATTAATAAACTCTCAGTCCTATTTAGAATCAAGTCATGTGTGGACAAGAATAACATTTTATCCTTTTCCAGCTACCTTTAACTGGACATCCTAAAGCGCTATGAGTTATTTAACCAACTGCCTCACTAGCCCTCTAAAATAAGTTAGAATTTCTTTAGTTTCTGTGGGCAAATGGAAGGGAAGTCACTCAGTTTTGTCCCCACAGTAAGCAATGAAATATAAGACTAAGGAGGCTGGGTGAATTTCTGTTGTGGTATTCTGAGTTCTGAGAGACGTGGGTAATGCTGTCTTTGGGTCTTAATGACACAAATTGGTTTTATGAGGGGTTGTTCTTGATGCTAGACATTTATGTGTCTTACCCTTCCTTTGAATGAAGCTGGAGACCACTTCCACTAGGTGTAAATTAATTCCTAATGTGCCACAAGATTTTGCTGCAGTGAGAGAATTGCATCTGCTTCCTCAAGGCAGATTGCTTCATTATACAGATCCCCAAAGAATTTGTCTTTTGCCCATTCCACTCAGACCAGCTCTGTCCAGGCCATGAGGTTCAATTGTATTGCCTTCAAAGCTTGTCTATAGTTGTTCTTCAGTCAGCTCAGAAAGATTGCTACAGAAATATATTTCTTAGTCTTCTCCCTCCTAGGTGTGATAAGTCACTGATTTCTAGCACTATTGGCCCTACCAGGAACTATTATTCTCGAACAAGGAGGCTGAGGGGAGACCTTTTCACTCTCTACAACTACCTAAAGGAGATTGTATTGAGGTGGGGGTTGGCTTTTTCTCCCATGTAATAAGTGATAGGACAAGGGGAAATGGCCTCAAGTTGCGCCAGGGGAGATTTAGGATGGATATTGGGTAAAATTTCTTCACGTAAAATTTCTTCACTGAAAGGGTTATCAAACATGGTAACAGGCTGCCCAGGGAAGTGGTTGAGTCACCATCCCTGGAGGTATCTAAAAGATGGGTAGGTGTGGTGCTGAGGGACATGGTTTAGTGGTGGTTTTGGCAGTGTTAGGTTAATGGTTGGACTTGATGATCTTAAAGGTCCCTTCCAACCTAGACAATTCTATGATTAGTGTAGAATTTTATAGTAAAACTCTGCAACTTTTAGAAATTCAGGGGTTTCTGCCTTTCTTGACACCAGAAGCGTAGCAGTAACCCACTTCTTAGTTGTTCTTGCTTTTGTAAATCTAGACTAATCTGGTTTCTTAGGAGTAAGCAATGATAGGTCTGGAGAGACATAAGCATGTTCTAAGCTTCTGATAAGAGTCATAAAACTTGGATTCTTGTTCTCAGCTATGTGTGTAACTAGTCCTCCTGGCTTCAATTTCTTCATTAATACCTGGAGATAATACATACATAGTAGAGCATAATTTAATGAATTCAGTAAAGTGCTTTGAGAACCCCACATCAAAATCTGTAGATGGGAAGGGCAATATTATTACTCTGCTCTATGCAGGGGCTAACGGAAAGTAAATTTAACGCTTCTGGCAAAGAAACTTCTTGTAACCAGACCTATGAGAAGGCTGCCATAGTCTGAAGGTGCAGGGAGTGGAGTGAAATGAGTGACAGTATATTATTAATACACTGAAGGCTCTTTTTCTAACCAGTTAATTTAATCTTGTGAGGTCTGAAAGATATGCTGTCAGGAAGCTTCTTCTGTGCTTTTATTACCACTTTCATAAGGCCACAAGGCAAGTTTGTATCCTACTGAGACTTGCCTTGCTTCTTCCTCTTTCATCTATTTTTGTCTCTGTTTAACTTGATATGACTGAGAAGTTCAAAAAGACACAGTTCAAAAACCTTGAAACCTCCTTTTCCTTTGTTCCTCATATACCCTTATCTCTCTGTGTATGTGAATTTTGTGTTGGCGGGTCTTACTGAATTGACTGTCTTTGAGAGAGTGCCTTGATTCTCAGAGTAGGTACAATACGGATTAATAGTATCTTCCCATCATTCATCAATACCGTCGACCCTGGCCTGGAAGGAAACACCCCTGGGATGCTGGGGAGAAAATTCCAGTGAAGAATCCTGTTAGCACTCCTGGTGATGGTAGATCTTATATCAAGGACTCTTTTCTGTTAAGATATAGACCAAATCAATCCATTACATCTCTGCTAACCCTCTTATTTGGGCTGCTGCTTGAACTGTGCCTGAGGTGCTTGGCTAAATGAATGTGCAGACTAGCTATGTGTTTATTTTGTTTTGTTAATTAATAATGACTGCAAACTATTTGCAGTCAGCAACAAGCACTTGGGGATTTAATTTGACTTTCATCCCCCTTGATGAGTATTACTGTACCAAAATACAAAGATGGATACAGACAGGATGGGTGAAGCAAAGGAGTGGACGGTTTATGTTACTAGAGACTTGCTCAGCCTGTGGACTGCTCTCTGCAGTTCATGACACTGAAGTAGCAATAAAAAGACAGTATGAGTTCAGAGGCAGCGACAAGGTTAGTTTAAAGTCTAGTAAAACTAGGCCAGAATTACTTTAACTTTGCAGGGTTCAAGAGAAAAATCATGCTGAATCATTTCAAAATCAAATTTACTCCAAAGCAATTGGCTTTCCAAGTTCTTACTCCTTTATCTAACTGTCATCAATATGCCTTACACAGACACTTCCTTTATTGTTGTTTTTTACTTGGACCAGCATTGGTTGCCCTCCCTGCCTTCTACCTTATGGCCACCATTTTTTTGTACGGAAAAAAAAACCAATAGGTTTTAACTATTCAGACCTGTTAATAGGTTTAATCAGCTTGCATGAAAAGTCAGCGATTGTATGTTTAAGGTGTTTTTTCAGTACCTCTGACCCCTGACCTTTGCTCTAATTTTTGAAAAAACAGGGAAATGCCTAATCATACTTTCTCCCCACCTCGTCTCTTTTTCTCTGTGGTCAGGGTTTATTTTCATACCAAACCCTTTCCTTCCGGGCTGCCAGCGTCACTGGGTGAAACAGTGTCTCAAGCTATACCCCCAGAAACCCAATGTCTGCAACCTGGACCTGCACATGGCTCCTGAGAAGACCGTTGACTTGTGGGGACAGAGCAAGGAGCAGCTGAGGTAAGTCCGCAATAACCTGTAGTGGTCAAAACTAACGGAGCCAGAAGGTCTCAGCCCTGAGAAAGTCTAAGAAAAATGAGCAGGGAAGGGAAGCTGAAAAAGATTGTGTACGTGCTGGCAGTATACAGATGGTGTCAGGCATGCCAAGTTAAAGATGGATTTTTCATGGCTTGATGTGCATCTTTGTTAATTCTCTACTTTCACGCTGTCAATGGGATTTTCTAGTAGCAAATTATTCCAAAGCCATCAGTCAAATGTAAAGTAGTGACCCTGGCTGATATCATGGTGCTTGGAAGCTTGCTAAGCTTAGCTACAAGTGGAACCATGAGGTCCCTCTAGGCTTGTTTTCCTGAGGGAAAAGGGATCCTTTCCAAACACCCATCTCATGCTAGCTCTTCTTCCCAGTAAGCCATCAGACCTAGTATACTGTAACTGAAAGGCTGTTATCTGCATGGTTTTTTTTAACATCTCAAGTCAGAGTTTCTGTTGTTTTGTTTTCCAGAGTATTTCTTTGGTTTGGTTAGAGTTTTGTTTTGTGGGGGGTTTGTTGTTGTTTGTGTGGTTTTTTTTTTCATTCAATCTGAGATAGTGATTAAATGTACAATTTTCATGGCAATTCTGTTTACTCTGAAAGGTTCTCGCAGGTTCAGAGTTCTGTGGCTGATGCAGCTGCCTTTCCTCTACCTGATTTGGAAGTTAATGGAGAATTTGTCCAAGTTCTGAAGTCAAGTAGAAAGCTTTAAAGTCCAAGTTTTTTAAGACTCTTTTTTTTTAGTCACATGTAAGAATACATACAAGATATATGCTGTTGACAGTATACAATTTTTTTAGTTATTTGGGTATTTATCATTATCTTGTTGATTTCACTGCTTAGTTTTCCATAACAATTGTTTCATGTGATGGAGTGACCAGAGTTCCCTACAACTCTCATCTTCCACCTCAGTCTCTTAGTAAAATTGACATGCTGAGATTTTTCTTCAAAAATACTTTTAACATCTACAAGATATGGAATAGCAAAAGCAAGATTTGGACTTCTAAATATTTGCACCTAGGAGAGAAGTTATGCCCCCACTTGTGTTTTCCAGACTTAGTCAGAATTAGTTACAGAAACTCAGACGCCTTTTTTGTGTTCCATCAAGGATGAAAAATTGTTCTTTGAAAGTATTGCGTGTTGTGCCCTACAGCTGAAAAAAGTGAGGTACTGTTCCAGCTTGACAGGCCTCTCCCAGCAGCACCTCCTGTGTGCACAGAGAGTGATCAGAACAGAGGTTAATTTGCAGCTGAATCCAGTTCAGTTGAAAATAGCATTTGGAAGAGTGATGGCTGGCAGAAACACTGGCAGTTTTATTAAGCACTTGCCTGAGCCTTCAAGTGAGCAAACTGCTGTATTTGTGCTTTTACCTAGGGGACAGCGGATCAAACTAGCCAACTTGTCTAGTGTCTGGAGTGAGAGCCTTTCAGGGAGGGGAGAAACAGAGTGCTTAACTAAAAATAGGTCTACTGCCAAGATTGGACACAACTTTAATGCTTTTTAGAGCCATCAGGAAGATGCATAAATGTGCTTGGGTCATGGCTTATTTGCTTTTTTCGGGATGCAGGAATCACAAGGTAGGGATAGTCCTTGCAGTTCCTAGAAATGTACGCTATGCTCTCTTCACAAAGTGGAGTTTGGGTATTTTCGTTAGTGGTGGGGACAATTAAAAGCATAAAAGGGAGTAGAGCATCCCTACAAGGGATATATATATATATATATATATATGCTTGTGTATAAGGAAAAGGGCGGGGAGATTTTATAGATGCAATCATTTACCAGTCAATAAAGGAAAAAGTGAGCTTGAGACCAAAGCCCTCCTACTGCTCAGTCTTGTTCTCTTTCTAACATAATTATAGCAGAACTTCTCTGCTTTTTTGCAGGAGCACCTGCTGCTACAGCTCTGGGAACTCATTGTTCCTAGAGATACATAACACTCAGACTTTCCTCTCCTTAGCAATCATATGTGAAATCACATCAAAATACTAAGTTCTGGGAATAAGGACCCACCGAGCATATTAGGGTTCCTGCTGTTGTGCAAACACTCCAGCACTGTAGTGACGGAAGATGGCACTTTCAAAAAGCACGTGCTAAAAATGTTTAATTATGAACATTAAGTTTGTCGATTGAAAGATGTAGAGGAATGAGTCTGGAGCTCTCTCTTTTCTAAATGCTGTGTTACCTGCTTGTAGGCTCCATAAATTGTACCAAGCAGCATGTATTTGACTTTGTTGCTGCATTATAGTAATTGCAGTTGCTATTAGCCTATGAGAAAGATGAAAACTGGAAAGATTACTTTCTTTCAATAATCAGTGAGGTATGAGAAATTACTGAAGGTAAAGGCCTTACTAAAGGCCCTTTACTTCTGTTCCTGATTTAGCTTAGGAGCTATCAGTACACTATAGGTGAAGGGCAGAAACAAGCTGTGTATCCAGGTAGAAATGCACACACACACATTAAATGCAGATGATTGGCTAAGACTTGACCATGGCAGCACAAATATGAATCCTGTTTTACAAAAGACAGCATGTCTTACTGAACTAATGAGACTATCAATGAGAGCCAACCATCCGGTGCTACTGTTGATCGTGATGTTCAGCATACATTTGCCTTTTCTTTCTTTACCATAACACATAACTTAGTTTGAGAAAATAAGCTGAAATTGGTGAAATAAGTGGACTAGAAGGTAGATGTGTACCTTCCTTTTTGTATTTGTCACTAGGATATTTTTATCTGATTTACTATAGTAATATGCCTAGTAACTTTTTAAGGACTTTTTGGTAGGCCATAATAACAGCCCATCCCTGAGGTCTCTTTCTGCCATCAGCACCTTCAAGTAAGAATGTTAAATTGGTACGTGACTTCAGATTACTGAGTCCCTCTGCATTAGCGTTGTCACTTGAGAAGAACAGTTTTTTGTCCTGTATAGCAGTCTGGATAGGAGACATCTGTGATCTAGACTCTTTGACATTACAAGAAGCGCATGACATAGCAAGAAGCTAGAGCAGTCTTGCTTCTTACTAAACACTAAGTCAGTCATCGTGAGGACTTCTTGTAAAAGTACCACGTAGTAGAACTAACGGTCTTTGCAGTATTATGCAGCTTGATGCGTTTCACTGTCAGGCAAAACATTTTCCTTTCTTGTCACTTTCCATTAAGTGCCTAGAATATTTTTTTTCCTGTGTTTGCAGCCTTAGATCTTCACGGATTCTGTTCTTTCACTTTCAGGTGCTCAAATAGTCCGTGCTTAATTCTAACTTCTAGATCTACACCAGTTCATTGTGTTGTCTCCATCTGATAACCAGTTATGTACCACGTTGAAAATACAAGCTTTCAAACTGACAGCATTTGGCAGTAGGCAGATTTCATGAGCTGAATTTTCAAGGTCTTTGGAGGAAAAAAATAATTGCACTGAAAATAAAAGTTTAGCATTGATAGTTTTAATAGGCTGTCATAGGGATCAGTGAATCGCATTACTGCATGCTGCGCTACCAGAAGCCCCCTCAGAAATTAACACATATCCTATTTCTTTCCATTCTGTCTTTGCAGAAGGAAAGGTTCCAGTAAATGGGAGCCCAGAAGCTTATTGGAGAAGCTGCGCTGGGTGACCCTTGGTTACCATTATAATTGGGATACTAAGGTATTGAAATTTAATTTCTTCTCCATTTTCCTTAGCTGTAAGCACTCCGAATGGCAGACAGAGGAGGTATCATGGAATAAAATGCTCATGATCCTACAAAACAGTCTTGAGGAAAGGCTCTAACAAACCATGCTTGTAAGAACATTTCAATCTGTGTTAGTTTACTGTGAAGGATTTAACAGCTAAAGTCGATTGCTGCATTCTTGCCTTTTAAAGGTAATATGGTAGCATATACTCAGCTCTAGACCTGTGACTCTATTTCAGGGTAAGCTATCACTTTTACCTACCAAAAGGGATGGTCACAAAAGCATTGTTAACTACTTAGAGTGAGAATGACCTTGATGCTTGAAGACAGCTACTTCTAAGACACTACTCCTCTTGCAAGGGGTGAGCGAGAGCAGGAAGAGGCTGCTGCCAATGTGGCTTTGAACTTAAGAGTCTGAACCAGTAGAGTACAGTCTCACCAACTAACAGCTGTTTTGGGGCTCCTGACCAAAATAAACTTTTTCATGAGCCTGAGTCAGAGGGAGGCTGAGAAAGGATGGCAGAGTGACTATGCAATCATATCAGTATATTGCAGATACTTAACTAACTCTGCTTGCAGCCTTACATTTACCAGGTCAGCCTTAATAAAAACTTGGTTATTCCCTTCCAGTCTTCTCAGAATCCCTCATGGGACAGAGAAAAAGTAGGTTTGCAATTGATTCCCGTTTGCCTTATTTTTAAAAGAAGGAACAAAGAGGCTTGTTTCAGAGCTCTGTTGATGAGATACAGAACTGTCTTTCCATTGGCATCTCTAGGTAGTGACCAAGTAGATCCTCAGGATGTTGGTACTAATCTCACTGACTTCAAATTTGCCATCCAGATACAATGACTAACTCCATGATTAATTAATCTCTGGCAGTCTCAGTATGGGCCCAGAATTAAATGATAAGAGGTAAACTTGCTGTGATTCTGCCTATGTTGTAATTTTCCAGGCAAATATGATGTCCTTCTCCATGACTGTCAGCCAAACTTCCGAGTTCTCATTCAATGTTCGTTTCCAATTGTATTTGCTGCTCTGATGTTCTGGGTGTGGTTTGTTTTTTGTTTTGTTTTTCTGCTCTCCTTCCTCCAGAAGTACTCAGCAAATCACCACACTCCTTTCCCCTCAGACCTTGCATTCCTGTCGGAACAAGTGGCTGCAGCCTGTGGGTTCCGGGGTTTCCAAGCCCAAGCAGGGATCTTGAACTACTATCATTTTGACTCTTCATTGGGAATTCATGCGGATGAGTCTGAACTAGACCATTCTCGGCCCCTTTTATCTTTCAGGTGAGTCAAGGAAAGCACTTGAGCGTTGTGGAAGGATAGTTGGATTTTTTTTTTTCTACGGTTGCATGTGGTTATAGGAAGTCGGTATGATATAGTTTGCTAACTCGGTATGTAATCTTCACTCTCTGAAGACTTGAATAGTAGGAAGCTGTAGCTCAGGGGCTTGGGTTTTTCTTTGAAGACTGCTTGAATAGCATGGATGTAGCACCTGAAGTGGAAGAGCTCTTTGCACAGAGCACAGTTCTGTTCTAAAGCAGCAGAGTGGCAATTGGGTACTAGCAGGCAAGGATGAAATAGCTCAGCAGAGCTTCTGACCTGGCAGGGTAACTGCTCACACTATGCTTACCTTGAACCAGGCCTCTTAGTCTGTTTTCCATGTTGTCATTGTAAGTTGTTACTAGGCATCCGTCTGATTTTCTTGTTTGAGCTTTCTTTTTTATAAAGGGATTTAGCTGCTAATATTTTCTTCGTGTACATGTTATTGTTCTCTACCTGAATTTGTTTTCTTTTCTTTCTTCATCTTCATACCATCTCTAGTTTTGGGCAATCCTCGATATTCTTGCTTGGGGGCCTGAAGCGGGAGGAGGCCCCAACAGCAATGTTCATGCACAGTGGAGATATCATGGTGATGTCTGGCTTCAGCCGTTTGCTGTACCATGCTGTCCCCCGGGTCCTCCCCAACCCTGAAGGGACAGCTTTGCCTTCGTGCCTGGACCAAGCACTTTCTTCAGACCTTCCTGTTGGCGCAGTCATTGAGCACAGCTCTGATGAGGATTGGCAGGTCTGTGCCAAGTACTTGCAGTCTTCCCGCATTAATATGACTATTCGGCAGGTGTTGGCCGATGGTCAGAAATTTCCAGAGGAATCTGGGACAAATGGAAAGGGCCAAGCACCTTCTGAAGACAATCACCATCAGGAGAACAGCAGAGCCAAGAGACATAAACCAAATACAGACAGCTGAGACCGGGAGATCACGCTGACATGGACTGGACAGGCAACCTCCATGTGGAATTGGGAGCTAATGTAATCATACGAGAAGTCATTTGTCTGTATTGGGACTAATACATTTCTGCAGAATAAATGTAGTCCTTCTTGCTGTAAGAAATAGGTTGGGGGAGAAAAAGAATTTAAAAGAAAAAGAAGAATAAGTTTGGGACTGGGACTCAGGAAGTGAACTCGCTGTTTTGTTGCAGATGTTTACTGGATTCATTTCCCTTTAAAATATCTGTATGTCAAAATTTTAAGCTTGGTTCAGTGATGCTCATAAAGTATTCCTAATCCTAGAGCAGAAAGTGCTATCGAAAGATACATAATTGCTATTTGTAAAAGAATCCTATTGGGCATGTAACAAAGTCTGAGAATAGCCTGCTCTGGGTGTGAGACCTACCTGTAGCATTTCCAAGAGAATTACCTCTCCATCAAAAATTGATTCAGTGATCAGAAACCAGCAGCTTCCTCAAGCAAAACGTGCTGTAGTCCTGTGCTCTCCTTTTGTCTGCTTGCACCCCCTCAGCTGCAGCAGAAACTGCTCTTATGAGTGGAACTGGACTTTTTTTTTGCATACCTCAGATTTTAGAGAGAAACAATTGGGGACAATATCTACTCCTCCCAACAGTAAGTGTGTGACTGAGCCCTACATCCCCATTCTTTTCAAAACTGCCCCTTCTTAAGTGCCTGCAGATTGTGGTCTCCAGTCCCAAGCTAGCATCTTTAAGGAACAGAATGACTTGCAAGTAGAAGCAATTAAGCTGTAAATTAAGTACACACACACACCCTTCCCCCCCCCTGCCCCCCCCAAAAATTAATCAGTGACTATCTCTGTCACCCAAAGATAAATATATTGAAACAAAGAAAAGCACTAGCTCTTGTGCCAGTTCCCTTTAAGAGTCAGACCTTCCTATCTGCTTTTTAATGCAATTTTAATTGTTGGAGTGGAATGCACTGTCCCTGGGGTATTTTGTTGCACTTTCCCAATGAATAAACTTACTTGGTTTTTAAATTAAAGATCTCTATCAGTTTTGAGCTGTCTTTTTTCTTCTTTTCTTTTTTTCTCCCTGTTAGTTATTTCAGTGTATTGTTAATGCTGCTGCATCCCTTGTGCTGTTCCCTCCAGGCTTCTTTTGGATCTACTGCCTCTGCCATCTGCCAGCTCGGGTGGAGGAGCCCTGCAGACTTTGCTTATGGGCAGTTCAGTGTTTGTTGGGCAGTTTCAGAGAGGTGTTGCCTGCAGTATCGAAGTCCAATTTAATATATATGTGGCAGCTTTTCCTCATGGGGGAAAGTGTGTCTGGTCTGATTATTTCATAGCAGGTGAATGTGTGTGTGTGTGCGCTATTAATTCCTTATACAATACTGCAAAGGTCTCCAGTAATTTAACTTCTAAAGGAATCAGATGGGGGTTTTAATATCTTATTCTATGCCAGAAATGTGTCCTTTTTGTATCCTAGGCCTGGTGTATTTACAGCTGAGCCCTGGGAGAGTGAATACTATTAGGCAGAGAGGTTACAACACGACTAGAAAGGAAAGTTGATGGAGTAAGTCTCAGAAAACAGCAAAGCTCCCTTAGTGGCACCTGAAGGTGGGAAAGGGGAGAGTATTTGTTTTCCTGACAGCGAGAAGGCAGACTGTCTGCTCTTCACTCTTGAGAGGAAAGCAAAAGTCTGCCACTCACTTAGCACTGAAGATGAGAGAAGGCAGAGTCATAGAGCTAGATGGTCATGATCTAGAGGTGGTTTCTTCATGTCGCAGGCTGAGGTTTAAGTCCATGGTTTTCATTTCTTAGGCCTTCAATTAGGGATTCAATTGTTCCTGTGATTCAAGGACAAGAAACCATACTGTTTATCCTCTACAGTTTGAAATCGTAGTAAATGCTGCAAACTGCTGATAGGAATTGGTCGTTGGAAGTATCCAGTCCATTGAAGCCTTATGTTTAGATGTGACTGAGTTGAGAATTTGCTGAGTTACTGACTTGCAGTCAAGCTTGTTATCTAATGCCATTGTGAGTGAGAGACAGCCCTCAGCTAATTCTGTATCAGACACACAGAAAATGAAAAGTCCATGACCCAGAAATGGGCAGATGAGAAATGACCCAGGAAAAAAAGTCATCCGTGTACAAAGAGAAAAAAACTAAACAGGGAGAATTTCCTGAACTGCCAGCCTAGTAGGATCATTGGTTCTGTGACCACAGAAGAGTGGAGTACAAATGAGCAAACCACAGGATTTCTGTGAACTCCAAAAACTCTGTTTCCAGAACATGATGTCGAAGAGGCACCAACAGCCCTGGGAAGAAGGCAGGGAATAGGGCTGCATCCAGTGATACATCCGCTAACTTTTATTGTAGGATGGAATGATTGGGAACCATTGCCCTACTCTACACAGCTCCCAGGCTGTGACATTGCACCTCATTTGTTTAGGTTTGTGATGACACAACAGGATTTTTCATAACACTGATCAAATTTTTGTATCTAAAGCGATGACAAATACTTGCATGTGTTCATATAGGTGCACTCTGAGATAATCTCTGTAGTTTTTAATTCCTCTAAAGGAGAAGTGCTGCCCAAGGGCCACAAGCACAAAATTGCATCAATGGCATAGGCAGCAGTCTTCTAGGATGTCCTGCTGTGCACAGCTGAGGGGAGGGACAGAAGAGGTCATCTGTACCAATTCTGCAAGAAAATTAATGTAATGAGCTGATTACAGGAAGATAATTGTGTTTAATTCAAGGCCACCTGGAAATGAAGCATGTTGTTTACCACACGTACTCTGTTCCTTATGTGATCTATAGGTAAAGCTAACTGTCCAACAGAGTTTAAACAATTCCTATTTTTTTTATAATCAAGAATAAAGGGAAAATAAAATCTCCAGTTAAATCAGAATCAAAGCAGAGTGGGATGAATACTGGAAGCAGAAGAGGGAACTGCCTGTACAAACTTGTAATTTTCAGTCCTCTTGAGAGTGCTGTGCTAGAGAAGTTCACTGTTACAAACTGGACTGCTGGCAGGCGCCCAAAACAGATTTACTGCGTGCCCTCTGCATGCCAACCAGGTGGTAACTTACGGGCAAAGCAGTCCCTAGAGCTGTGCCTGCTGCCGGAATGATCTTAGGTATTTTTCCTTTCTTGGAGAGCTTGTTGGCATTTTTTCCTCACTGTTCCACAGCATTTATTTCTGCAGATAGCAGTAAGGTGCACCTAAGCTCCTCTATTTATGCTACGTGCTCTGCTGAGCCTGTAGGTAGGGAGAAGCTAGTAGGTAGGGAATACCCAGGTAACAGCACAGTATCGTACTGCTATGGATACAGGTCGAGGTTGAAGGTGGCTTGCCTCTTACGGAGTGCAGACAAGAGCTTGGATCTGCCTTTACCTATTCATATAAGTCATTCTCATTCTCTGCATCACGCCTGAATTTAACACGGAAAAGAGACTTGTCAGTGACAAGACTTGTCTTCCACTTAATTGGGATGCAAAATTAATTGAGCTATAATCCAGTGTGCTCTAAGCATACTTTAGTTCTGATGAAATCATAAAACTTCCCTGGGTCTGAACACGTTACCTCAACAAGTTAACAGAAGTACAGGGACTGCAGAAATTAATGATCCAGAAAAATAAGTTGCTGGAGGCCTCAAAAGACCTATATATAAAAGGCCTTTTTTTGGATAATCTCTATGCAAGAAGAGACTTTGAGAGAAAACCAGTGACAGTCATCCACAGTCTGCTGATGCCTCTGTAAATCCTAATAACCAAAGCTGGCTGAAAACAATCTGTAGCATAACGCTATAGATCTGGTAAAAGAGGCACAAGATGCAGCTGACGCAAGTTTAACACAGTACAAAATAAGTTCAGCTATTTATATTTAGCAAATGATAATCACAAATACCTTAATAAAACCATTTTCCTATACAAAGAATTGAACGCTAACTAAGAATATGTTCATATACACTCTGGTAAAGTTGAGGTGAGATAGAAGTTGCCATTGTGCAAGTTACAATGTAGCTCTTACAAGCCGTTTCCTTGCATCATCTTCTGACATCTGTGGTCAAAGGACCACAGAAATGGTGGTTGAAGGGACCTCTGGAGGTGTTTAGTCTAACCTCCCCCTAGGAGTAGTGCTGTTGCCAATGGGCTACCCATGTGAGACTTAGAAACCTTCCATGATGGAGACACTACCATTTGCTTTTGGTAACCTGTGCCAGCGCTGCCCCACTCACCTTATGAAGAAATTTCGCCTTATGTCCTGCCTGAGTTTCCCAAAATACAACTTGTAACTGTTCCCTCTGCCTTTTTGTTACCATCTGTTACTACCAAGAGTTTGGTTCCGCTGTCTTTGTAACTCTTCTTCAAATAATTGAGGTATACAGTTAGAACTCCGCATGTCATCGTCATCCCCCCCCGGCAAGTCTCCTCTGTGCCACGTGAAAGAACACCAGGACCCACAACATTTCCCCATAGATCATGTGCCCTGGGCCCCTGACTTTCCTCACTAGCCCTCTTCAGCACCTTTTCCTATTTCAGGTGGTACATCACTCTCTCTGCTAGTGCTGGTTTCTGTTACAAACAGGATGCCAACAACAAATGGACTACTGAATCCTAGTTCCTAAGCCTGCTAGATCCACCAAATCCACTTAAATCCACTGCATCTTAGGCTGTGGGTTTTTTTACAGTGCTTCCTAAATGAAATAACTTTTTCCTCCCATCTACATCACAATAAAACAAAAGCAGTAGTTTTGTGAGGTGCAGAATGAATGTACTGTGGTTTCCTGTGGATTTATGTTCTTGAAAAATTGTGAGCTCTCACGGGAGCTTTTCTTCCAGCTGAGCATTTCTAAGTGATTTTTTCACATGTGATCTCTCCAGTGTTTAATACATGCACAGTGCACCCTTTTCCTGAATCAGGGTATTTACAGGGTCCCTCTCCTCTAACTGGCTACCTACTAAACCTGCAGGAACTTAATTAGCTGTGAAATTTATGTCATTTATCAAATCTAATTGAAATAAACCAACAGGTTTCAAAGTTACTGGGCAGGAATGTGAGGACACACAGAATTTAACACATGCACTAACCATGAGAACATAAGCTTTATTCCCTTAGGAAGCCAGGCTCAAAAGCCCACTTTTATGCTCTTAATGCAGACTTGTCTGGACTTTTATAGCAGGTGCTGCTCTGAGGGGTTTTGCTCTTGGGGTCCCAGTCAAGAAAAGAACAATCTGGAATATCAAAGTAATTTAAGCCCAGTGAGCATCATCCCCATCCATTTCCTGCTATTTTAAGTGTATGACCCCTCTTAGGAGGAGCTGACAATGCACTGAGACTCTGAACAGGTTAATCAGCTAAATGCTTATCTCCCCAGGATGGTAAATAAGTGTCTGGAGTACAGCAGGGAGCCAGATCTGATTTTTATTCGCAGCTAGGGCTTGTATTCAGATAGGCATCATGGAAGATATCTACCACTTCCACTACACTGAGGGAGGAGGGAGGGGATAAAGTCTGGAAAAGCCAGGAGTAGCTTTCCCTCCCTGCAGAATAAAGGAGATGTTTATTCCTTTGGACAGTGAAAGTTTTAACCTTGTGGAGGCACTTCCCTTCTTGTTTTTACCAAGTCAGCAGGGACTATTCTGTCTCTGACCTTTTCCTATGGTGCTGTTGAATGTCCTCTTCCACAAAATGCCCGTGCGTAGCGGACTCTGCCCTGAGCTTCTCTGTGTAGCCTTTCCCTTTTTGTGTCTGTAATTACACATCTTCGCACTGAGGCTGTGCCCTCCTTCACATCACTCGATGCTTATTTCCTTAACTCAAGTGCTCAGTGGTGCTGGTGGGGCTGAAGGGGGGCACCTGCCCACAATGCAGCTTTTCTAATCTGTTTATGATCTCAAAGCTCTTCCAAAAGGTAGGTCAGGACCGTGAGACCTGGAAGGTCAGGAGCAATGCCAATTTATACCAAAAACATGGGGAAAATCTGATAGAAGTTAGGTGAGGTGGCACTTGCATTTATGTGTAGATGTGGCACTTAAGGACATGGTTTAGTGGTGGACTTGGCTGTGTTAGGTTTACAGTTGGACCTGATGATCTTAAAGGTCTTTTCTGAAATAAATGATGCTATGATTCTATGAGGTACAACAAAACATTCTCCAAATATTCTTGTTGAAACTATGTATAGAGAGTGAAAAGTGAGTCAGCCTAAAAGACATACTGCCTCTTTCGTCTCTGATGTGGGGAAGTCAGCACTTTACATGAGCTTTTAGCTTCCTTCTAGGTGAATTTAAAACTCATTCTGTATTTACCGAGGAAGGCCAGAAGAATCAATAAAGACCTTGGCTTTCTAGAGATGATCATCTCACCAATCATTTCTGTCTCTGTTCTGCGCTAAGGGCTTAGATAAGAAGGTTTTGGTTTTGTTTTCTTTCTCCTTAATGGATAGGTTTCTTAATTAGGATGGGGGGAAAATGACTGCAATTTTGCTGTGGCAAATTAAAACCAAAATGAGGTAGCAAAGAGCAGGGTCTGGAGGGGAGGGGGGCAATCAGCGACAGCTATTGATTTTGAAATGATGGAGGAGACAAAGGAGAGCACACAGCCTGGAAAAGAGACTCATCTTTCAAAGCACTGCTCTTGCTTAAAAACAATCAGTCCAGGCAGAAATGTTGGTTGTTGCTGAAGCTTCAGAGTTAGCTTTGTTTCCAGACAGAATTTAAATTTTGGAATGACTGGCTGTTTCATAAGGGGATGGTTCTTTAGACAAATCTTGAGAGTGTGGAGCTAGGAATCATGGGATGGAGATGAACAAAAGTAAACCTGGGTGGAGCATTGAGAAATTCTTAGCAGTTGTGGTAACAAAAAAATGTTTGGAAATAGTTTCTTACAAGGATGAAGAAAAAGTGTCGCTGCTCACAGCCAAGGCAGGCAGAGAAAAAGGAGCAAACATAAGCTGAATATAGGACGAGCACCAAGATCTAACACCCTTCTCACTCCCAGTTGTTGCACAGCATGTCCCATCTTTTCTAGAACAGAGAAAACTGATCTGGTGTTGTCTTATTTTGTCACAGTGGCTGAGATCAAGCTCAGGTACAGCGTTCTGCCACTCCAGTCAGCACATTTGTATATACACTGGCCTTGTCCCCCTTGGCTTTTCAGAAAGCATTCCTCCAAGATTAGTCAGATGTTAGTCTGACTTTCTGTCAAATATAGCCAGCACCTGGAAAAGCTGTCAGAGAACACACTGCCATTGCTCCATCGAATCCTCATCACAATGCTGGTGACAAAATGGCATCTCTTTTGTTCCCCATATGGCTGGCAGGTTGTAGGAGATAGCAAGCATGTCCTTGTCCACAAACCATTTTGCCCCCTCGCTCTTCCTCTTGCCTCCAAGCAGTGCTAGAAGTGCAACAGAAATCTGTCCTTTCCCTGCTGCCTCCTCCATCTTTGTAGCTGAGATGCTGCCATGTCACCAGTTCCCTGCCTAAATCCCAACTGTAGGCAACACACATAATTAGCTGGCAGAAAGAATGCTTCATCCTCTCCTAACGCCCCATCCTCACTTGTCAGCAGCAGGAGCACACCTCTCCAACAACTGTTTCTGTGGCTGCTCCTACCATTGACAGCTGCTGCTGGATGTCTAACACAAGTGTAGGGATATGATCTCCTCTGAGCCCTTTCTGGCCCATTGCTGTGGTTGTGGTCCAGGAGAGATGCGAGTTTGGCGCACTGTTCTGATGCTTCAGCATTTACCTGGGCTGAAAGCGGAACCAGTCTGCAGACATCTCCTGGCTTGCACAGGGGTGTTATGCAGCAAGGCAAGTCTTGCATAGCCTTATTACTACCCTTTTCTAATCCACTAGCACTTCTTCCCTTCTCCTAGGGTGAAGCGATAAGGGAGAAATTAAAGGAAAGGATCCCAGGTGAGCAAGCATAAAGAAGCAAAGACACAGCATGCTCTTTCTGATCCCTGTGGCCTACTCACCCTGTAGCTGCATCATTGCACACTGTTCTGCAACAGCAGAGGCTGCTCACTGCTGAAGGCTGCAGTCCCTGGCTCCACAGATCCTTAATACTTCCTTTTCCTGGAATCCCCACAAGAAATGCTGTTTTTTCAGGTGACATGGAACCTATTGAGAAACCATGGGTCTCATCTGGAGAGTAAGTCTGCAGGTACTCAGTGTTTAATTCATTGAATATTATTTTCTGCAACAGAAAAGTGGGAGAGAGAGAAACATCAGTCACATACTTGCTTAATTGAGATCTAATAGCCAAGGTCAGTGCTCAGCCAAGAATAGATAGCAGAAGCGTCCCATGATGTATTTTTGTGATGAGATGTTCATAGCACACAGACTGATCTATTATCGGTTTTCACTATGAAAAATTTAACTATCTCCTGGAATACGCTCAAATCTATTTTGCGTCATTTCCTTGCTTTTTCATTTAAAAATATCTTTCCATTGAGACCTCATGACCGTGCAAATTAGCAAATCTCTGCTGTGTGGAGAGATTGCTTCACCTCCACTGAAGTGCAGCTATTTGTTCTTTTGCCAGCCCTCTGCAAGATGACAATACCTGTTTGTCAGTGTCTAGCATGCTTTTCTATGCTTTAAACAAAAAACCTGAAAGGAAAAAGATGAGCGCTCGAGGGAAGATGCTGCAATGGGCACATCGCTGAGAAGGAGCACCAGACTTTTGCCTCAAGCTTTGTTCTGTATGTCTGCAATGTTCCAGCACAGCAGAAGTGACATGTGACCTACCTGCTGGTCTACAGCACCTCTCTGGTCTCCTGAAGCACTTTAGCACAGGACCAGCGTGACCATCTACTTGGTTTGTTCTTTCTTGCTTTTGCATATGGGTCTGTGCAGGATGCATCAGTGTTCCTCCCCAAACCAAGCATTTCCAAACATTTTAGGCCACAAAGCCTTTTCCCCTCCAAGTTTTCCCCGTAGACCACAAAGCAACCATCTCCCCAAAACTTTAACTGAGAGGACAGGAGAGATATGATTTATATGGCTTCACAGACCACTGAGCACTAAACCTAGAGAGCTGATGAAAGAAATAAGACCTCTGAAGATGAAAGGAGTAAGGTCTCTGAGGAATGCACCTTGGCTCCTGTGGTACCTGAGATGATGCAGCTGTAATTTCTTTGCAAGGGGCTACAGCACAGGATGTGGCCTGATCCCACTAAGCAAGAACAGAAAACATAATCCATGCGGGCACTAACAGCAAGCTTGAATACACGAGGTGCAAGGAGGCTTTATGTTCTGGTGCACCATTTGCCTTCCGTCTATCCTTGAAGTACCTGTCGCTGGTGAGATCCAAGCTCCTGGTGCTGCTTGAAGTTGTTCACTGTGATGCTCCCTAGAGCATCTCTCTTGCAGCACGGGTGCAAGGTCCTCCAACAGACTGCTCTCTGCATGTGCACAGTAGGTGCCTAAGAACTGGCAACTGGTTCAGACCGCACTGCTGATGACACTGCATGGACATACAGTGCAAGAACCATAGTGTATCATAGTAATGCAAACCACACCCCTTCTGTCTGCACTGCAGCAGCCACCAGTGTAGAAAGTACCGAGACAGTGGCCCCCTTCTGCTGATGGAGGTGGCAGAAACCACCCCCATATCCCAGTGTCTACCACTCTACCAGTCTGGAGAGAGGACAGCATGGTCCTCACCCATTCTCAAAAGAGGGAGAGTGAGTCTGGGGCTTTTAGAACAACACACAAACATTATTGCCTGGGAGCCTGGCATCTGGCTGGGAGAGGAGAGTGCGGTCGCCATGGTAATTCTTCACCTCATTTAACTGTAAAGTAACCTCTTGTGTCATTACACGCAGCCATTCCCAGCACATCTGCCCTGCGTACAGCATGGGCAGCAAGCGGCCCGTGTATCCACGTACACAGCAATCCCCTGCCCACAGCACACGCACACACTACACACATCCCCTGCTGGGCAACACCCTTGCCCATATATGATACACAACATCTATGTGCTGAGCAAATACACATTCCCTCAGATCTCTCCCACTCATATCACCTATGCCTCCAGATATCCGCCCAGGATTACAGTCCCTCTGCTGCACAGGCATAAGATGCTTTAGAAGCACAAGATCAACGCATGCTCCACCAGCTGCCAAAACACGCACCCGCTTGTCTCCCCCAGCCTTGCCACAACACCTGCCTACAGCTCTTGTACAGTTTATTCTTGGATGCATTTTGTTTTCATGCTGTGGCATGAACAAGGAATAAATTCAGCCCTGTCTCATTCATTTTCCTCTGTTTCTGCCTCTGAGGAAAAAATGTCCCTGAGAAGCAGATCTATAAGGAGAAGTCTGTGTTCCTCTCTGCAGTGCCAACTCACAGGAAGCTGGTGGTCAGGTCATTGGATGCCCCTGAGTGGACCCTGCTGCTCACATTTCTTGGCAGCTAACTATAGGAAATCAATCTCAATTCCATTTCTCCTCCAAGCACCTTGTGGGTCCCTGCAGGAGGGCTCTGTTCCCTGCTGTGACTGATTTTATAGCATAGCAGGAGCATGGTAGATAGGAGCCATGAGCTGAGTCCATAAGTCCTCTGCTACACAACAGCCAGGTATCACCCCATATCAAAAGGTGAAACTCAGCTCCCACTTACAGCACCAGACACAGTCTGGGGACCTCTCACAAGCTACCACTGTCACATCAGGTTCCCTCAGCTCTTTCAGAAGGTGCCGGTGTGCTTAAAGCTTGGGCAGTGTTACTATGGTGGGCACAGACCTGGCCTCAGCCAGGCCAGGCAGCAACTAGAAACTCCTCAGCCATACATATACAACAGCTCCCACTAACAGGGCCCACAGGAGCCAGCAGGAGTTGACTTGTTGGAGCCTGAAGTTCCCATACTGCATGGTGCAAGTGTCCTTTTCTGTCTTGTGCTGTGGTGAGTTTTAACAAGCACGTAGCAAATGCAGACAGTCAGGGATGGCCCATATCGTGAGGGTGACAGTCACCTGAGTCTAATAGGGTTGGTAACAACCAAGTCACACTTGTTACTTGTGTGCTCTATGCATGTGGCCTACAAAATGCTCTGAGAAGTGCTTCAGGCAAAATGTCTCCTTTAGAGAGCTGGCAGGGATTCCTACCCATATCCTTTTAGACCCACCCTCCTCTTTGTGAACCTTTCAAGGTCACCCTGCTGACTTTAGCTCTCTTTCTCTTGAGGTCCCCTACCCCTCCTAAAAGCACCTCAACATTGCCATCCTCAAGCCTGAATGCCCTAATCTGAGTACGATCCAGCTAATACAACCAGTCATCTGATGTACATGTGTGAGGATACAACCGAAATGAAACTTCCCCACCTCTGGACAAGGCAGTTCCAGTTCTCCCAGGACTGGTCAGGGTTTCACATCTCATCCTCCCCCATATCCAGGAAGCGACAGGCACGTGCACGTGGTAATTCACCTTCC
This sequence comes from Stercorarius parasiticus, assembly GCA_013396915.1. Taxonomy (NCBI): domain Eukaryota; kingdom Metazoa; phylum Chordata; class Aves; order Charadriiformes; family Stercorariidae; genus Stercorarius; species Stercorarius parasiticus. Next base: position 185,216 of record VWZL01006363.1, on the reverse strand, counting down.
CACCCCTGCTCCCCTCTCTCCCCATCCGCATCATCGCTACCTGCACGCCTGGCTGTGGCCGAGCTCAGGTGCCTCTGGAGGCACAGGCCCCGCTTTTAGCTCTGCACAGGAGGTGGGAGCCAGGCAGAGTCCATGCTGCTTGCAGAGCCCACAGCTAGCCCAGCTGGGGTTGCCCCAGCCTGGAGAAAGACACCTAATGCCTGAGCACACACTTCCCTCTTACGGCCATGCCCGATACAGCAACTGCTCAGGCCTGCAGCATCTTCACTGGAGATGTGATTTTACTGTGAATACTGACATTTCCCATAGTCGCCTCTTACACTTGTCGGGCACAGACGTCTCTCCCCTGCACTTGGGGGCAAGCACAGAGCCAGCCTTGCCGCCCTGTTTGGCTAATGCTGCTCAACACACACCCTGTGAGCAGCGTGAGCAGGAAAGACAACCCGAGCACTCAATATGTGTCCTGCCTGCCGTGTTGCACTATCTCTCTGGTGGATGCCCAAACATCCACCCCCGGTCCTGGGGCAGATTTCCCCTGTAGTAGGGCACAGCCTCTAACATCTTTCCTTTCCTCAAGTTAAGCATGGCTTTTACTTACTATGATTTTGAAGGGAAAGTTTTTAACTACCTAGTTATGGGTAGTTAAGGATTCTGTTCAATTTCTTCCTCACCCCATGCCACTGTATGGCAAAGCCTCTTTCTCTTCTGTCCAAATAATAATATCCTTGCAAAAAGGAGAGGCAGCATCCTTCTGTTTTCCTGTTCTGACTTTTTTCTCTGGACTGAACTTCAGATAGCTGGTTCTTTTGTGCTCCCATCACCTGTAATACCAGACTGGCAATTCAAGAGCAATTCGCTACACAGAAGGGGTAGTTTCCCCTTACATCTAATCTATGTCCACCTTCCCCAGCCACCAAGTCAGTTCAGTTCATCGACCAGAAGGAAAACTAGTCAAGTTTCCACGGGATAATCATCTGTTGGATCAGTGAGTAGAACTGACTCACTCTGCAGGTAGAAAGCTGAGCATCAAAAAAAAAGGCTCCTTTAGCCATGTCTTTTGTCAACTTGTCTATCTCCCTTCAACCAGTTTTTCTGAAGAGGAGAGGCAGGAGAATGAGAACTCGCAAAACTGCTTGGAATCTGAAAGGGGACAAACTGCTCCTTCCTTCCTTCCTTCTCCGAGCTAAGGTTTGATCACTGCTCAGGTGCTAGTGTACTGTCCTCACCATCTCTCTTCTCTACAGTATGCTGCCTTCTCACTTGCCACCTTTGCAATAGCATCAGTAAGGGATGAAACAAAAATTACCAACAAAGACACACTTTCAAGGGAACATGGTTTTTAGTTCTGTTCTTCACACAGGACCAGGAGAATAAGGAGGAACCTGTCCAGTCTCCTGCAGTACCAACAACGTTGTCAGAAGCAGCAGGAGCATTTGTAGTCCTTCTTGAAGTCCTCCACAGCAGCCTGATTGTGTTCTGCCAGGCTCAGTCACCTTTACCAGAGTTTCTCAGAGCACTCTGCAGCTGTTGATAAAGTGAGACCACATCTGCTCTGAACCTCTTTGCCAGGCTACTGATGGGAGGAGGGTTTGGGGTCACTTCCATAGTGCCAAAAGCCATAGGCCCAGATCCTCAAAAGTATTTAAGCACCTAAAAAGAAGTTAGGAATTAAAATATCATGGGGCTCTGGGTCCTAATGAGAATGCAGTTATATTGGTATTCAATGTTTTTGCAGATGCAGCTGATAGTGCTTGGAAAAGTTCTGCTCAAAAAAGAGCCCTATTCTGCTGACATAAGCTGCCTGCACACAAGGAGGACTTCACTGGTACAACTCTGCTGCTACAGCGATATCACACACATTTACATGTAAATTAGGACTTTGTTTATACCGCACAGATGCAGCCTTTCACTTCATCCCGGATGGGGAGGGGAGAGAGAGGGTAATGGTCTCACTGCTCTCATTTTATGGACTAAGAAAGCAAGGCACAAACAAAACGAACTAATTGGCTCAATATCACCCAACATGGGTAGCAGAAAAGGCAGAGATTCTGGTCATAGGTTACAGCCGCCAGACTTTCTTCACTGCTAGAGGCAGGGAGACAAGTGAGTCATAAAATAGGATCCCCATCACATCAACTACGCAAGGTCAAATCTCCAACGTGTCTGAGATGGAGGGGCTAGTAATGAATGCACTAGGGAGCCCTGAACCTAGGGAACTGAGGCATATTTAGATGCATCAAGCACTGTCAGAAAGTAACTGAACCTGAGACCTAAAGAAAGGTTCTACTACTCTGCTTAACCACTCGCCAACCTGCGCGGCAATATGCACGAGTGTCAATGAATGTCCATGGAGGATGGACCTGAGAGCTGAAGCAGTATGGGAGACTAACAACATATCACAGAAGCTACTGAGATTGCCTTGCTTCCAACCACTGCTGCCCAAGTGAAAACGCACTGAATGCACCTCCATTCTGCCAATATTCCTGTATATTGATCACAGACTCTGCCAGTGCATATTTTCATTTATAAAAGCTGACGTAAGCCAAGAATGATAAAATAATTGATCCTATCTCAGCCATTCATTCCCAAACCTGCCTCTGCTGCTCTACTAAACTATGTATTTGACATGGTTACAAGGTGAATTGCATGGTGGGACCAAACTCATCATTTTTGCTAGTAAAGTTTTACCCCAGATCAGCTTCTCTCAGTGGCAAATACAAGGGTTCCTGGAGTTACAGCTTTTGTTGGTCCCACAGTGCCAGTAAGTGACCTGAGAACACACATCACCACACAGTTCCACTGTGATGGCATAAAGAAAGATCCAAAACTTGGGCTCCAGGAAAAGCAGGTGTTGACATGGGTTGGGTGAAACGTAATGAAAGTGGGTGGATATTACTGCTGACCTTAAGCTATAAGATACAGTCTAGCTCCATTGTAGAGAAACAGCATTCCAAAACACTGCACAAGTCACTGCCCAAAAGAGAGGCAAACATCCAGAAATTTGAACTTGGCGGGGATGGAGGCGGACAGGGACGCGACTTTCCGAGTACTGTTTTGCACAGGAGTCTTGGGGATAGGGAACATGAGAAAAAGCAGATAAAGCACAGAGAAGGCGGCTCCAAACAAAGCTAGGACAATCTTGGTACTCAGCCCTGACTGAAACCTAGAGAAAAACAGCTCTTTGGTACTGTCTGAAAGAAGGCTGGAGCCATGAGCAAGGAAAGAGTGTCCTGCTGCTTGATTCCCTCACACCATTGGAAACATAACCTTATACACATTTTGTAACTTTAAAAAAAAAGGGTAAATACAGTTATTTACTTCTCTCCTAACTGAAGGATTAAGGTTTTGGCTAGCTGTATGTATCAAAAGGAATAACAGCTACAGGGGGTTAAGTCAGTCTGTCATTAATCCCCTCTGCCACACTGGATTCCCTCCCATGCCCTGATGTGCTGGCCAACACTCTGATCGTACACATGTCATCCCGCCCCCTCTTTCATCTGTTTTCTGGCTCATCAGACCCATATAATATACATCTTTCAGTCCCTGGTATATCCTCTCAGGCCTCTCACATCTCTGATCGCAAACCTCCCATCCCGACTCCTTTCCCATTTCATCACAAAAATGTTATGCAAGCCTGGCTGGTTTCTCCAGGCAAACACACTGAAGAGCAAACAGTTCATCACGTTTACGAATTCTGGTCAGTGCCCAGCGATAGGTTCAGTCAAGGTTTCATTGCAAAAAAGAAAAAAAAGAGGGGGGAAGCAGTCTGAACAGTCTTTTTAGCATTGTATAGCTTTAGAGGATATTTCCAGAATGGTATTATTCTCTGAACCAGTGAAACCGAAGCTGTGGTGAGCCTAGAACTGTAGCATTCACTGCAGAAGGTGTTAAGGACAGGGAAGGTCTCTCCTGGAGCAGAAACACAATTCTCAGCTTAGCTAAATTTAAACCAACCAACTCTATTGTTTAGGAAGATGTACCTGCCTCTCCTTGCCTCCACCAGAAGGAAGCAATCTGCTGTAGGCATTCACTGTTTACCTACTTATCAAGATATGCTGAGGAGAGATGATGGTCATTCCTATACCAGGCTAGCCAACCTTCCAAGCATCGGCCCTTCTCATGAGCTACGCCAAGGCCTCTCCAGCTTCCCATGAAGTTTAGCTAGGTGCTTGACAAATTCTCCTAGGGCACTCTCATAGCTATCAGCTTTCTTCAAGGGCTATTTGTTTATCTATAAGGTCCCCAAAGAGCCTTCCACACTTCTGTTATTTCTTCTCCTATGCTTCAGACAGACATTCTGCCATTCAGACCCAAACTAAAAACCAGGGTTCAGAGCTCCCCTGGAATCATTTCCCAGCACAGTCCCTGCAGTTACAGTGCTAGGTTGCTATAACTGTGAAAGAATAACAGGAAACAGAAATAATACTCACCTCACAGCATTCCATCGGTCTGCCCAAGTTGCAGCCTTTTCAGTTACACTTCTAGTACTCATTCCATGCTTACTTCGGTCTGCACCTGGAGACTGAAGATGAAGAAAAGGCAGCTGGAGAATGTAGACTGTTCCCTCTCAGAGCAGCCTGACTGCTATTAACTGCCTTGAATGCAATGGCTGAGAAACTGCTTATTTTGTCTCTGTATTGCAAACATAAAAGTCAAAGGCTTAGGCTTATTTCTGACTACAGCCACCTTGAGACCTTCCATCATGACTCCGCATAGCTGGTATCATTCACATACGCGATTTTGTCTCAGTTATCAACTCTCTCCTTTCTCAAAGGGAATTCTTCCCATCAGTCACATCTCTGTGACGAGTTCTGATTCTCTCTTACCACTTCAGAAGGCCCTCAGTCTCTCTATTTGGGATGCTGGAGCAGAAAATTTTTCTGCTACGCTTCTCTGTCCCAGTGGTTACCCAATTGTTCCTTCCTGAATTTGCCATTCTGCTGTTTCCAAACTTCACAACCTCACTCTGTGATCCCCAAACCTACAGATGGCTGGAAACAGTACCCACTGACTCATGTCGGTGATGTAAGTGTTCTGTTAATACAAGTTTGCTGCGCAGCAATCCCTGCCCGTTGGACCTGTTACTTATGGTCCGCTCTTCCTTTTGACTCATTAAATTTTTTGATATGGTCCTTTGCTTCATTGAGTTGGCTGAGTAAGGCTGTTTGCTCTGCCGGCTCACAGGAATGGCATTCTTGAGACCTAAAAGGAAACTTAGAACTGGAATTTGCTGTTCTGGGTTTATTTGTGTTCTCAGTTTTGCAACTGCGTATTCCAGAGGGACAAGCTGCAGCCAGCTCTGCACAGGCACCTCATGTGTCACATGGAGCCATATCAGAGCTGCCCACAGGTGTGACTCCAGGTGCTCTCTGGGATGTGCTTGGTGCTGCCTATGGCAGCAGCTGTGCCCTGGAATGGCACCTCCGTGCTGGAACTTGTCTCCATGAACATCCTGGACTCTTCTGTCCCTGCAGCCCCAGAGTGAGCATGGCCTTCCCTGACCCCTGCACTGTGCCAGGGACAGTGGGTTACACTGGCTCCACACTAAGGGCAGGGTAGGTCCTGGCAACACAATGAGGGCCCATGTGCAGGGGAGCACTGCAGCCGCTGTGTGAGACTGCCCGCTCCTGCAAGAGTTAACCAGTGGGTCCCTTAATGTTTTTTCTTCCCGTGTTTCCTAAACCAAAACTGAAACCATTGCATTGTAAGGGTTTGCGCTAGTTGGGTTTAAGGACAGATGAAGCAACCAGTCTGCAGGTACCTAGCTGAGGAAGGGGTTTGGGCTCTAATTGAACAGGTAACACAAGAGTGAGATCCAATGCCTGGCAGGTGAAGCAGTTTATCCTCTCTAGAATTAAGGCATTAGCAGATGAAACTCCTCCATGCGCAGGTGGGCGGGGAGTGGAGAGTGCTGCCCCACACATGCCCAGTCAGTGTAGACTGGTGGACCACCTGTACCCCACAGCACAAACTAGTCAGTATAACTCAATACATTCTATTCAAAGGGAGAGGAGGCAGGAGGAAAATGCCAACAGTCAACTATGGCAACGCAGGAAAAAATCCTACAAAAACAGTTCTACAGTATGTGGTCCCCTGGTACGCTTCTCACTTGCTCACTCATTTTGTTTTTTCATTATAATATCTATTCATTTCCTCATAGATCACTTCAACTCTGCAAAAGCCCTCCCCTCCTTATCCAGAAAAAGCTCAGCAGCAAGAGGGGTCCCTGTGCCTCTTCCCCATCAGCGCTCCTGACTGCACCTGCACTGAAGCAAGTCCACTTGCACAAGCACCCAAATGCCGAACAGGGGTGTTTGCTGATTTGATCACTAGGTCCTTCCCAGCAACACCAGTCTCCCCCATGCTCCCGTCCTGCAACATGAGAGAGGGGACACGGCCCATCCCATCTTAGTTGACGGCTCTGTCTCACTGCATACCGAAACCAGGTGAAGAAACAATGCTTCTCAGGCAAGTCCATACCTGCTTTAGTGGCAGTCATGATATGGGAGCGGCCACAGAGAGCAAGAAAAGGAACAAGGTCTCACACAGCTCTAACCCCACATGGTCCCACACCCAGCCTGCGCTTGTTACCCCTGAGCCTGTGTTTGTACCTCTCATTAAAAAAAGCCCTCTTGTCCAAAGGTAACCCAGAGATTTGAAGCGTACTGGACACATACTACACATACTGGACACAGCCTACAAATAGGCTGAAACCAGGCTGTGAAGCTCTCCCACGTCTTCTTGAGGGAAGAAAAATGCCTGTCTTTCACAGAAGCTAATTCAGTTTTGTTAGGAACTCCATGTTCACATTGAATTTGCAATGAGATCCATGAGAGAGGCTCCAAGATGTGACTATAATACAAAAACAACCCTATCAATAGCAGTAGCAAATCAGAAAAAAAATGTGACCATTCTCTCAAATTCATCTGCTTGAACCTGTTAACTTTACATTGCGTTAACTGAGATTTTTTCTGATTGTTTCAAGTTACATTCTAAGAACCACCACAGCCCTTCCCTCTCAATTACACCGGAGAAATCAAAGGTCATACTCTTCCACCTCTTCAGTAGGTGATTAACCATGTTAGGCTCTTTCCTTTCTGACAATTAACACCCTGCAACTCGGAAACCTCTGGATGCCTTCCCCTTCCCACTCCCTCACCAAGACGTATACAAGTTGTATAATAGACAGTGCAAAAATACATGTGCTTTGTGGTTTGCAGAGCACCTTTCCCCTGGTGTTGTCTGTGGGATGTTTGGTAACCCAAATTTAATAAGGTTGCAATACCTACCCCTGAACTAAACACAGCATTTAGTTTACCCGGTCTTTGAATGAAGTACGTGTTTCCAAACCCTGTCAGAAAATACTCAAATTCATAGCCAAATACATGATGATTTTTAAACACTGCCGCAGGCAAAGTTAACAGACTGGCAGCTACAGCTGTAAAGAGATACTAGCTCAGCAAGGCAGCCAAGCATACGCCTATCTGTAAGCCCAAATTTATATCCTACTGACTTAAGCTCTGCCTGCAGCTTGTCTGCAGGGTTTCCTATCAGGTCCTTTGCTACCCAGGTGGACTTGAGCCAAGGTAACACCTCTCCCAAGTCGATCCTAGGCAGGAATGGGCATGACAGTAATTAAGTCTGGCCTCCTAAAAAAAAACAGTCGGAGAGTTTCACCCAGGGGTTCCCCCGTCAGACCTGCCACGGGTTCCTTTATCTTTCACACACCCCATGGCGACAGGGCCCGAGGCCTGCGTGCCCTAGGGCGACCTCGCCGGGTCTTGGATGAACCGCTTCGCTCATCAGCTCCCCCGATCCGGAGCAGGGAGGGCAGGCGAGGGGCTTCCCGGCCGTCTCACCCCAGCCCGGCCCTCTCCCCGCCCCAGCGACTAGGGTGCGCCACGGGACGGAAGCGGCACCAGACGGAGTACCCCGCGGCGCTGCCCCCTTCGCCTCAAGGAAAGGGCATAGGGACGCGTCCTGTCGCTCCCAGAGGGACGGGCGGCCTCTCACGGCCGGCACCGGNCGAGCCCGCCCCGGCGCCCGCCCATTGGCTGCCGCCTCAGCCACCGCCCTGCTTCACCCTCCCGTCATTGGACGGAACCCCGCTGTTCGCCCCTGCCTCCTGCGATTGGCTAGCTCGTCTCCTTCTGTTCGTTCCCGGTTCCATCTCTGC
>VWZL01006363.1:95206-176621 GCA_013396915.1 Stercorarius parasiticus | reverse complement strand
CGCCCGACGCCCAGGTGTGTGCGGCGGGCGCCCTCCGCTGCCCGGACGGGGCCGGGGGTGGCGGGGGGCTCCGGGGCCGGGCCGGGCGTGTGAGTCCGTCCGCGGCGGGGCTGTCGTCGGTGCTCTCTTCCAGGCGAGCGCCGCCGCCTCGTCCCTGAGTGCGAGCCTCCCGCCCCGAATGGGCTGGGGAGCCGGGGGAGCCTGCAGCCGTCCCACGGGCTGTCGCTGGCGGGCTCAGGGGAGCCACCGTCTCCCGGAGTGTGGCTGTTGGGGAGTTGGGCAAAACTTGGCCGGCCGGCGGGGATCGGGGTTGTGTCCCCCCCGGCCCTTGGCGGGGGAGGGAGGGCAGCGCCGCGGTGCCGGGCCTGCCTCGGAGCGCTGCGCGGGGGGGGTTCCTTTGCCAGGCTGGAAACTTTATGTGAAACGGCTGGATCCCAAGTCATTGCTGTAGCCTTACTGCAAGGCTTTTGTTAGCAGCGGAGCTTTACACTTCAACCTCACTATGTTATAGTATGTTTGTGCTTTAGAAGGAAATATTTTAGCAGTTCTTCACTGCTGTTCTGTTACAGGTGTGATGCACGGGGCTACGGGTGCAAGTAGCCTTGAGTAGGGACTTCCCTCTACGGAAGAGTTAAGGGTTGATGCAGCTCTTCCTATCTTGCTGTATTAACACCCTGTGGTGCGCATGTGTATTTCTGCTTTCAGACTTACAGTTGTGGCTCTGCAAAACGCTAAACTTTTGTGTTATTGTGTGAGGTACTTAATGGTTCTCATGAAGGCAATCCCAGCAGTATGGAATATGTCGTGTTTCCTTGGACATCTAAAGCTGCTCAAGGAAATCCTTCCTCCGTTGCCATCCTTCCTGTTGCTCCTTGCTTTTGCTCCTTGCTTTCACTCCTGTGCTGCCCCTTCTGTTTTCCAGTGTAGGCTTGTGCAGTCACTGTGTGAACCAGGTTGTGAACTGATGCAGGATAAAACTAAACTTTTTTGTTGTTGTTCCCGAGTTAACTTTAAGCCAGGACACTTACTGTATTTCGTTCACTGGGTGGATGCTCACAGTCTTGCCCTGGCACTTGGGAGGGGATAGCACAGTGTTGGGAGCGAACAAATGGAGGAGGAGGGTACTATATATTTGTTTGGCAGCAGTGTCAGCTTATACTGGTTCGGGGAGCTATAGCATTGGTAGTCTTGCCTTGCAAATACCGAGCACTGCCGACTGTAAAACTGTAGGTGTAAATCTTTGCACTAAGACCAAGCGTGGTGGTGGTGAGTGTTCTTCTGTGAGTGTTTTTTCCCCCCTCTGTTTTTACAAGAACAAGGCCTGAATACAGTTCTGCTTCAGAAGAACAGAGCAGTGGAGTAAGGAAGTTTTTTCCTCAAGGATTTTGTTCAACTGTGTATCTGGAAAACGTGGGAGTTGCAGCACGTGAATGGAAAAACCATCATTGTCAAACTGAGGAAGCTTAAAAACCTTGCTGGTTTATGAGACATTCTATTCAGTTAGTATCTTGCATGTGATACCATGCTCAAATATGTCTTGGAAGCCTGAGGCGTTTGAGATGACTGTTTCTAAAGGGAGCAAGGCTCATTGGAGAAGTGGCCATGAGAAATGTTAGCAAAAAGCCCAAGTGTAGCATAGCTGTCACAGGATATAAGAAGAGTATAAGAAAGTTTCATATCTTGATGGCAGCTGCTTGCTGGGCAAGCAGAGATTTATAATTAGGAACCTTGCATTCTTTTCTCTATAACTTTATGTGGGACAGACTGCTAACTTCCAAAATGAGAGTCTAAATTAGACTAACTCTAAATAAACAGAGTTAGAATGTGGTTGGAAGAAGTGACTGTTCAGGGGTACAAGCCATGTACAGCTTTCTCAAGTAGCATCAATGGTGGATGCTTAGAGCTGCCAAAGATATGGTTGCTGATGTATCACATATTTGGCTATTTGATTGGCCTTTTGTCTTTTGAGTTTTGGCTTTTGGGCCTTTACACAGGAGAAGGGATACATGTTAAGGCTTGCTGTGTGTTGAATGTATTTGTCTGTGTGTGTATATATCTATACTATGTACGTACCACATATAACGCTTGAGAATCTGCAAGTGAAGAGATTTGTGGAATGCAAAGTAATCAAGAACCAAAAGGGAGGAGGCTTACTCGCGAGAGTGGAATTCCTACTTAGTAGAAAAAAAAACAGAAAAGTAAGGATGGGAGAGGGGGGAAAGGTGCTTTTGCCAGAAAGCCTATGAGGAGGACTTTGAGAGAAGAGGCAAGAAGAGATCTAGATAAAATGAATACTGATGGGAAGAGGAGGGGGAAGGAAAGCCTCTGGTATAAAGAAGTGTTGCAGTTGCTGGCGACTTATGTGGAGAGGCCTGGAGCTTCTGAGAGGGAGCTTCGACACAGGGTAGTACGTCACTGTGTCTTCCTGTAGGGCTTGATAGTGCAGGAAAGCTTTACCCATTTTTAACCATGTGAAAAAAGGAGTCTGCCCCTATCTAGGACATCTCTGCTGTGGTTGCATGAGTAAGTTTTTGAGGGTTTTGGTTTATTTGGTTTTGTTGTGGTTTTGTTTTTTTTTAACTCTAAAAAAAAAAAGTTCAGATTCAAGGGTATTATCCTTATGACATAGATTTCAGGCTTTCCTTACAACTCTCTCCACAGAGAGAGACTGGTATTTAACATCATGTGGGCTCTTTGCTGTTATTCCAGCATCAGCAGAAGAGGGTGAAATTGTTCACCTTAATTTTTAAATAGGTTGTATTACTTTGTCTTGTGCTGGGATCTGAACTGCTAATACTTCCCCTTGGTAAGAGGAGAGGGGAACTTGCTGCCTACTAAGACTGTGCAGTAACTGACTTTAGCTACCTCGGAGATAAATGAAATATCATCAGTGTCCAGGAGAGTAATCATTTGAAGTTAGGGTTTCAGTTTATTAAAAAAACATTCTGTTGAAATACTAAGATAAATAACAGCTCTTTATTTGGCTTTGCTGGGAAGTCCTGTGTTCAAATGACTTCAATTCTGCTAACAGTTAATCTGTTTAGAGATTAAAATTCTATGAATGCAACAATCTTGCTATAGGCACCTTAATTAAAAGAGGCTGAAGAACCATCTAGCAATTAAAAATCATAGGATATTGGGGGAAAGTAAGTAGCTTATTTCTAACTGTGTACAGTTAAGGGAATGCATGGTTAGGAAGAATCTGTGTAATCTATGGATGGGTTCAAAACTGATTTAATGCTTCGCTGTATTACTGCACTATGTAAGATGAAAGCCTGACATCTCAAAGGGTATTGTCATGATGTGAGGAAGTGAACACAGCCAGGAGAAAGAAAGAAAATCTAAATAAAAGAACAGTGAAGTTGCCTCTTCAAGTTGTGCATGATTCTGCTTTTTATGTCCTTCTGGTCTGTTGGAAAGAGTGTTAAGTGATTTCAGTAGAAAAATGGTATTTAGGATCTATCAAGACACTTGTGGGAATAATACAGAGTGCAGGGAAAACTGCTTTTTCTTTCTGCAATGCAGTTTTAAACTGGAATGTATTTCCTCATTGAAGTATTTTGCTCTGAACCGAAACGCTAATGATTTTCTAATACTGCATCTGAAAAAAATGTTCTTGCTTAAAATAAGGAGATTGGGACATATTTAATGGGACGAGGTGCCCTTATTTTCCATGATAACTTATTGGAATCTACCCATTATTGTGAACTCATTTTTAGTAATGTGGTTTTTTGGACTCTTTAATTGAGCTTCTCACCTTAGAATGGTTCTGTTAGGCTTGTAGAAATTGAAGAAGAAATAATCTGAAACCAAAAAAATAATTGTAATATGGGTTTTAGATACAAAGTTCTTAAATTCTGTTGTGCATGCTATCTCCAAGTCACTTAGAAGCTGGAATGATATAAACAAATTTTAATTTCCCTGATGTTTCTAGAAGGCCTTCAAGTGCCATACTATGGCAATCTCCAGATAGCGTATTCATACATCGTTTTGTAAACAAGGTCTCACACTGCTTCCTCAGGAAGACAAGGAATACTTCGGTTGAAGAGAGTGGGAGAACTGTGGGATTTGCATTCCTTTAAAATTGTTACAAGTCCTGAATTCTTACAACTATTAAAATGGACAGCGAGATTTCCCCCCCGAAAGCTTTGGTCTGTACATGTTAAAAACAGCTTGTGTGGTCCTGTGATTTGTGTTTGGTTTTTTTTAGAGAGAGCAATCATACTGCTTGTAGGCTTATTCCTTGAGATGCTTCAGGATGCAGGGGAATGATGTCTTCACCTTAATTTTATAGGTAATTTTGCTGGAATTCAGGTTAGCGTAATTTCCCTGGGAGAGCATGCTTATGAAGATGACTGCAACAAATACTGCACGTTTTTCTTGTTACAGTGAGTTAGTAGTGACAGCGTTATGAATAAACCCTTGTTTCCGATGAAGGTTAGGATAAGATAAAGATGTGAAATTACTGCCCTATCCACTGGTGTAAAAAGGAATTTGAGTACAGAATTGTGGAGGCTTTTTCACATCAGCGTGCAAATTTAAAATGCAAGTGTTTCTGATAAAGAGGGGGGGGAAAAAAAGATCTTAGAGAACTAAATTTCATTAACCTATTCACTAGGAAGTGATTGTTCCCCCTTACTGAGTGTTTGTGAGGCTGCGTCTTCAGTACTGTATCTGGTTTTGAGCTCCCCAGAAAGATGCTGACAGCGCCATGTGAATTTGTGAATCCAGTGGAGGGTCCCCAAGAAGCAGAAGAGGCTGGACCACATGAGGTATGAGGAGAGGCTGAGAGAGCTGGGTTTGCTCAACCTCAGAGAAGGCTCAGCTAGCTGGCTGGAAGATGGAGCCAGACTCTTGGAAGTGTCAATAGGATGAGAGGCAACGGATATAATTTGGAAGATTGGGAAATTTTGATTACGTATATGGAAAGTAATTTTTCTATGAGGGTAGTAAAATAGTGGAAGAAGTTGCCCAGAGAGGTTGTGAGATCTCCATCCTTGGAGGTGTTCAAGACTAGATTGGACGTGGCCCTTGGCAAACTGCTGTAATTAGGCATGCTTTGTGCTGGGGGTTGAACACGATGACCACTGGAAATCCCTTCCAACCTTGTTTATTCCATGGTTACAGAGATAAAGTCATGGATTGCAGGAGGGTTTGCCCAGGCTTAGACATTAGCATTTAATCCTTGAACCCCTGTAAAAATGTGTGCCTTAGGGCTTGTAGCATGCTCTCTGAGGAAACATCAGACCTGAGGAAAGAAATTATTACTTTCTGCCTCTTGCTTGGCTTTTTGATTGACTAACATAAAGCTGAAATGAACAGAAAATTGGCTGGCCTAGAAAAGACTGTGATCTCCTTCAGATGTTTTAATTGACAAAACTCAATATCTGAAAAAAGCGTACTTGTGCATGAGGTTAGTTTTCTAATACCAAATTTAATTATAAAAGACTATAAGCCTTTGTGGAAGGAGTAGCTACCCAACATGTCATCTGGCTAAATGAATATTTGAGGCCGCCATATTAAATTAGTAGATGCAGTGCTTATACTTGTTGAGAATTTGTGTATCTGTACTGGTATGAAAACAAACGCCTGTGGTAGCTGTTGATGTGACTGGCTTCTCTTAGATTTGAATATGTGCTACTGAGAAGTCAGTTCGGATAAAGTGTTAAAATCTTTCAATTATATTTGGACTGCCATTTCAAATTTAGATGGTGATAAATCTTAAATGCTATAATAAATTGTTATACATACGTGCAAGTTTATTTTTTGTTATTGTAACTAATTGAGCAATGTGTCATGTTATATTTTCCTGTCTTAATCGTACGGCAGAAATGTTGTTTTCCTAAATGTCATGCTTTCTATTTGTTGGAGAAAAAGCTTTATCTTAATTATCTGTTGACTTCAGTTTCTCTGGGAGGAGCATAAAACATTAGCCCAGCTTCAACGAGGTTTCCAATTTTTTTTTGCCTTCATTAAAGAATCACTCCTAGAAAAAAAACCCTTTCTTAATTGAAAAGTATAGTCGAGATGAATACTTACAGTTGAGAAAGGAGGAGCTATAAATTTAGGAAGTAATGGGGATTAATGTCTGTAAAAATAAGTGAGAGTGAATTCTAAAGTACATCAGGAATGCTTTCAGAGGTATCTGAGAGCCTAGAGATGGCTTGGTAGTGAACTGCTACAGACCTGTGCTGTCTTTGGAAATCTTTATTGTAAAACACATTTAGTAATTAAGTGTGCAGTTAAGGAGTTCTCTGTCAAAATGCTGTACAACTAAAATCTACTAAAGGTACTAGATCAAGTAACATATTAGGTTTAATGTAAACTGTCAGGAAAGAAATGTGTTCTCAGTAGGATTCAAATTGTCATCCATATGTAGCAAGCAAAACCCACCAAACTTATTTGCATCATTCACTTGCTAAAAAAAAAAAAAAACAAAACCCCAAACAACACTTAAAGGTTATGAAGATTTATACTGTTTGTGTAAATGTGGCAAGCGCATCTTAACAAAGGAATGCCAAATTTGTTGGGAGTAACTAGTTGCAAATCAAAATATTTTATAATACCTGTTGACAAGAATGAATATTTAATAAGGAATACACTCAAATGTTTATAAAAGTTTGTTTTGTAAAACAAGTTTCCCTCCTGTGATACTTGGTTTTTTTTTTTGAAGGCTTAGAATGTGGTTCAAATCTGTTCATTCTAATTTTTGTTAGTAAGTACTTGGTCTTTTTACCCATGCAACAGTCTGAGATCTGAAGCGTAATAACAAAGCAGTGCAAGGGGAAGGACTGGGGGTGACAGTAAAATTACCAGAGAATACAGCTTGGATCAGCTGCCTGTGTGGAATTCTCACTTAGTCCTGTAGTTTCAGTAGTGCTGATTCCCTTGATCTTTTATAATAAAAGTGACCACTTGTGAGAGTGGAGGCACATCTTAGAGCAGAAGTGGATCCCCTATCTCTCGGTTTTATTCCATGTAGTTGGTAGGAATCTGACAAAAAAGCAAGCAATTCATGGAAGTGGTCTTGCACGTTGTTTCTAAAAAAAAAAAAATAAAAAAAAAAAATTGCAAAGCTGCTAGTAAAATTTCTGTAATATGTGTGGTATGTGACAATGAGAAACTACTAAATTTTAATAAGAATTTAGCAGAGTTGTGTTTCAGCATAAGTAATCCTTTTAAGGTGTTTATATAAGGTCTGCCAGGTTCATCTGACTCTGTTCTTCCTGGCAGCATGAAATGAAACAGCCTCTTTAATACAGAGCATTAGGGTTTTCCTGGGGTAGGAGCATAACCAGTTGGTGTGTACTTAGCTCTTACTGTGTGCTCTGCATCTTGTCCTTGTAGCATCTTCTCTCCTGCCCTGCAAGGTGTGTACTCGGATTCCTGTGATAAGTCCTGTGGGTCGTCCACAGTAGTGTCTGCAAATGTGTTTAAGCATGGCTTTTGTCTTCTCATAAAACTTCTCCTTCCTTAATGCTTTTGAAAGTTAAGCGTGGTACCGTTGGAGAATTTGGCGGCTTCTGCACTCCTTTGCATCTACCGATTTCTACCATGCTGACTTTGTTTAGGGTGAGTTCTTATCCAAGTTGTCTGCCGACACAGATATAGCAAATATACCAAACCCCCTTTTTCTTACTGGTTTTGAGAAATACATTTTTAATGAATAGAAAGTAAAGTTCAGAATAATGCCAATCTCATACGCAACCTGTTTCGGGTGCTGACAGTGAAAGCATAATTAACACTAAAATACGTATCTGGTGGTTTCACTTTACCTTCTTTGTAAATCCATGACAGGGTGAGCTATGATGGTCCTCTTCTGAAGATCCTACTGTCCAAATTTAGAAAAGGGAAAATAATGAAGGGTACTATTAAAAGCAATTTTACTGCTAACTGCTGTTTATGAATTGCAATTTTTTTTGGTGCTCTGATAAAGGAGTTACCTTCACATCTAGTAGGATAGTGGAGATTGTAATCAATAAAGCATGCAATTGGATGTATTCTAGTGTGAATTTATGGCCAATGGGTGGCTTAATCGGAAACTATTTCTCTGTAGATTACACTATTCTGTCCCTAATGCCAGATGACCAGTAATCATACTAAGGTAACTGCAAAAGGGGTATTTTGTGAGGTGTTTTCCATGTATGTGGTTAAAGAATTTGAATAACTTGGGATAGGCAGAAATACCTTTTCTGTCTGTGGAGCTGGTGTCTCATTGGTACTTGACTTTAAGGCATTGCAAGGTGCTCTCTGGAGGCCAACATGGTGTTTAAAGCATAACTGTGCAATGGTTGCGTGTGCTTGTGCTGCACGTGCGTACATCCACAATCCCATCCTCTGCCTGTACTAGACATGCCATCATGCTACTCATAATGATTCTAATTTGCTGGAGAATTAAATCTGAAGTCAGTTTTGTAATGTAACGTCTTGTGAATTGGAACTGTTTGTTACCAGGTTGGGGAGATGATTATAGTCAGATGCCCTGATGTGCTCTGCATAGACCAATGCAGTCCTTTCTAGCTGTAGCTGTGTGATACTACTCGGTAACTGTTACGATACTGGTTTATGTGATTTGTTTCCCCAGGAGCTTGGCCCAACACAGGCACTACCTGTGTCTGATTCAGAATGCCATCTCTTGGCTGCCTTCTGTAACCATTTGGGTGGTGCTCTCTGATTTTTCTCCTGCAGTTGAGTTTCTTAATGTGATGATACTCCTCTGTGTACATGCAGTCCGGGTAGTACAGAAAAGAGAGATGTAGGTGAGCGTACACCGGCTTTTTTGAACCACGCGTTTTGGTGAACTGTGACTTCTCTTTGTAGTCTTCACTTAGATATGCAGTATCTTCTAGTTCAAAGGTCATGTCTCACTTTTTTATGGCTTCAACAAGTCTTATGATAGCAGTATTAATCTTGCATGCTTTTTTTCCTCCCCCGGAAAAGGAAATGAATCACTAAGCTGTACCCACCTTCTTTGTTGGTCTCTGGAACTGAACTTGCTGCTCTTTGGCAGCAGGCTTGGAGTTTGCAGCATGTCAGCCTTCATTGGAAGGCTAACATGCAGATTCATAAGGCGTTCTTGGAAAAAATGAGTAGGCTTGTATCTAAAATGTGGCTACGAATGTCACTTCTATAGGCAATTCTAGAGTGTATTTATAGTCATAGTATGCTTCATGAAAAGTGTGGAATTGCATTCAGAATATTTCCTTAATATTTAATTCAGATAGGATGGCATAGAAGTTTCTCAGGTTACGTGGTAGCTGAAATGAGGGTATAAGGATATATAAGCACATTGGTAGAAGAACACTGGGAGATGAAGTTGATTTGAGTATGTGTTGGACCAATACAGGTATTCCCAAAAGGGCCTTTCTCAGTGAAATGTTGCTTTTGACCGTGTGGAATAACTTATTTAGTTTTAGCATTTGTCGCAAGCGGAGACACCTCTCAAGACCTGGAAAAAATTGGGATGCTTTTATTCTGATTAAAATTGTCTATAGATTTGGGTTTGTTGGTTGGGGTTTTTTTTTGGTAGCTATTTTTTGGTATTAAGTAACCTCAGATCCATACTTCTAGGATGTAGCCTTTCATCTCTTCCAGGTGAACTTCTAGTTAGCTGGGAAAGACATTAAAAGCTTTGATGTGATCTCTGTTAGATGCTTGGTAATTTGCAAAATAGTCACTACCAGTTTTCTGTCTGCTTACCCAGAAATCAGCTACTACTAGACAGCGACAGGTAGCAAGTATGTCATGTCCCTGCTCCCGAATAGCTGCTATTCACAGACTGGTCTGTCAGCACGAGGACACAAAATTCAACTTTAATTCATCAGACTGTGAAATTGTAGTAATTGGAGCTTTAGTGCATGATCTTTCTCAGATCTGGATGCAATAAAATTCTATGGGTTCATGAATTGGAGCCATAGTGGTACAGTTAAGCAACCTTGAGAGTAATAGAGAAGAGAAAGCTTTCATGGCTTTTCCTCTGCAGCGTTGGCTCAGCGAGTCTGTTGCTTGTACTGGTGCCCCTCCTCTCTCCCCAACAGCTGCTGGCTCTTGTTTGCTGAGATCTATCAAATGAGTTTGTGGAGCAATGCTGTAAAGATTATTGGGGTCTAATAAATAACCTTCTGCAAGCCATTATATTTCCAACCTGGATCAGATCGGTGTTGGAAGGACGCTATGCTGAAAGTCAGACTGGCCTTAGTTGTGCAGGCCAGAGGGTGATGCAGATGGTTTGCAGTGGGGGTGAGTGGGGCAGGGGCAGTTCCTTTGGCTGGCACCATTCCTGAAGAAAACAGTATATGAACCTGTGGCCTTTGCTAAAGCTTTAAATTGCCGTTATCTGAGATGCGGTGTGGTAAGCAAGTGTTCTTACACCTGTTCTAAAGCATGGTAATTTTCTGATTTAAGCCGCCACTGTATACAGTATGTTTTTAAAACTACTTCAGTATTAAAGGCTCAAAGCGCTGCAAGCTAGTTAACTGCATCTGGGGTAAGCACTGCTGCTGAAGAAGTCCCTTCTGTGTCTTTGATGTTTTGTTTCCGCACTTGCACCAATTCTGAAGTCCCTACAACTATGGTGACCAAATTGCGTAATTGTTCTGGTTGAAACTTTGTTTTGCTCTGCAGCTATCTGGATGTCTGTGTTAGCAAAAGAGGAGAGGTAGAAATGAGTATCAGGAGGAAGGTAGTGGTGCAGTTTATATTCAGTAACTGCATAGCTATAGCATAATTGTATCCTAAGAGCAGACCCTTGCTTCTGAAAAATTACTTTCAAGATATTAATGCCAGGCTTGAAATACAGACTTGTTCCAGCATCTGGGATGAGCAGGTGTCACTCTCCAAATAATGGAGTGTCTGGTGAGGCCAGCAAGTATGTGTGCTTTTTACTGATCCATCAGTTGTTACAGAGATCAGCACAGCTCTGGCTTCCTTTCCCATATGATAGTATGAGTGCCGTAAGTGAATAACTGGTTTTATTCTGTCTGCTGGCCCCCACCCCTCATTAATTATTTGCTGTTTTCCTTCTTTCATGTATTTAGGATCAACTTTTTTTCTAGGTGTTGATATTTCTTTGCTTAGAATACTTTAAAAATAAATTTCTCATTATATCTGGCTATAAATTGCAATTTGAATATAGTCTGGAGAAATTCGAGCAACATCCTAGGTAAATCCTTGTCCTAGCCCTCTTTTCAGTGCGGTGGTGTTATTAATAAAGGCATTTATTCAAATGTATTGTCTTGGTTTCCTTCTTGTCTTCTAGCTGCCTTCGTGCACATGTGGCAGCATCCTTCATAATATATTTGGATACTAGAGAGTTACAGAATTGTATGCCAATCTTAATCTATTAGATTGACCAATAGGTTGTAATCTTCCTAAATGTAGGAGTACTGGCAAAAATAAATCTATTCTGCAAGAAGTAAGACTTGTCACCTTTGATGCTACAGATAGGGGATTTGTGTCTTGAAGAGTATTCTTTCACACACAGCTATTCCATTATAGGGTGGGTACCTATTCTATAATTTTTAGGAATATAGATAGCAAGTTGCATCTAATGGCTGGGATTCTATGTTTTGAGATCTGATCTTTAACTTAATTCTTTGAACTAGTAGTCTAGTTAAAATCACTATGTTCCCTCCCCCCCCCGCCCAGTGTTATCTTGAGCCCTTGCCTCCTAGCTGTGAAGTTTTTCTGTAATGGTCACAAATATTATGTAGTATTTCAGTAATCATACTTGAAATGGACATGCACGTGTATTATACAACTAGTCAAGCTCTTATCTTCAGGAGATGGTATGTAAGCAGCAAGAGGACTTTCAGTGTGGATTTTATGCAGAAAGCCTTGCTTTGTTCTGTGTGCTGACATATATGCAACGTTGAGGCTGTGTATACAATGACTTTTTTGTCTGTAGTGTCATGTCCACCTCATGGATGAGTACAGTGTTTACATCAGCATCTTTAGGCTGACGGCTGTGGAGACACATAGATTATGCTTGTTTTGTTACAGTAATGTAGGCTTCCAAAGTTCAGTCTGTTTTGATATTTTCCAGTTACTTTCTGAGTTATTATAATCCTGAGAATACATTGTTCAGTTTAATAAAACTATTCATTTCTATTTTATTTTTCTATGTAGTGAGCCTGGGAAGACTCGCTGTGCTGTTATTTGTGCCTACCTCATTCTTGGTGAAGGGGGAAGGCAGTTTTTTCATTTTGGTTGGCCTGGATGTAAGCAATGCTCTCTATGTAGCTTCACAAGCTAAAGAACTTTAATGAGATGTTAGATTAAACTGCACTAAATGAGTAACTGTGACTTTGGTTATATCGACAACTTAGCAACCTCATATATGGAGACTGATAGTATTTGTTGGTAATGGCTGAACCTAGCTGGAAGTACTTTGAGCTGGGCAGGGGGGATGCAGAGTTTGTAGCTGATCAGAGGACCAGGGACTACTCTGAAATGCATATCTTGAATTAATATCTCACAACTGCCTCTATCTAAATTTTTATTATAGATAAATCACATTGTGCACAATGGAGGATTATACAAAAGGCCTTTCAATGAGGATTTTGAAGAAACACCAATGCTGGTTGCTGTGCTGACCTACGTAGGCTATGGTGTTCTCACTCTCTTTGGATATCTGCGAGATTTCATGCGGCAGTGGAAGATTGAGAAGTGTCAAAATGCAACAGAAAGAGAAGAACAAAAGGTAACCACTGGGAAATAATTGTCAGTGGGAAATAATGTGGCTGAGGCTGTAGCTTGAGCATTTCTTTGGAGATCGGTGCTGTTCGAGGTTTTCTGCTGTTGTCCTTGTCTTCTGAATGCCCCAGATATTATGCTAGTACTCCTGTGTTGTTAAACAAAATAATACTTCTTTTAGTTGTGTTTCTCATCTAGTTCACTGCAAAGCTGCATCAACAGTTATATCAACATGCTGATAGATGCCCCAGCTGCAGAAACAAGGGTTTGGGGGAGAGAGACTGCATATGCCAGCATCAGCAGTTAAAGAAATGCTTATCAAATGATCTGGTGTGAGTTTGACAGCAGTGGGAGGCTTTCTGATGCTGCTCTGGTGGCTGTGTTTTGATTTGGAAGCTATTAATTTTCTTTAGCCTAAGGGGTTCCAAATAAAAGCTTGTGGATGAGAACCAGAGCACAAGCTGGATGCCTTTAAATTCATCTGGAGTCCAGAACACTAGCAGGTTAGCTGGTGAGTAATGTGAGGTACTGACTCCTGACTCACTGATAGCAATTAAAAAGAATTAATTCATAATAAGACCTATTCACAAAAGCTTCTGTTACCAGGTGAAAAGTCTTGCCTGCTTCAGCAATTGGTCTGCAATAAGTAATCCTAATTTTGAGTAGTTCTAAAATATTTTTAGAGGCCTTTATTCCCCGGAGAAATTAATTACTGTTAAGAGAGCTACTGTTTAAACTTGCAGTTAGCAAGGTATTTCCTGCTAACTCTTAGTGTGAGCCCTCTTAGCATAGTGTGAATACCAGTGAGCTTTGCTCCAAAGGTGGAGTAAGTTGGCTTACTCTGGCTTCCCAAAGCAGGTGAGGAAAACAGAACCCCGATGAGCAAGTCTGGCTTATAAAATGTTAAGGGAGTCTGTTTTCCAGTTGCTGTTTTCTGGTTCTCTGTGCAGCCACGCAAGCAGTTGGCTGGCAGAAAATAGGAGGGGCAGGAAGGACATCTCACTAATACAAACAAATAATGAAGAGTGGGAGAGAGGAAGAAAAAAAAGGAAGGCTTCTTTGGAGGCTTTTTTTGTAGGGAGCACTGGGCTAAAGTGTGTGTCGTTTTACAGTAGATTAGCTAAAATGCAGTGAACTAACCAATATCTAAAACTACTTCACAGTAGCTTCTTTGTGTGAGTGTTGTGAGGTAGAATTAAACTGATTCATAGTAAGGCACTTAATTCCAAAACAGAAACATTCTCATAGGAGTTTAATGAGGAATAGGTATTTCGTATTAGTTAAAAGTACAGGAGTTTAAATTTACACTATTTCCAAAGCTGACTTCTGGAATCTGGAAATAAAAATCTTGGATCCCTTTTAACAGTTACAATATCCTAGTTAAGGATTGCTGGCTAAATCTCAACTTGAAATTTGATGTGCTCATTTATGTCATTTGAGCTACTCTGGTTTATGTCACCTGAGAACAGGACACCCTTGTATTTCAGAAGTTGATACAGAAGAGAACAGTTGCAGAAATCTACCAGGTCCATAGAATTAAGGTTTAAATATTGGTCTGTACTCAATGGTACTTGAGGATTATAAAGAGGTAACTGAAGTGTTGGTGCAGTTACTCTATACTATGTAGTTGTTATATTTCTGTTGCACAGGTTTTATGAAACGCTTGTTCTGTTACCAGTATGTAAGGTGCAAAACTGCTTACAGTAGTCCTTTTCTGTGGGAGCAGCCATGACTCTTACATCAGAGTGCACAAAAGAAAGACCTTGGGCAGTAAGTCTAATTCGGGAATACATTATTGATACGAGGCTCTCTGTAAAGATTGTCACAGTGGATGTTGAAGCACAGAGTTTGCTAGCTAATTATCTTAGTTCTAAAAGAAATTTAACCTTTAGGTTTTTTTATAAATTACCTTAACATCGCATCTTACCCTGAAAGACCTTTGCTTAACAATTATACCTGCTGGACAGATGACTTGAAACCCTTTGAGTTTGTGTGTTGGTCGTGGCTTGCAGGGAAGAGATGCATGTTTTCTGGTTTTGTTTTGTACATGTCTGTGGATGGAGCTGTAAGGAGTGCCAGTGAATGTTGCGTAAGGATGAAAAATAGGAAATCCTGTTTAAAAATATGTTGGTGTTGAAGAAATCTCAGCCTAGCATCACTTCCCCAAATCACGTTTCTAGTGCTTAGGTTCGAATAGCTGTTTCCGATACCAGGCAAATAGAAAAGGGATCATGTGAGGTCTAGAACATACAGTACTTACCCTCACACTCTGCTGCTTTAAGCTTTGTTTGCCTGCAAATGAATTGATGAGAGCACGTTGCGGTGTATTTACTGTGGGAGCCAGGTTTTATTTTGGTGCGCAGAGGGGGGTGGTGGTGCTCCATGATTTGTTTTGAAACAGTTTCTCAGGATTTTCAAATATTTTAATCTCTCAAGCTGCTGGCTGACAGCCCCATCATCTTTTGGTAAGGGAATGCAGATATTAGTGTGCAGAAAAGGCTTGAAACTCGTGCTTTCTTTTTTTTTTATTAATACATGCAAATCACAGGAGTCCTGGGGTTGCCCTCGGGTAGTCTCTGGCAAACTTGTGACCTCCGTGTGGAAAGTAACATTTTTATTATTTAAATTCTGAAGAGGCAGCTTGATGATCATGATTTTCTTCAGTATCAAGCAAAAGGGTCAGCTTTAGCTTTTTGAAATAGTTCATAATTGCTTAGGTGAAAAGCTGAAAGGCAGGCAGTGGGGGTAGCTGTGTAGCTGAACATCGTGTGATGACCTGCTCTGTGAGCAAAACTGAATTATGTAGTGTGAGGAAGTATTTCATAAAGGGCTGAATGAAATTGTCCTGAAAGTTGTGGAATTGAAGCATGTGGATATTCTGTGGTGTGTTTCTGAAGGTGATCACAGTTAAAAGCATAACCTAAACTTAGGTCCAAAATGTAGCATTAAAAATAAACACCAAGAAAGCCACCATTCAGGGTTTTTTCTGTATTTTGGACGGCAATTTATTGGCAAATCCTTCCTTAAATTGTTGCTTAGTATTGTAATCTTAGTCTGTGCATCAGAACTAGAAACCAGAAGTGACCAAACTAATATAAGTAGCAGGCTTTCCCACAAGTCTATATTGGGACTGTCTCTGAGGGTGGGTAAATTCCTTGGAATTCATTAGAGCCTTGCATTGAAATTAACGATTCCAGGAAAACCTAATGCTCACAGTTGAAACACAAAAGGGTGAAAAGGGACGGGCTTTGCTAGTACTGATATCCAGGAAATAGGCTGATGGGTTTTGGCTTTGTTTAAAATATATCCAACTGGGCTTTTCCTGGAAACCAGTCTTGTATAGCACATCCTCTCTGAAGCATTATCAGTCTGTTTTAGGCAAGCGGCAAGATTAACAATTCCTGATTACCCTGGAATCAATTTATGCATACCCAGCTTAATGTAATGTCCGGTCATATAATGTATTTAAATCTGCAAAATGCTTGTAGGATTTTACAGGCAGGATGAAAATCACTGTTTCCTTTCTTCTCGTCTGATTTGCCTGTTGATTACCTTGTACGTTTTGTGTATGGGAGCAACTGTGCAAATGGGTACGGTAACTCTCTAACATACCTCTTCATGCTCAATACCTTGCCCAGTTAGAACACTTCTCTAGCATCTGGGGTTTTCAAACACTTGTTCACAGGAATCCAGGTGTAGGAGTATCTCAGGGGCAGTAAACTGCAGTCTTTTGCTCAATGTTGTCTTAGCATCTGTATAGCTCATCACCTTGATGGTATAAAGGCTACCCACAGTTATTGCTCCACTTTGTCTTGATTCGCATGGCAGTGAGATGGAACTTGTCTTTCTGCTTCCTTTTAGAAGCCTGATATTTGCTGCAATTGTCTACTTGATTTCCGTTCAGAGTCAGTTTTGTATTATCAGGGAATGCGTTATGTGAATTGCAGATAAGCCCGGATGGTGCTTATGGCACCATTTGTTAGCTTAGGTGCAATGCTGTGAAAACTTGGCTCTAAAAGCAGCATAATCGCTGCATTTGCATGTCACTGTGCCCGAAGCTAATGGTTACAAAGCTCTCATTATGACCTTCACTTGTTGTAGTATTAATTTACAGTATGATGAAATCTTGGATTCCCAAATCACCTATGCTAAGGTGCTGCACCCCAAGGGAGAATTTTATTCTTCCTTTGTTTCAGTCTTCCTTGAAATGGCTATGTCTTTCAGGCTTCTCGGAGACCACTAGTACCTAGCTTTCTTCATCAGGCATCACCTTCCTAATAGGGGATGTGTTCTAGGCTTAACTTGACAGAAATGAATCTGGTTAGGATTTCTTAGCTCCATGTTCATATGAATTCAAATGAAGGAATATGCTGCTTTTGCTCTCTCCTTTGTATAACCTTTGCAGTTGTTTGACTGCGTTTACTCTGAAGATTGCTCAAAGAATCAGTTCACTCCTAGAATATTTTTCCTCCAAATGAAGCTGTTATATCTTGGGCTGGTATTCTTAGGGTCTGTTAGAGCTAGAAAGAGTGTTGGATCTGAAATGGGATGAGAACTTAATGAAAAAATAACAGTAAGCTCTGAAGGCCATTTAAAGGTGACAGTGACTGCTGCCAGCAGTAGGGCACTGTTGCAGTGCAGCACTGTGGTTGCATGTGTCAAAAATTTGAAATAGTATGGATTGATAGATTTTGTCCCCTTTCCCTCCCCAAATGTTTTTTTTTTTTCTTAGTTCAAAAATTGAAAAGTATAATTTCCATGGGGAATTCAAGTGGCCTTTTTGGTGTACTGCCCTCTCCACTCTCCATTTGAAATGTTACACTGTAGAAAGATGGGGGTGGGGGGGAGACAACACCAAACAAACAAAAAAAACAACCCCCAAACCAACAAGACAAGCCATCTGGTCCTGTATGCCAGCTCCAAAAGAGGACTATCAAACTCCAAAAGTCAGTACCAGTTTCTAAAGGTACGATATCCCTACCATTTCTCTTTTTTGTGTTCTCAAGGTGCATGGGTCATGAGAACCTCTTGGTGGGGTTAGGATTACTGAGGAAACAGACTTTTGATTTATGTCAGTTACACTTCCTGCCGGTTCCATTTCAAGGAAACTTCTCATAAGAGCTAGCTGAGGGTGGTTTATTGCTGGGGGGATGGACAACGAAGAGCCTGGCATTAAGCTGATGCCTCTCTTAGAACCCTTTGCTATAATCTTACAGCTTGGTACCCCCAAAATCTAAGACTAGTGTTCTGTATTAGACCTTAATTCCGTTACCCATAATTTGTCCCTTGAATTCTTGTTGACTTTTAAGACACCTTTTTTTCCTTATCATAATTCATTAGGTTCAGAGAACTTCTCTACTTCACAGTTAAATCACTTTAAACGTAGTTATACTGCTGACTTGTAAAATCATGCTTGTGTTATAACTTAGTGGTGTCAACGTGTTGTGGATGATTATCTTTATCTCACTAGCTCAGCTTGTTGCTCCTCCTGCTTTGTCAGCTTGGGCTTCAAAATAAAACATGCTTTATCTGATCAGTTATCCGAGGTGAGACTGGACTGTATCAGCCCAGGCATACCTGCTTGAGTTGGTATAATGACTCATTTCCAGCCTCCGCTCCTAGCCAAGAACCTTAGCTAAAGTTTCAGTTGTTTCCTGGGTCACAGTGTGCTTGAATAACTACTGCTGAGCTGAATTGTCATTCAAAGATGGTGAAGAGGAGTTGAAAATGCTTAGAAGGATCTCAGTAGATTATAATTAGACATAACAAGTCCCTCAAGTATTGATCTTCAAATGTGCCAGAGTTTCTTTTTGATCTTCCCACTTTCCCACCCCTCTACAAATGATGTAGCAAAGGGATTCAGATACTTGTAGATAATTACTTCGAATTTGTTTCATGAATGGGGATCTTCTCAGTATATTGCTACAAGTACTCTCATGCACATCACCACTTTGTAGCTGTGTAACTTTTCATAGATGGAGGAAGCTCTTGAATGTGTTAGTCAATACCAAGATGCTTTTCTCCATTGTAAAAGTGGCCAGTTTGTTAGCGATTCAGCCTGGAAACCCACTTTCTGCCAGGAGCAACATGAGACACTGAAGTCGGGGAAGGACAGAGCTGTATAGCTGCTTCAGAAAACTAATGATTTTCTAGAGGATTACAGCTTTGTATTAGCTGACCTACTACCCCTGTTAACCTCTCTTGACAAAGGGCCTTCAGAAAAGACCTGGCACAAGTGAAATAATGCAAAACTATACTTAAATAGAGGAACAAGTAAGAAATAATTGCCCTTCTGTGCATCTTAGCTCATAGAAATCTTGTTTCTGCTGAGAAAGGACATACTTGTGATTCTCTGGAGGAGAGATCACTGGCTGAATTTGTATTGTTTTTCCATAGTTCAAATGATGAAAATTAATATCTTTGTGACTTTTTGTCATGTCATTATGCACAGGCGAATCAGAAGAGGGATTAGTTGCAACTATGTCTGCTTAGAAGTTGGCACTTTTGGGTTCCGTCTTGCCTGTGCAGCTTCTGGTAGGAGGATGCAAAGGGGTGGACCTAGATGGTTCCTTTACTGCAAACTGAAAGGACAAAGTTGTTAAATCATTAAAATAGGAAGATAAAGAAAAAAGTACTCTTCCTGCAGTTGAGCATTGTAAGTAAAAGCTTGTCAGTGTCCATTTGTTTGAGTTGTCATTAAAGAGCTGGCATAAATGCTCTCAGTTTTGATTCAGTGGTACAAATGTCAGGCACTGTAATATTTGGTCAGACAGATACTCTGTCCTGCTTTTCCTGTCACCAAAAATAAAATGCCCCTCAGCATGTTTGTATTTCTCTTATGAAAAACAGGAAGAAATGCTATGCTAGCTCTTACCTTTGTCATAAATTCTACTTTTTCCTTTTGTAAGTTGTTAAAAAGCCACTTTTTTTTTCCTCAACAGTGGCAAATGTATCACTAGTAAATGTCAAACTTCCTTTTAATTGAATAGTAATAAGGAAATCTCATGACTTTGGAGCATTTTAAGTAGGCAAAAAAAAAAAATTTTCTTGAGTGCTCAGATGTCCTTGCTGTCACAGTTAGTTTGACGTTCTTCTGTGTTATCCGTTCAAGACAGTCACTTACTTTTCCTGAAAAATGTTGGAAGGGAAGCTAGAATTCAGGAAGTGCTCATGCAAAGAAATCCTGTGGGATTTAAGTGCCGATAAGCTGTGCAGAAGAGAGATGCCATAATGTAGCTTACTAGCTTGGATTCAGAACAAAAAAATTGTGTAAAGTTCTAACGGCAACCTCTATAATAATGCTAGTGCTGCTATATTAAATGTATTTCTTATGTACAGAATAAAATATGGCAGAGTACCTCAGTTTTCAGATTCTTTGTGTACTCAGTAGAGCAATGCATACTGTTTGGTGCCAAAAAGCAATTGCATGTTCCCTTGCTCTACTTAACTCTGAAGGTTGAATACAAATCTCTTGCAAAGATTATATGCCCGTGCATTTCACGAAGGACGTTATTGTATGTGTCAAGAGAGGTGCTCTCCTCAACTGCTCAGCAAGAGCTGGAAAGAGAGCCAAGGTGTTTCAAGTCCCATTGGAGTTCAAACAAGACCTCATTTTGTCATTAGGAGCTCCCAATTCAGTTTGTGTTGCTTTCAGCACTTCCTCTCCTATAGGTTAGAATTCTTTGAGGCTTTCTAACTTGAAGCGTGACCTAATGCCGTGATTTTTTTTCTGGTTGTGGTTGATGGCTTTTAGATTAAGCTATTTAAGTTATATACAAATAAGCACCTACTGATGAGGAAATCTTGGGGGCATGGTAGATTTGCAGGTTGAAAAAGTTTGGAAATCACATCTAGCAGGTCGATTTTTGCGCTAGCAGATGAATCTCTTCAGTTTTGCTGCTGTCACACCTTCAAATAATTTTGCACTGGTACGGATTTCCAGGATTAAAAATACTTTGCATGGAATTGGTTTCAGGGCTTGTGATTAACAAATCTTAACTTTTTCTTGTGTTTTCTTGATTTTTTTTGTTTTATTTATAAATCGCAGTCGAATGACAGAAACAACTAATTCCTCTTATTCCTAGCTTACTGTAATACATGTTTTCCTTTTACTTTGAGTGCTTTTGATGTGTTTCAGGATTTTGTCCCGTTGTACCAGGACTTTGAAAATTTCTACAACAGAAACCTCTACATGCGCATCCGGGACAGCTGGAACCGTCCAATCTGCAGTGTGCCAGGGGCCAAAGTGGACATGATGGAGAGAGTTTCCCATGACTATAACTGGACATTTACGTGAGTCAAAATTGAAGAAAAGGCTTCCAAAAACTATCGTTATTAGAGGGTCTATGAGAGCAAGTTGCAGGCTGTGAGGTGAAAGGAGCAGTGAATTGTGTTTGTTTTGAGCTTTCCAGTGGCTAAAGCAATGAATTTTGCTCTTTTGAAACACATCTGGCCACTGAGGTCATTATGTATGTATCATTTGACTACTTACTAAGGTTTCTGACAATGTTAAGATTGCATGGACACACACCTATAATAAAATCAATACTTTTGTGTGTGATGATTGGAACCTGGAGTAGATACTTTGGATTGCACTGCTACTTGTGTCTTTCTGTTGATTTAGAATCAGTCCTGACACTTGAAGTAAACATCACTGCCTGAAACTGAATTTAACAAGATTGAGTCAGAACTGCAGTAGTCTGTAGAAACAAAATCAGAAATGCAAGGACAAGGATTTTTACAAATTGGAAACGATGTATCCCAAATTTGATGTGAAGATGTTTGCAGCACAGTAGTTGGTGAAACTAGTCATGTCTCTCCTTGGCTTTCAAGAGCAAAATAATTAAAAGCTTTTTTCAGCTGAACCTCTTCCTTAATCTCTGTCATGAATTGCTAGTACAGCAGTGCCAGATGTGTTTCCTTTCTGTGGCTAGAGGATATCCTGTTTGAGGGACTGCCAGGTTAATTGATCTAGAGATCTTATTTTGTAATTGAAAAGTTAAATGTTTCTGGGATGGAGGGGGGACATGCAAGAGAATAAACAAACAGTTTGAGAAGCCTCAAGCAGTGTTAGATATGACGGCAAATGTGCATTTTAATGTAAACTGTTGTGGGAACTAGTTGGAGACTATAAGATAGGGAAAGCATATTTTTCACTGATTGTTTCAGTTTGATGAGGGGCAGTACTGAAATAATTCAATGGTTGGTTCTATTGATTTTTAACATTTCAGTGTAAATTCTAGGAAGCTCAAATGAGAATCTTCTGGTGCAGTTAGTTTTTTTTAATTGTGGGTGTCCTAACTTGTGGTGTTTTTAAAACACAGGTACACGGGGAGAGTGATAAAGGACATTATTAATATGGGTTCCTACAACTACCTTGGATTTGCACAGAAGGCTGGGACTTGCCAAGAAGCAGCAGCTAAAGTTTTGTCCCAATATGGAGCTGGGGTGTGCAGCACTAGGCAGGAGATGGGTAAGTTTGAGCAAGATAGGATGTTCCCCAAATGTATGTTTCAAAGACTGTAATCTCATTGCAGGTCTCAAACGTTACCTGTTACAGCTTTTGAACCTTAGACTGATCAATAAAGAAGCTTTTACTTTAGTGAAGACGAATTGACTTGCTGGGTTTAGTTTACATGGCACAGCAGTTGGCTCACTTATGTTGTCTCATATTATTTTTTTCTTTCAATGTTTCCTTGTGGGCCTTATATAAAGAGCAGCTTGCTTGGTAGAAATTCTTCTTGTAGAATATAGCAATAGTGAAAGCTTTCCCGCACTCCAAATTTCTCATTTGTTTTATGTGCAGGAAATTTGGACAAACACGAGGAGCTGGAAAAGCTAGTTGCCAGGTTCCTAGGTGTGGAATCTGCAATGGCGTATGGAATGGGGTTTGCAACCAACTCTATGAACATTCCTGCTTTAGTTGGCAAGGTATGGCTTAAGTCACTAACAAAAGCTCATCTAACAAAGATTCTGCTGGTTGGGTTTTCTAAAAGCTACTTGTTTGGTTTTGGTTTCCTTCAGTGGCAACTCCTGCAGGTATTCTCTATGTAAACTGTAGGTCACACTACGCGTCTCTAACCTTTGCAAAAATCTTTTGGGGAAATGGCATCCATGGGACCAGTAGCAGTCCAGGTCTTGCCCTCTTTCTATGAGAGAGCCTAGCATGTTAAGGCTTGCTTCCTCAGGCTACACAGTAGTGTATGAAATGGTGGCTGATTGACAAGCTGATTGGCTGAAGGTATTTTGATGCTCTTGAGACACTAAGTGATTGTGTCAGTGAGGCACACAGATAAGCTGAACTGCATGTTGGTACATGCAGAATTTATTATCTTTGGGTGACAACTGAAAAATCCTTCATTTGAAGGAACAAAATCCTAGTAGAAAAACTGAGAGAAACAAGGTCAAATGTAAAGACTGACGATGTCTACTATGTGCCCCATAAAGCAGTACGCAATGCAGCCTTAGTGTCCTGCTTCTCAAACTATGTTTATTTTACTTATTGGAAAATGAAACGGAAGAGCACTCTTTGTTTACATTGGCTAGTGCAAAATAGATGTTCTCTTAGCCCCTGCTTAGAGTAAAACAGTCCAAGTACTGGAACTGTTTCCTCTTTTTTGAAAATGATTCACTGTTAGCCTAATTCTACTAGCCTAATGGAATTCTTTGTCCCTGTGTAGTGAATTATTTTCCCTTTATTCCGTTTATGTGTTTTCCCGCTTCCTGAGATCACTTTAAATTCTTCTACTTGTGATATCTACGGTGTATAAAATTGCTGCCTTGTTCTTCCCAGCAACTGTTCCTCCTGGTGAATCTGTTCTTGACTAGCTGTACTGTCTTCCTGTGTGATATTTTATTTGTAACAATGAAGCAGCACTATCTACATAATGCCTCTTTTCTTTTGATCTGTTAAAGTTTTAAATATCGGAGGTGTTCCATAAGGAAAGATGGTTTTGAGTCTGATGCCAGAGAGAAGTTCAGTACTTCAAACCCCCTCTTTCTGGAGTCAAATACCTCTGCAGTGCTATGATTTTGAACAACATATGTTACTGATGGCGTATCTCTTCCTTGCGTTTTTCTGCTCTTTGTCATCCCACATCTCCCTGATTTTTGTCTTCAACAGAAACATGTTTCATGATTTCGCTGAGACCTTTTGGATTTGGAACACACATGGTCAGACAAGTATAAGTAGGCTTCTGTCTGTTCCAAGTCAGTACAAATTGCCCATTACTGCGGAGTTACTCAATCTTCTGTTTATGTGGATCCCACTGTATATCTTCAATAGCTTATGAGAATACCCTTGAGACACCTTATTCAGCTCCTTTGTTTTCACATTTGAATTTTAATAGTTTTACAACCATTGAGAGAATCTGAACAGTAAACTCCAAGGCATGTAACATACCTGTTTTCAAGCACATAACTTGCACGTTTACTAAACCAGCTCTTTTCATAAATGGATACAGCAGTCTGTACTATGTTAATGAGCATATTTCGTTTTTGTGCACTTCAAATAAAGTAGTAAGAAGGTTCTGCCTCATAACACTAGAAGTGCCCTTATACTCAGGTGAATACTCCAAATAGAAAATGCTCTCTTCTGAAGAAAAAAGTTCTTGTCAAACGAACCATTTCACAGTTCAGAATGTTCATTAAATGCTTTTTTTGGCTGCCTGAAGTTGCTTCTCACTGCACTTTTGATTTCTTCTTTGTCTGCAAATAAGGGCTCACATAAATCCTGAATTCTGGCACCACCCAGTACACAATTGGCTGTGTGTGCACAGCGTGTTTGGCAATGCTTTGACAGAGTCCTTACTGAAGTTGGGAGATTCCCATTCTTAATTAAACTCTTGGGCTCTCTTTTTCCTTTTTTTTTTTCTTTTTAACTTCTGTTTGTGTGTCTCTGCATGTTCTTACGTTTTCAGGTGCAAAGCTTCTTGGAACACAAATTTTTGGAGGTTTGGCAAATATAATCAGTAATGGCATCTGCATTTGGCCAGAAGGAGTTTCTTTGGCAGTCACTGATATGATTTGAAGCTAATCATTATTTACTTTGTATCTGGGCACCTGTATTGCAACGTAATTAACTTAAAACGGAAACCACTGCAATGAAGTTACTCGCATATATGTAATACTGGACCACCTGTTCTGGTTTTGCTCTGTGGAATCCTTAGGCACTTGGTTTATGTTGCTGCTGAATCCTCTTTTAGTAGCAACAAATATGACTTGACTATCCTGGGATCTGACTCTACCCCATAATCTGATCAGCATTGGTCAGGAAAAGGAATTCAAAAGCTTCATCAGCGTTACCTAGTTGATTTTTATTTACTATACCTTGTTAAGAGCAACTTCTACTAAGCAGATGCTGAAAACAGGCATAGTTGGTGTACACTGAAAGTTGTATTTCAGCACTGTTAAAGCATCACTAAAAACAGGTCTTTCTGCACCTGGCAGTTTTCAGCAGGAGAGACCCGCTGTTGACAGCCAAGTTGTTGGCTGCCTAGTACAGTCGCTGCCAAGCGTGCTGAGTCTAGACCACAGAGAGTGTGAGATTTGAGGATTACATAGTCAGAGGTTGTTAGACCATTTGAGGATAAGCCAGACTCTAAAACTTGCCTGTTTTGGACTAAGCGTCATCAATGTAGTTGCTGTAGCTAGCTAATAACAGCATTCTGTACTGCTTTTAGTGCAGAGCTTTTCATCATAGCTCTGGACTGACAGAGGCTAGATAATGGAGTTATAGTAACAGTGCCTGAAGGATCTTTTTTTGGTTGTAAGAAAACAAATTGATTTCCATGTATAGTTAGTTTGTGAAATGAAGTGCTCAGGACTAAATTACGCCATTTATGTATGCAGCACTTTGTGGTAAAATGTGGTATTCGCTTCAGTTTCCATGTCTGCCTTGTAGGATGTGCTCGTAAGTCTAATCTTCACTGGCATATGTTTTTCTTGATACCAGTAGTGTGATCTCCAGTTAGTGTTAGTCTTCTCCTGGATACTCTCTCAAATCTAAGTTTGCGGATAAATGCAACTGAAGTCTTATCATTGTAGTAGCAGCACTCAGTTTTAGATATGATCATCAGTGATTGCTGTACTGTACCAGTGGCTTCTTTGATCCTTTGCCATCTCTCTAGTGGCAGACAATACTGGATTCTTTTTGAATTCATTTATTTTGTCTAATTGAATGTCCTCTTCTGTTACAGGGGCGTGAAAAGAGGTTGCTCATTGATTTGTTAAATCATCTTTCTCTACCAAAAGCTTGTACTTGTTTTTAGGGAGAAGCTCCTTCAAGACTATTAATCTCTTCTTCCTCTTTTTTTAATCTATCACTTTTCCTACTTCCTACCATTTAAGAAGGATAGTAGTACTGGATTGTTATATTCAGGTTTTGACACAGTAGTGTTTTCACAGCGATGCCCTCTGATGTAGTATACATACACCTTGTCTGGTGTAGTAGTTCCAAAGAGCAAATGCCAGTTGGAGATTTCCATGCTGTTTATGCCAAAGTCTCTGAGATATGCAGTGTGAATCCTTGTTAACAGCAGTTTGAACACATGAGGTTTAGTGCAGTTTCTGGGGAAAAACAGGCCTGAGCTTTTCCAGGGTGGTACATTGCAATTCTAGTGCAAAATTTCCTTTATTGTGGAGAAAATACTCCTCTTGTCTGTGACACTTCCTTGTGTAGCTGTAGGCAATGCTTTTAACAGTCCCTTCTAGTAACTCTCATTGTAGAGAAGAAATGTTCTTGCCTCTTCCCTCCACCATGTTTAATAGAGAAAGACAGAATGAGCATGTGTTTAGTGTGAAATCTTCAGCATCTTGACATGCTTTCTGGATTTTTAACTGAAAGTCACTTTTAGAGTTGCAGCCGATTGGCACAGTAACTGGGAGTCGGCCAGGGTTATTTAGAAATACTGCTCTTGCAAACTAATCCCCCAATATGCATTCCTGTAGTCCACAGCGATAACACTGTGACTGAATGTTCTGCATATCAGCTATTGACCTGTAATCATTGCTGCTCTCAAAACAGATGTTATCCTGTTTTGATATTTGTCCAAGGATATATCTTCCCTTTTTTCAAAAAGCGAACAAATTCAATGTAATGTTTAATGACTTCTCAATTTCACTCTGCAGTTTTGTTTTCCACTTCCCGTCTCTTGTATGTTACCTCCATCTACAAAGTACTCAATAGTGCTTCATTAAAGCAAATTAGTCCCTTTGGTACCACTGAGCACACATGGGTTTAATCAGTGGTTACCTCCTAATGTAAGAAATAGTGCAACTTTGTGATAAGGTCTTTAATCTCGGACTTTGGTGGCCTGTTTCCTAGCACCACTGTAGACTTGCTGAGTGAACTGCGGCAAGCTGCTCTGCTCTGTTTTACCTGGCTGCATAGGAGGATGAGGACTAATCATCAATATGAGATACTGAGGCAGATTCAGCTGCAGGACTTCTGGGAAAAGTGAAACCTAAGTGGTTCTTTCAGTTAACAGCAGTTGTGTATTTTTATTTGCCATACTAAGGCTGCAAATTGTTTCTTAGCAAGTCTTGCCTGGACTAGCTGCATTTATGTTGGAAATACATATTTATTTATTTGTTTATTCTTAAATGATTTCTGAGCTGAAAGGTGTGATATGCTTGGCTGTGAAACATAACCTTTTCAATATCTTCCTCTTTCCCCTTCTAATTCAGGGCTGTCTGATTTTGAGTGATGAACTGAATCATGCATCACTAGTGCTTGGAGCAAGACTGTCAGGAGCAACCATTCGAATCTTTAAGCACAACAGTAAGTATCAGATGGTGGACCCTGCCTTTCTGCAGATGCTATAGGTCAGATACAATCTCTTACACCTTCTAATAGTTGGGAATCCAATTTCATGGAAGGAAATCAGTTGCTGGTTACCTGAAAGGTCAGAAGACTGCTGCTACTGAGAATGCAGTCATCCTGAATTGGATATTTTTTGATATGTTCAGTCTCAACTAATAACATTTTTATCCTGAAGCTGTTCTGGCTTACATCTTCTGCATCTGAAGAGGAACATGCTGCCCTTTGGCAAGTGTAGGGGCACGAGTGTTTTGACATGGCTTCTTGTTACTTGGATAGCTCAACATAGACTATTCTAACAGTCCGTGTCAAATAGTAACGCAGTCTTGTAGTGGTCTAGGTTACAATTTGGAGGGTAAGAAAGTTTAATGTTAGGACCAGATGCTGACATGATCTTACAGTAACAAAAGCTTACGAATGCAGATGTCCTAGCTAAACTAGACAGCCATGCATTGGTACAATGTAGTACAAAAGGAATTTTGGGGATGTGAAGCATAGATTAATTTTACTGAGTTACTTGCTTTAAGTATTTGTTTCACTTTGCTAGTTTGAGCTTCCTCCAAAGGAGGTATTTAGAACCTATATTTGGAGGTATTTTCAGATTAAGACTCTGAAGGGTTTCCTTCTCTTATTCTCAGTGAAAGAGGTACCTGGTTGTCCTTGATCAGTGAAGCCACTACCTTCATTCTTCAGCCACTCCTAATACTCTTTATAGTATCAGTCTCTGAGATCATGATGACTCTTTTGCTCTCTTTGAAGTGTGTGGTGGTGGCAGCAAAGCTTGGGTGGCTGCAATTATTTTCCTTTTTTGTCCTACTTGATAGTGGATCCTCTGCTGTGCTTATTGTTTCTTTTGTGTTCTCTCTTGTTCTCATAATTTTCATTACAGAAGCATAGAGCGTACTGTAACATTAGTGATATCTTTTTTGTTGGTTTTTTTTCCATAAATCTTGATTGCTGGGCAAGATCACAAAAACTTTGCATTCAACTTTTGCATTTATATAGACTTAACTTCTGAACATTGCATCCAGTTACAGAATTGCAGAGAGGACTGGTGACAAACATAGTTCTGGGTATGAGGAGAAGGACTTAAAAGCTCTGGGGTGATGATCTGTGGGAATGGGGTACAAACTAGCAATGGTGAGATTGGGGGATATTCTAGAAACCTTATAGATGGTGGGGATCTGAGAAAGAGAATGGAGTGTCAGATTTGAATCAGAAGGCAAAATGCAAGCAATGATCTTGGCCTGTCAAGATGATGATCAACTCAGCTATGTATGTGTTCTCAGTCCAGCTCTTGTTATGCCCTATGCTGCCTCAGTTAACTTCATTTTCCTGAGACATTAATGGCTTTGTTCATACTCTTTTTAGAAATAATGGGGGAAAAAAAGAAAAATCCCTCTTAAAATCCTTGTTCAATGTTTTCATTTTTTTTCTACCTAATTCTGCAGTTTGTCCTTTTTATTAAGGTCAGACCTAGTTCCCAGTCTTTCCCTCTTTCTTGAGAGATCAGAGCAGGAGTTTATATTCCATTGTTCTCCCTAACTGCACTGAACTTTTCCTTTCTTCCTTGAGAGATTTGTTGGAGGCAGGGACTCAACTGCTGACTTCATCTTTGTCTTTTTCTAAGCATTAGCTATCTTCTAACAGTCTATTAACTGACCTATTTGGCTGCATAATTTCTAGTCTGGTTCTAATTCACAAGCTCCTCTCACAGCTACAACTGTCCTAGTCTACCGATTCTCTTCTGATGATTGCTCATGCTCTTTTTCATGCCCTAGTGTTTATATCTGTCTCTTGCTCAGCACTTCAGCTTTTATGATTTGACTACTTCCATCTCCACTGCTTTTCTCAGGTTTTTTTTCAGGACTGATTTCATGTGTATTTATTTGCTCACGTTAGTCAGGTCTCCTAGGATCAAGTCAAATGCTCATAGCCAAAGCTAGTAAGGTTTCAGAATACATTACTACTAACAC
This sequence comes from Stercorarius parasiticus, assembly GCA_013396915.1. Classification (NCBI taxonomy): domain Eukaryota; kingdom Metazoa; phylum Chordata; class Aves; order Charadriiformes; family Stercorariidae; genus Stercorarius; species Stercorarius parasiticus. Next base: position 147,134 of record VWZL01006363.1, on the reverse strand, counting down.
TTCATCTGTCTAGTTTCTGGTATGCTGAGCACTGTCCTTTTTCCTATATTGGTGGTTCTTTTTTCTTCCTTTTCTGTTTTTGCTTTAGTAGCTTTCTGTTCCACATCTCCAGTCCCTTCAATTTAAAACACAGTAATAAAAAAGTACATTTGTTCCCCTTCTTGTCCTGCACTCTGGTGTATCTTCTACTTATCTTTTGTTGATTATCCTTGAGCTTGCTGCTTCTTTTTTTAGTTATTTCTATCCACAAAGACACGCTTACTACCGAACTTGCTTTCTCTTTTCCTCACAATGAGATACCTTCCTCTTTTTTTTTTTTTCCCGTCCTTATTTGCTGTTTGTGCCTAATGCTCTAACTTGTGCTTTTAACTTAAGATGGTGAAATTCTTCCTCAAACAGTCACCCATTCCCTTTAGTCTCATCTGTGGGCCTACAGCTAAATGAAGCCCATGCTTATGGACTTGTGTATGGTCTGTCTTCCACGTGGGAGCAATTTGTGCATTTCTGGAGTATTGCTGTCTTTAGTCATGTCAAAGCTCAAGCTAGTAGCTGTTTTGGTACCATTTAACAGTAATTTCTGGTGCAGATATGCAAAGCCTGGAGAAGCTGCTCAAAGATGCTATTGTGCATGGGCAACCTCGTACACGGAGGCCCTGGAAAAAAATTCTTATCTTGGTGGAAGGAATATACAGGTACAAACTATTCTTTGTATTCCTAAGACCCTCCACATGAGATCTAGCTGCTTAGTTATTTGGGTTCCTTTGCCAAATCAAACTATGAATATTGTGACTTCATAGTTATTTCATTTATCTCATCTGCGAATTAAATTGAGCTGTGTATGTCTCGCATCCTGGACTTTCTGTTGCTAGTACTGTAGCTGCACCTGGTGTTATCACAATGCTTCCCACATCCTGATTAGATTGTAGAAATTAATTAATCTAAACTGATTTTTTACATCAGAGCTGAGGTCTTAAATTGCTTGTCCATTCCATTCTTTCTGTGCTCACTAGATGATGCTAGTGTGAATAGACCCACACAAATTGAATGTTTTTGCTGAGAGTGAATAGGAGCATGTAGTAGGCTTAGCTGTGTTAAGCATTTAAATCATAGTGACTTTCAGCGCAAAATGGGATGTTTTGGAGTGCTACTGATGAGAGCCTAGTCAGTTCTTAAACTTTAAAACAGGTAAGTAGATGTCAGAACAGAATACTGATGTTAGGGTGGAAGTAAAAATGAGAATTCATTTATAAAATCGTCACTGAACACATTCCTTTGCCTTAACTTAACCTTTGCTGCTACTATTTAGTCTGTGTGTCAGCATCCCAGAGATGTTAAACAGGCAGGAAGTAGAGATCTGGGCCCCAGTTGCAAGGGGGAGTTATTTCTCTGCAGAAACACAACGTGTCTAGCAATTTTTGTGTTTTCATAATTACTGAGAGAGTGAAGAAAAGAAACCTAGTGACTTCAGGCTCTAGAAGGAGGCCCCAGCCATTAAATCAACTTACACTGAACTTCTGTTTCTCAACAGTATGGAGGGATCCATAGTCCGTTTGCCCGAAGTGATTGCCCTTAAGAAGAAGTACAAATCCTATCTGTACCTTGATGAGGCTCATAGTATAGGTGCCCTGGGTCCCACTGGCCGAGGTGTAGTGGAGTATTTTGGCCTCAGTCCTGAAGATGTGGATGTTATGATGGGAACATTCACCAAAAGCTTTGGAGCTGCTGGAGGATACATTGGGGGCAAGAAGGTAAAAGGCTGGGAAATGGCTGTTTCAGACTGGTGGTGGTATCTTTCACTAAGCATTTCAAAGCTGATTTATTGCTCAAGTACCTTGATTGTCCATTTGTTTCATAATTTTATGTACTATCTACTACAGTGGAATTCTGTGCAATGCAAAAGAGCCTAGTCTAGTAAAATACCTCATCATTGTATAGTTTTCACATGGTCAGCAATGATCTCAGCTTGCAGAATGTACAGTAGTGGTGTAATGTCGTTTTAGGAACTGCTAGGAGCCAGAAAGCAGGGATTTCTTAATGTTACTTTTAATGAGACTTGTAGGAAAAATGCCAAAAGCTGAAGTTTTTCACCCTGGTTGGAGGAAAATCCCCTTCTTATGTTAGTCTGGTAGAGTTGATTCCCTCGGGACTCAAACAGTTTGCTTTCTAANGGGTGGGGGGGTGGGGTTGGAGCGTTGGCTACTGACTGTCTTCTATTGGAAAGTACAACTAGAAAGTGTTGCCCTTGCCAAACCCCTCCTTTTGGGAGGGATGATGTAGACAATTGCATGTGTCCCCTTCCTCATATCCTCAAATGTGTCTGACAGATCAGGCTTCTAAGCTTTATTTGAGAGTAAAATTCTACCATTTTCCTACCAGGACAGTAATTTTTTAGATACTAGTAGTGACAATTACTCGAGTTTATCCATGCGGAGGTGGGGTTTGTGGACGTTCCTCTTTAGGAGTTTACTACGCTTGAACTAAAATTACTCAGACATCTTCCCCAGAAAAAAGCACCATATTAATCTTTTTCCAAAAGTAGTGAGTCAGTGGGATTAACTCCCTTGGTGTCAGGTGAAGCAGCTAAGAGTCCTTCGCAACTGTGTTTTAGATACTGTTTGAGGGATTGCTTCAGAGGTAAAAGGCCTTAAATCTTCTTACCTAGTTTATTTCAAAGTCCCTTTACAACTTCCTTTCATTTAACTCTGACTCCAGCCAGACAGCAACATAACATTGAGCACTTCCACATATTTCTATGATATGTTCCTAGCTTGTGCTATTTATAGGGCCATCATTATTAATATTATGGTAGCAGAAGACAGAATCTGTCCTGGCATTCATGCTGTTCGTTGTACCATTTTGCTGGAGTGGTCTGGGTGTTTTAGAGTGGTTTTGTTACAGTTAACAACAAACAGCCTAGGTCTATTGTGTGTCTGTCCTTTGTTTGTATATGACCTGCTTTTGCACTCTAACAAACGCAGCAGGTGTGTTTATCTGGGAAATGCAGGAGGGGTAGGCTGAGGTTCTTGCACTCTTAAATTACACCTGCTGTTTTGTTTATATTGTGCTGATAAGTGGGAGAAAATATTTTATGAACTATTTCCCTGTTTGCTGACTTTCGTGGGGAAACAATTATATCGAGCATGATACGTAAGCACCTATGGCTCCTGCTCCCCACTATTTCATTTGTTTTATACTCCTACTGTTATAATAAACACTCTTGAAACATGGCCTGTGCACAGCTTGAGTAATGCAAGTGCCTTGTTGCAACCCGGTGCTGATGGTGTTAGCTAAACAAGCCTGTCATAGGCATTTGTCTTTGATCAACACATGGTCTTGCCCTGTGACATAATTATGGGTTGTCATGTCCCCGCTGTTCGCTCTTCAGCTGTTTATTACTTGTACTGTAAAATCAATCCTTGAGCTACCTGTGCTCTTCCATGATGTTCTGAAAGAGGTTTCTTGTGGTGGCCAGTTTTATCTGTAATTAAGACAATACAATAAAGCATTTTTCCAAATGCTGGGAATGCAATGTCTGATGCCTCTTGTGTTTTGCTAGGAACTGATTGATTACCTCAGGACATACTCTCACAGCGCTGTGTATGCAACATCACTGTCACCTCCTGTTGTGGAGCAAATCATCACCTCCATGAAGTGCATTATGGGTGAAGATGGTACAACTGTTGGTGAGTCTTTCTAACAGTAAGCATGTGGAAGGGGGAAGCCAGAGAGACTCTCTTTATCACTGACAGATAACTCATTCAGTGGACACATTCATAATTACCTGTTCGTTGGTGTAGACTTGAAATTTCTGGAGCAATAAGCCAATTTAATATCCTATTTGGCTGGTCAGCCTAATAACGATATAAGCAATTTCCAGCTAGAGGTAAGTCATCTTAGTCTTATCTAAGACATAGTATTGTCTCGTATTGATTTTTGTTCTGTGTGTAGCTTTTCTAGCTGCTTCCTTTCTCTTCCCCATTGTCTGTCCTTTGTAATTTGCCCACTTTTTAGATTGTTTTCAGAGCATTTTGCTGTGTATCTTTTACAGTCCTGAGAACTGGTTACTGCAGGGGCAATGCTTTTGATTTTCATCTCTAGTAAATTTGATGTTTGCACCTCAGTTGAATATGTGAATGTTTCTGAAATCCCTTTTTACCTGGGGAGCTAGAGGCAGTTTTCAAGATCAGTAGACTTAATGCACCAGGAGAAGAAATTCGGCATATTTGTCTTTATTGTCTTAGTTTTTCTTTTTCATTATGAAAGTAAGAAAGGGGAAATCTGTATTAGTCTTGATGCATTCGAAGTCAAAAATACAAATTCTTGTGTCTCATTTGCCTAGCAGGTAGCAGCTTCCTTTGGTTGTAGCATGAATTAAATAGCTTGCACTTGTGATGGGTAAGCTGCCTTGAAACTGAAACAGTATAGCACTTTACATGTAGGATACTTTTCCCTCTTCACAGCTAATTAAAAAAAATGTGAGCAGCTCACAGTGGATGACAGTGTAATTTGAGGATCTGTCAGTGGCATACAGTTCAGAAGCTCTTAGAATTCAAACTGCCCAATATATTCAGTTGTGGGAGTTTCAGGCATCTGGCCACGAGGTGGTGGTGGTGTATACTGAAGAACTGTATTTGCTTTAGAACATGGGTCATCTGACCAACTAACCTGACAGATAACTCCCAACAGTGAAAAAGCTCGCTGGAGAAATTACTTCAGAGTTTTTCTCTTGTAACAGTTTTCATTCAGCTTGTTTACATTATCTGAGAACAGAGTTAGTGCCAGCAATTGGTTTTGGTGGTTGCTCAATAGAGAGGTCATCACTGAGGCAAGTACAGACAGGCAGCAGCCTATATCTGCACTAGCACTGGTTGCTTTTGTGTGGTCCATGTGAGATACCTGTACCAGCCAAGAGTTGTCCCCAGTGCTGCTCTCAAGAACAGATATTAACCAAGCTTCAAACTGCATAAAAAGTTGTGCAAAAGGGCCGGGTCTTGCTGTCGTCTTAAACGTGACTGAGCTCTTTCTTAGCTGATGATTTGCCAGCAGTCTGTGGTCTGCTCACACGCTGCTTGTTTTGGGTTTCTTCCAGTATCTGTTTTGCTTAATGAAGTGGGAAGCAAGGAATGTGTAACTGGTTTCTTTTTGCAGTATTCAAGCTAAGGCATTTTTGCCCCTTTCTGAGGCTACAGTGCAATATTCGTTCAAGCCAGGAGAATGGATGCAACTTCCACTCCAGGCTGTTCTCCTGCCATTATGCCAGCAAGATCCCTCAGAGCTGAAAGGTGAACCAGATCAGGAACCAATTTGGCAAAAAAAATAATCTTAAACTCAAAAGGCTTTTTTTTGTTGTTGTGTTGCTTAAAACTCATGTCAGGCTACATCCTGCTAATTTGGTGCTAAGGAGTACCGGAATTCCTAGCCACTCTTTCTGTTGAGAAAATAAATGATTTTGCTGTTGGAAAGCTGTGTCATTTCAAAGAAGCCTCTGTACATTTGATTTCTATATGAACTGTAGTGCTTTTCGGAAGCGCTGGATATAACAGCGGGATAGCCAAAGTCCACTCTGCTCACACTCAGATTTCTCAGCCACAGGTCTTGTGAAACTGTTACTGGCTTTCTAAGCATCTAAATTAGCCTTCAGCTAGGATAAGCACCTCATAGGATGATCCCTGCACGAAAGTGCTTCTCGGTTCATTTTCTGCACAGTCCTGTGTCCCAGTCATGCATTTTTTTAATTGCCTTAAGGCTTTAGAGATAATATTACTTTGTAGGCATTTTCTGTGGATGAAGTTGGCAAATGTTCAATTGGGTGAACTGAGCAGCTGCTTAGTGATAGCATGACAAAGTTGGTGGGTTTTTTTTTTCCTTATTTAAGGGATTTGGCTGAAAACCTTCCCTTTGGACTCTTGTGAAATTACAGGTGGGGCTCTGGAGGACCACAGCCTGCAGTTGGTTTGACTAAGAGTAAATGTGGAGTAGAGTGGTGCTGGTAAGAGTTGTTAACTGTGGAAGACAAGTAGAGAAACAGTGTTAAGCTGTGTATTTCAAAAATTTCACTGCTTTTAAATTAATCATGCTGAACTAATGGATGAAAGAAAACTTGGGATAGGGGAATGGTTTTACAAGGGCACAGGAGTTGGAGCTGGAGTCAGAACAGTAGTGAGCTAGCTCCCAACCCCATTTTTTGGGCCATGGCTAAATCTTTTAATGGCTCCAAGAATGCTTTCTTGAAAAGAGCCTTTGCAGCTTCTTTGTCTGCCTGCTTCTGTTCACCACACACTACTTGTAAAAGCTGCTGTCCTCCATGGCATCAAGCCTTTGTGGAAATTATGATGTCAAATTGAGATGGTCTGTAGCTGAGGAATAAGTAGTAGGACGCAATTACTTTTTGAGGATGAAAGGGGTTTTTTGTGTATTATTTTGCAAGGATAAGTTAATTCTCTCCTCTTATACTTCAGGTTATTTCTAAATCTAATGAAACATCTGGAAGCTCTAAACTTACAATATAGGGCGTTGTAGTCACTAAAACTTTACATAACTAAAAAAAGTAAATATCTCCTTTCAGATCTTTCCAGCAAGCTGACAGTGACTAAATAGGATATGAGTCGGAGGCAGCATAGACAAACTACAGATGCTATGAAAAGCTGAATGGCTGCTTATGGAGAACATAGGATGGTTGGCAATGCAAATATGCTGCCTGAATTGGGACAGTAGTTTCTTGTGTCTTGATTTCCGTTGAAACTAATCTGTTAATTCTCTGTACTGTTGATACATGTAAGTGACTAGCAAGCTTCAATCTTTCTGAAAACAGTTATGGGAATATAATTATACATGAATACAAGTGTATTACTTGCTCCTTCATCCCGACTGCAAAACACATTCCAACAGCCAAAGCAGGGCCTTGTTATGGGTTCTTGGTAGTGGTGCTTCTAGTACTGCTTCTGAAACTCCTCTACATCATTAGCTCAGTGCTGTATGTCTGTTCTAGTTTACTTTGCATTACTTGTCTTGCATGTAATTGGCTAGAGGACCATCATGTGGTCTTAAACAAAAACATACTTGATTTGTGATCACTTTGAGAATTTCTTCAAAGGAATGGTTGTCCTCAAGAGTGGTGAACACTTTGAGCATGTAGAATATCTTCAGAAAACTCCAATGACAATGTACATGGGTATCTCAGATACCATCACATTTAGCTTTGATATATAGCAGAGCAAGGTGAGTAAGAGGGATGAAGAAGGCTTCTTTCCACAAAAGCAAATTTTTGGAGCTGGTCTTCCAATTCAAAGTCACTGTGGTTGAAATAGTTAACGAGCAAGTGTCGCAGATGCTTGTCAGCAGTTCAGTGGGTGCTGCTCTTTCTCTCTGTTCAGCCACACACACAGATGAATGAACTTCATATAGTTTTGTAGATAAAGGGGCTTTTTTTAAACAATAATAATGAAAAGACACAATAAGCAGACTTTTTGGGGTCATAGTATACACAAAGATGACAAATTGATTCCTGGAATGGAGTTCTAGAAACTTCTAGTGTAGAGCCACTTGATTCTTGCTGTTCCTGTGGTGTTTGGGTTATTTAAATTGACTGTAGGGAAAATGAGGCAGTTTGGTGCTTTTCCTGGTAAATGAGATATTGTTGGGATTTACAATATTAAGTACTTAGCCTGTCTCAGTGAATTTTTCACTGTCAATGGTTCAGTTTGAGTTGAAAGCTGGATTTTTCACCATTACATTCTCACTAGGACTGGGAATCCAGTTGGCTCCTTTCTGCCATTTACATAAGAGCCAGTGATATATCCTGTGCAACTGGAGTTCTTTTAGCACTGTTGGTGTTCAGGACCCAGCCTGTTTGTTTGCCCTGATAACATCGCTGGGGGCAAGTGGGAGAAAATCATAAAGAAAACTACTGAGATGTGGGCAAATCAAAACATGCATGGTGAAACCAGTCTAGGAACTGGTTAACCTCCTTCAGAGATGAAACTTAGTTTGCTCTCCTGTGTAATAAAAACTGAAGGTGAGCCTTAACTCCAGGAGTGTTTTAAGTTTGAACTAAAGTTGGCAGTGTTAATGGCTTGTAAAAGAGGTAAACTTCATGGACATTAACTCAATAATAGTAATGATACGTGTTGACGTTCATAACAAGTTTATTGTCTTCCATCTCAGTTTCAGGAGGCAAATCGCCCACACCCAATCACAGCACCATACATAGCATGTGTATAATAAGTTGTGGATAGATCTTGCCCAAGATGGCACTTAAGTTTTGAATAAACATTGTCTTGAGCACTGTATAGAAATCAAGGATTATTGTCCTACATAGCTCTGATGTTGCAAGCAATGGAGGTAGCAGTTGCATCCCGGTTGCTAAACTATTGGAAATTAATAACTAACCTTTGAAGGCTAGTCAGCTGCATATAGTTTGATTGGTATTTGTCTCATCTGAGCACCTCAGTTGTGATGAGCTAGTAATTGATTACATCTAGTCAGAGGAAACCTTAAAAAGGATTTATTGTCTTGCCATTGCTGTGTGCAACAAACGTGAGAGAGTTAAATCAGAAAAGGTAGTTAAATTATAGCCAAAGGGAATAAGAATATACAGCTGTGTTGGCAGAGAACTGAACCTGAGCTGTTGAGAAGACAGGTCCATTGCTATGCTGTTAATATGCACAGGGAGAAGCGTGCTGGAAACAAAAGTAGGCCTGGTCTGCTTAAATTCTAGGGGAGAAAGGACTACAATTAGTATTTAAACCTTCATGCAATTAATCAGGCCCTCAAGTCAAGATACGACCTTAGTAGTTCAATCAGCTTGCTTAATCGGTGGTTTTCTTCAGGTTGGACAATTTCTAAAATTCCCCTTTTCTTTCCAAAGATAAGCCCAAAGTATATGCAAGTATAAAGCGTAAGCAGTAATGAAGGAATAGCCCACGTTACACCACTTGGAGTTGAATTTTAAGTCACTTGTAGTGTATTTATAAATGACGTTTGTACCTTGCCGTTGTTAGATCCACAAAGAGAGGCCCGGGCTGCTGTTGTAGTCAAATGGCAAATAAATACTTGTGCAGGCTGAGGTTGAAAACATTCAATTAGCATTAAAATCGGCTCATTTGAATTCCCTCCAATAATGCACTTGTTAATGAGGTGTTAAATTATCACCTTGGGAACCCAGGGACCAGTCAAAACTAATTTGAGCAAAGTGAAAACTTTTTTTTGTTGCTGCCCTTGAGAATCTCAAGCTGAGCTGGGAAACTGTTGGAAAAACAAATACTCTGGGGGTCATAAAGAGAGTTTCCTGCTTCTCTCCAGGGGACTGACAGTTTTAAATATCTCTCTCTGTATTTGTGCTTCCAGCTGGGGATCTTTTAAATCCAGCTTGTTGCTGCACCCCTACCTCCCTCCCACAGAGCATGGCAAGCCTCCAGAAAAATTGCTTTAACCTGGGCTGGGCAGGAGAAATCTCTTGGTCTTTGGTGCTTTGAAGAATGTTTACAGACATTAGCAGAGCTGTACCCTTTGTGTTGTGCCTTGGAATGCGAGAATCTTTCAGTGCCTCTTCCTTTTGGAGTTTAATCAACACTGTGGTGTTTGTGCAAGAGCTCATAAACCTTTATAACTGTACACCCGCTTTGTTCTCATAACATTCTGGTTCATGCTATTTCTGTTCAGGTGTGAGCTGTCATCTGTATCTTCATAGCCTAAGCACTGATCTGTCATAGCAGAAATACAACTAGGAATGTGGCTTTGTTGAAGTAATTCCAATTTTCTTCATTTCTTACACTAAATTTGATTTAAAACCTGTGGCTTGCTTTTTACTCTCAATAGCGCTTCAGGTGCCACGCTTCTACAGAATGCTGGTGCGCTGCTCATACAGGGAAAGGAGAAAATACTGGGTAGCAGTTCACTAGCATATATTATTAGCATTACTGTGACTAAAATGCTTGGTAGGTAAGTATGAATGTTAAGGTAAAGCATTTGAACAGGAGTAATCACAAATGAGGTGATGAGTCTTTGAGTTAGTGTGAAACTGAGTTCTTGGTTCCTGGTGTGATACATGATTTACTAGAGCAGAGTTTTTTGAAAATACTTGAATGACCCCCATAAGCACCACTACCTATCATCAGCCCTGGCAACTGCAGCAGTTTTCTACATAGAAAAAATAATACTGGTATTACAATAGTCTCTGCAGCATACAGACCCATGGCAAAATTTCATTCTATGAAGTGCATATAATGTAAATGTTTCTAGCTTCTTTGGAAACAAGCGACAGTCTGTAACTGAAGCCCTTTCTGTAGACTATGTGCAGGTGTATTGAGCTATGTGAGGCTCGCAGACCAGTTGAACTACTGTCCTTGCTGACTTTACTGATGTAAAATGCCGTTGGCACCAGGTCAACTCATGCCATTTCACAGTAGTGCAATTGATCTACCACAAATTCCCAAATGTGGACAATCTTGACAATCTACAATGTCTACTTTAGTCCTACTAGTGTGCAGATGTTTGCTAATGTCCCAGAATTAATAAACTTCCTTAGATAGTACAGATTTAATCTTTGAAGGAAGAAGCTGTCTGAAAAATCTGCATGACAGTTAACGTGTTTTGAGAGCATATGGCCAGTGGAGAGATTTGAGACAACTTTAAATGAGATTGTGCAGGTTCTGTTGCAGTCTAGCTTCAAGAGTGGGGTTTAGCTGAAGACAAATTGGCTTGTCAAGAACAGGATAAATCAACATGTAGAGCTTCTTTATGCCATGGGTAAGCTTCTGTGAATGCTCGGGTTATTGCCTAGTTGTTGCGCAGTGGAAAAGTTATGGTTACAAGGCTGTCTGTGGTGGGGGGGAAATTATTACAGAGTATACATGCTTCTCACATTCCTGTTGGCTATCAGCTCTTAAGATTTCTTAACTGTTTGTCTATGGGCACTGGGATTTCAAAAAAAAAAAAAAAGGCAAGCCAGTAAAATACTTAAGAAGCTTCTTAAGACTTTCAAGCTTGCCTTCCTACTGGTTGGCTTAATATTGTATTGTATAAGTGTGTTGCCAAGCTCAGGCCCTAAATGAGCAAAGGAGAACTCATTTGCCCTGCAACTGGTATCTCCAAAACTAAGTGCTCCGTGCAAACAGATGTGGTACTCTTACAGAATAGCTATCTGTACCAAGAGCTGGAAGCAGAATGTTTAGTACCTCCAGTCTTTACTGAAAATAGTTTGTCTTTTCTAGAGTTATTGCTATATTCCTGACAAGTAACTTTTTGTTCAGGACCTGGCATTTTAGAGACAATTGTGGGTTTTATGTGCACAGCTTTGATCTTTCCAGGATCCTTGGAAAATAGAGCCATGCAGGAAAAACAAGTCTATAAAAGTCACGGCAGAGACAAGGCCTCCAGGTTTTGGGCCTTTTCAGGCACAAAGCCTACTCTTCCACCTCACTGCAATTCCAGGTGGCAGGCTACCAGGAGCTGCTTGCCAAATACAACTTACTAACATGGGAAAGCTCAACACCCTTCCTGTTGAAATTATTGCGGAGTTCTAGGGTAAATCTGGGAGCACACTAGAGGAGGACAAGTATGGCTGCTATAACAGATGTACAGGCAGATGTGGGCAGCTCTGACATGGTGGAAATTTGCAGGCCATAGCTTTTATTTTGAGATGAACATCTTAGCTATAAGCATCTTTGATGTCAAAGGGGAAACTTGAGATGTTGTACAGGACTTCTTACGGAAATGGATCAAGATCTTCACAAGAAGATGTATGAAGACTGTGAAAGATTCAGGTGCCACCTTCTCAGTGACTTCATACATAAGTTTCCTATTTAAAAAAGCAAACAAACAAAACCAAACCAACTCCTCCAGAGTGGAAATTCTTGATTTTAGGACACGTTAGTAAAGAGCACATACACAGTTGCAGCATCCTGTCTCTCCCTTGTGTTAGGTAGGTGAGCTCTCTAGCAATGTTGGGCGGTGTATCAGAGTCATGTTGAGGGACAAAACGACCTTTGGAAACTACTGTGTTCCATTCCATAAGGTCTCATTAAGTGCCACTGAGGAAAAGTAGGTATTTAGGACTATTCTGTTCCCTCTCCTTATCCTTTAAGGGATCCTCCTACCAACAGACTGTTAGTAGAAGGAAGTCTGTCTGCCAGGGTGTTTGGGGGTTTTTTCTGGATTTTCAGAGTAAGTGCTAACACAAAGGTGAAATACTTTTCATAGTACCTTACAGTACCAGTTACTGGTCAAAGCTTACTTCTGTGTAGGATCTTACTATCTCAAGCTCGTGGAGCCTGTTTCATAGTGCTCCTGGCATTGTTTCTTTTTGAAGCTGATTTCTGTTCAGTTTGGCCAGAAAATGGTACTCCAGTATTTATGGTTGCTGTCTCCCAAAGAAGTCTCCTGAAGGGTAGGATAGTCAAACATATCCTACCCTTCAGCCTTGCTCACTGTCCAGGTGAGAGAATGGATGCCCTAGCTCTATTTATCTCTTTTTAGCCTAAGCTGATTACTGGCTATTTCTAACCAAAGGTGGATACTTCATAGCTGGCTGGTGTATCTCTTCCACTGAATATCAAGCCTTGCTGTGCTAGAACTTGAGCATTAGTCTAACTGCTTCAGGATCAATGCTTTTAGAAACTTTTAAGGTGTTGACATGGAGTGTGACCAAATAACTAAAACTGAATAGTGTTTCTTGCACTTCTACACTTCCCATCTGATTTTATAGTTACGAGCAGCACTTCAGTGGCTGATGCAGCTGTAGGGAATGAGGGATGCTAGTCATTTGCAGTTAATCTGCACTGTTTCTTATGGCTACCTCTGCCTGTGATTTCTGTGACATACAAATTCCTCTATTTGGCTGAACTGGCTTTGAGTTTCAGAAGAATAGATTAAGGCCTGTGGGTGTTGTATAACCTGGTGCTTCTATACTGGTTTGATGTGAAATTGGAAAACCAATGCAGTAAAAAAAAATACATAATTTTTATGACCAGCTAATGAGAGATCCACAGAGAAGCTAGTATCTCACAGACCAGTTAGAGTTGCTGAATAACTGCTCCAAAGTTGAGTACTTGGATGTCTTCTAGCCTATGAATTTCAGTGCATGCTCCTAAGAGATGTGCCTAATGGCAGGATAAATATACTGACAGACTAAATGTTAATACTGTTGGTAAATAATAACCTTTGCAGTTATAACAGAATAACACAAACTATACTCCACTAAGAATATTCTCCTGAAGAATATTCTTATATTTGAGAATTTAAGATTGGAAAAATTGCTTTGCTTTTTCTTCTGGACACAGCAGAGCTTAATTCTTCTTTTCCAAGTTTGATTTTTGTGAGGTGTTTCCTAGAGTTGTCAAAGGCAGCTCTTACACAGCTAAAAATGTCTTGGATCCTCTCTAATTTATAAAGATTTCCACTCGTATGTAGCTAGAGATGTTTCCACAGATAGGATTGTTATGAAGGAGTTGTTTTTAAGTCAAAAGCACATTCAGGATCGTGTGTCTAGTGCTGTTAAATCTGGGAAATAAAACAGTCCTTGGTGGCTGCTTGGTACAGGGAATGTTTACTGTGCACCTTCGCTCCTACGCTATAACACAGAGCAGAAAGTCTTGGAGTAATTCACTCGTTCATTTTGCATTATCACTGCATCTCTTCTTGTTTTTTCATTTTCTCAAGTATTACAAAGTCTTTGCTCAACAGAACCACCCAAGATGCCCCTAGTATCAGCAGAGGTCATACTTCTTACAGAGGAAAAATAGTATGTTTGGAACATGGGAGATCCTGAAATTATTTGCAAAAGGGACAGTTTGGGTTGATTTGTAACTGGGTAGATAGATAGATGAGCCACTTCAGTTACCTCTGCAAGTCCTTCCTAGTGTAAAGTTTTCCTTACCAAATGGCAAAGTTGATGTGTTGAATGGTGGCAAAAGATAAAGCAGCACTTGCAGTTTCTGTCATGCAAGTCTTGAAAAGGTCAGAAATTGATGAACAACTGATTTCTATCCCAGCATCAACAGAGGTGCTCTAAGGAATGGGACTAAGAGGGGAAGCAGGTAGATCAGCAGCTGCTGAGAGGCAGGAGATTAGAGGGGAGAAATGTATAGATAAAAAAATGGTTTTTTCATATGTAAATCAACATACAGAAGAAACTGAAGACCTTGCAAATCATAATCAATCTTAATTCTGCTTAAATATAAATCCTCCAGTGCATTTCCAGGCAAATTTCAGACTATTACAGTGGGTAACTGAATTATTTATTTAAAAAAAGAAAAGAAAACAAACACAAAAAAAACCAACCAGAAACACCGAATAAAAAAAAACAAGCTGCAAATAAAGACTAGTATTTTCAAAGTTTAGAAATTGGTTTTGAATGCCCTTGCAACGACTATACTTCAGTGTAATTAAAAATCATCCTTAAGCATTAGTTATTAGTTATCCTTGTCTTAGTGACGACTTCTTTATGTAACAGGTTTTCTGTAATTCAGGCGTGGAAAACTGGTTAAAATGATAAATAATACACCTGTAGTGGTACTATTGTAAGTTTGGGTATGTACATTCCCTGTGGAAAATTGTACTTTTTTGTACCTTTGCTAACTTGGACTGAAGTAGTAATCGTTTTCATGGTCCTGAGGTTATTGTAACATCTGGAGTTAACATTTAGTGATATTTTTTTTTTTTTAATTCAAACCACTGGAGGGGTTTTCTAGTATGAAAAATACATTAATTTAGATATAGGTGAAAATTGCAGCTGTCAGTTTAAAAAGAAACAAAAACCAACAAACCACCAAGTTGAAAACCAGTTATTTTACTGCTGGTCTGTTGACACAGGGCATCCAGTGACACAGGTATGGCTGTCAGACTCTTCATTCTTCCTATCCCTGAGCTTTTGCTGTGTATGCAGTCATTTTTACTGGTTTTACCTGCTTCCTTCACCATATTTGGTGCAAGAAAGTAGCCCAGTTTGGAGTAGAGGAAGGCTACACGGCCATTTTTTTTGTTATGGGATTTTCTCCATCAGGAAGAATGTAGTAGCCTCTTGATGGTGGAGATTGTGCCCTAATATCTTGGTTGACTCCATGGGTTTTGTTACATAGTTAACTTAGAAATTTTAGTATCAAGGGAAGCCTTTGGAAGGTGCTATGTAGATAGAAAAATATTTCCCTACAAGTGTTTGTCTTCAGGATTAATTCTTTTGACAATTCATCATGAAGTGAAGGATTTGCATAACAGTGTCTTCATGTAAACTCTTTAGACACTTGGGGAAAATACACTGTGTTCTGGGAAGTGTGTGTGTAGGATCCAGAGGTTTTGATAGATCTGGTTTTATGGTATTTATTTGGAGTGGTGGGAGAAACTACTGCTGCTCAGGCACAGCCTTAGATCCATGTGGTGGTATACATAAGATTGCTTAAGTTTTGGGTTTGATGTATTCAGTGAGATCGAAGGGTTGTTTGAAGGCTTGTATGGGGGACTTTGGGAAGACTTTTCATAGCGAGATTTTTCCTAATACAGGTTGTAAATGTTCAGTGACTTCCCTTTAGATCTCAGGGTAGTCTAACATGTGGCCATGAGGGCTGTACAATCCATACACGTTTGTTTTTCTATAGTAGTAATGTCTTGTGGAATGTTTCAAGTGCCTTTTTCTTTAAAGTGTTGTCTGTGTAGATCAGACCTATTAAACTTGAGCATTGTGCTTTTTCTTGGAAAAGCTGGTGTGCAATACAACTTTTTTTTTTTTGTATTCCAGGAAAAGAAATATGTCTTACTACGCTATTTCTAGTGATCTATGTGTAGAGATGCTATTGGTTATTTGTTTTATCTCTTTTGAGGTGGACAACTTCAGAAGAGATTTTATGCTACCACTGTAAATGAACTTTGGAGATGGAAGGAGTTCTCACAGTGCTGGCATTTTTGTTCTTCTCATGCTTAAGCTAAAGCTGAATTCATGTTTTGTACTGAACATATCTTTCCTTTTTGGCTATAGCTGTCTTAAAATGTGGAAGTGGGCTGTACTTGTGGCAGATGTTCAGCTGGAGGTGATAATCTGTCTGGTTCTGTAAGGTATTTTATATCTGTGTGATATTTTACCATTAGTAAAGGAAGTTAGTAATGGTAGCTGAAACAAGGTGACTACGAAGTTATTTGTAACACGTCCTGGTTGAAGCATATGAAGAGCCCATATCCTTGATCATCTTCTCTTGTACTACAAAGATGAAGAGCATTTCTCTACCCTTTTGTGTTGCTGTTTAAAATCCCAAAGAACAGTTAGCTTTGATACTGGCTTCTACTGTAGAAAAACAGTCCGCACAAAACAGATGGAAAGTATAGTTCACACTCTTTGTTGCTATGTTGTAAAGCTACTGAACTGTCTCCATGGAAGTAGATTATAAACATCCTCTACATAATATGCTTTGTCAAAGCTTGCACATTCCTTGGTTTGTAAAGAAATGTGCTGTTTGTATGTGTTCCTGATGTTTTTGCTCTCTGTGGCTTCTATCTGCCAACCTATTTGTGTTGTACAAAGGTTTGAGTCTGTATCTTCTTCACTGATGCTTTGTCTTATTCTTGAGATTTTTAAGAGCAAAGGTGTGCTTTTTAAGTTCCAATGTCCAAGGCATCATAATAGAAAGAAAAGAGTAGTTTTAAAATGCTTGCTTTTCTCTAAAATTTTTTTTAACTTGGCAAGTTAAGTTTTGTTGAAATTGTTTAAAGTTTTTTTTCATATTTTTGACTTCTTCACAGTGGAGGCACCATAACTAGTTCAGAATAGTCTGACCAGCACTCATTTCTTTTCCCTTTCTTCTCAGCAAGGCACAACAATAGCTGTCAAACAGGATATGTACAGCTGTCTTTGCAATGATTATGAGTGTTATCATCATGACTGTGCATTTGTGATAATACACAATTTATATGAGCTAATGTGTAAGTAGTCTTAGTACCAATCCTACAAACCCTCCCAGTAATTAATATGCAGAATTAAATAATAATGTACCCAGGCAACACAAGCTTAATTTCCTTGTTCTGGAGGGATAGTCCTAATCTCATTCTTTTAAACTATTGATTTCATCGGAAGCAATACTTTTTACATTCAACTTCAAAATAAAGATGGCTGTAAGTCATAATTGTTAGGATGCAAGGAATTTCAACCGTGTGAGATCAGTGTAGCCAGATACGTAAAATCATAGAATAGTTTTGGTTGGAAGAGACCTTTAAGATCATCAAGTCCAACTGTTAACCTAACACTACCAAGGTACCACTAACCATGACCCTCAGCACTACATCTACCCAGCTTTTAAATACCTTCAGGGATGGTGACTCAACCACTTCCCTGGGCAGCCTGTTCCAATGCTTGACACACCTTTTTTGGTGAAGAAATTTTTTGTAATATCCAATCTAAACCTCCCCTGGTGCAACTTGAGGCCACTTTCTCTTCTCCTATTGCCTGTTACTTGGGAGAAGAGACCAACACTCACCTTGAGACAACCCCTGTTCAGGTAGTTGTAGAGAACAGTAAAGTCTCCCCTCAGCCTCCTTTTCTCCAGGCTAAACAACCCCAGTTCCCGCAGCCGCTCCTCATAAGGCTTGTGCTCTAGACCCTTCACCAGCTTCATCGCCCTTCTCTGGACGCGCTCCAGCACCTCAATGTCTTTCTTGTAGTGAGGCGCCCAAAACTGAACACAGTCTTTGAGGTGCAGCCTCACCAGTGCCGAGTACAGTGGGACGATCACTTCCCTAGTCCTACTGGCCACACTATTCCTGATACTAGCCAGGATGCTGTTGGCCTTCTTGGCCACCTGGGCACACTGCTGGCTCATATTCAGATGTCTGTTGACCAACGCCCCCAGGTCCTTTTCCACCAGGCAGCTCTCCAGCCACTCTTCCCCAAGCCTGTAGCGCTGCATGGGGTTGTTGTGACCCAGGTGTAGGACCTGGCACTTGGCCTTAGCTCATCGATTCTGCCTGTCCAGATCCCTCTGTAGACCCTTTCTACCCTCAAGCAGATCAACACTCCTGCCCAACTTGGTGTTGTCTGCAGACTTATTGAAGATGCATTCAATTTCCTCATCCATAACATCAATAAAGATATTAAACGGAACAGGCCCCAATACTGAGCCCTGGGTAACACCACTTGTGGCCAGTGAACAAGGTATGAACAAACACGAACAGCTAAACATAAAACCTAAATAATCATAAAGTATTGCTCCTGTGACTTATATTTCAGAAATTGCTTTCTGGATTGCCTTGGGGTGGGGGGAAAATTACTTGCTGCAAGCAATACTACTGTTCCTCAGCAGATCCTTCAGCTGGTGTCAGAGTGAAGTTGGGCTGGTAGTGTGCTTCCGTTCTCACAGGACAGTTACTTGGTCCTGTCTGCATAGCTAGTCTATTTAACTATGATACTCTAGACAGAACTTAAGTTGCTTGCAGTAGAAATTCAGCCTCTGTAAAAGTTCTCTGTGGAAAAATACTGTGGTGGCGTTGTGAGGTTGGAGTTAGTGTGCGCTTCTGGATCCCTTCATGAGCCTAGTCTCTCACTGTAGCATTGTTATACAAGACCTGGAGGTAAGTGTAATGTGACTGTGGAGTTGTTGTTCCTAAGCAACCCTTTGCATATGAAATAACTTTGTGTTCAGTCAGTCTTACTGATTTTTAGGTATGTAGGCACAGGCTCTTACTTTCTCGCTATTTTTTTAAGGGTAAAATAGAGTTCATGGATAACTTTCTATCAGCTCTACCAGACCAGGCATTATCTTGAATTCAACTTCAAGGGGCTTGTGTGTTTCTGACAGCCATTCACAGGAGGCAATGTTTTGGTTTGCGTGCGTTTGTTGTTTTTTGCTTTGCCTTGGACAGGATTCATTTTTCACCAAAGACATCAAATCCTCCTACTTCTGTGTAGGTGGATTTCCTGTGAAGTCACACTGAACACAAATGGAGAGCATAGGATCTTTTGTTCTCCATTATGCAAACTTTAGAGACAGTTTCTATTTCTGTAGTGTCTGACTTGGGTGTGGTATACCGTTGTAGTTAACACTGGAAAAAAAAATAAATTGGAAGTGTATTACCAGCAACATGTAATTCTAGTAGTCATTAAGGAATCTGATGGTACCAGCAACCAGCAGTCTTTTTTAAGACTTTTCCTTAGTCTTAAAAAAGCAGGTTTCTGTAATATACATTTTGGGTATGCAGAGAAGTGGCAAGAGACTATATTACACTTTCCCATCTCTTGAAGCTGAGTTCTTGGAATAAATTACAAGTTGTTGGCATTATGTCTGAGGATGTGGTTCTCTTTCACGTGATTAACTCAAATTATTTATGCAATGTGGATCTACTATTTAGTAATTCTTCTATCTTTAAAATCTGGGGCCTGCTGACAATAAACGAAGTGAGGAATTCATTTTAGTTTGTATGCTGTCTTACATAAAATAAAAGCCTGTGTAAAAGTGAATGGGAATTGTGGTTAGCTTTCTAAATAGAAAAGCTATATAGATTTTCAGGTTGGGGTTTTTTTGGTGTGTTTTTTTTTATCATGCTAACTTATTAGTAATTCAGACTTTTGCAAAGCAGTACTTGCCTCATGACAATTTTTGTACATTAGGCTTAAATAAAACGCTGATATGAAAAGTCTGTTTCACAGCTGTCCTTGAACATTGTCTATAATCAGAAGTTTTTTGGCAGCCCGGGTGTTTCCAGGTTTTGAGAGAAGAATCAGTCTGGCAGAACTTTTTGCAGAGGCAGGCCGAAGGGGAGCTGTGTCCTGCTGAATAAGCCTTCCCTCTTCTCTATGTACTGCTTGTCCAGACTTCAAAGACTGCTTGAGGTCAGCAAATCATTTCCCTTAATTATCACACAGCAAGTCTGAGATGCTAATGGCTCCGTATCCCTGTTGTGTGTCACTTTCTTATCTTATACAGAGAGAAAGGGCAGC
This sequence comes from Stercorarius parasiticus, assembly GCA_013396915.1. Lineage (NCBI taxonomy): Eukaryota > Metazoa > Chordata > Aves > Charadriiformes > Stercorariidae > Stercorarius > Stercorarius parasiticus. The sequence goes on along the minus strand of VWZL01006363.1, from coordinate 127,225 downwards.
TTTTAAAATCGGGGGGGGGGGAAAGCACTGCAGCTTAAGTGTTAAACCTTGTGAAGGTTACTGCTACAAACCCAGTCGTTCTTAAGATCTCTTTTAAAGGCTGACAAATGTAAACATGTGCATTTTGCTGAACTGCTCACAGACAGATTAGGCTGTTGGTATCCCTTTAGCTGTGAACTCCTGAGGACTGTATGGTGCCTTATAGAACAAAGAAATGGTCTGATGAAAAAGCTCTAGGTTCAGAGGGCCAGTAATCTCTTCAGCAACCTGAGAGCGAATGTGTGGGAGGGGGCTACTGTTATGGGCAATGCATCAACTGATGGACTGCACATAAGGGCACAAAAATGCACACGCTTCAGTGACAAATATGTGGCATGTCTCAAATGCCAGACTTGCACAGGAATTATCCTGGTATTAAGACAGCTGAAATGTTTCCATATTAAATTACAAATAATCCTGTCTTTTGGATGTACCAGAGTGTTGCATGTTGTTCCTATTGTGGAGCAATACTTTAAACAAGAGAGATTTGAAAGACTATATTGACTGTTTCCAAGGATGAGCGATTGGCTGTATTTTTATCACAATGCTGAAAATACCTAGTATTTTCTTTAAATGCTAGTTAGTGTTCCCATGATGTTGCGTACCAGTGGAGCCTTTAAAAATCTGTATTCCCCAAAACTGTACTGAAGTTCACTTTACAAAGCTCAGCAAAATTGACTGTTGGTGCCTTGTGAGGCTTTTGTAGTTAGGTGGGTTTTCCCCCCTTGTTTCCTTTGATTACACCTCAATGCAGATATCAGTCCATCCCTGTGGGAAGGGGGACTAAAGGGTTTCAATTAATAAAATTGGTTAATTCAGTTGATGGCTTTAGAAACTTCAGATTAATTAGGAAACTAAAATGCAAACTAGAAGGGTCATAGTAAAACCTACAGCAAAACTGTTCAGACATACTTGTCTTTAGAGTTGTATTACGTGATTTGATACGGTGTTAATTAGAAACTGCTATCACTTCTGAAGTCACTTACTGGAGGAGGAGGTTGATCAAGAGGAAGGTTCTAAACATGCTGCAGTCTAGTTCTGCCCTGGTGTAAGTGCTGACTTAATTAGCAGCTGATCATCTGTGCTGTGGTGTAGCCTATGTTCTTTGGCTCCATTTTTCCAAGTACTGTGTGTGAGTTAATATTGGTAGTTCTAAATGTATTTTCTTCGTGTAAGGACGAATGACTTCAGTTGCCTTTAGCTTGATTGAATTCACTGGTTTCTGACAATATGTACCCAATATGTGCCCAATTTTCACTCCTTTCTCGTTAAAGTAGCTTTAATAGCAGTGGGAACACTAATGCTTTATAGAGGGTAGAGATCTCAAAAAAGATGACTGTTGCATACTTTGTGTGTAATACAGCAGAGTTGGTGAGAACAATATTGTACAAAACATGAACAGCAGAAATGGTTCATTATCAAGATGAAACTAATCAGCATGCGTTGGAAAACAAAGAAAGGCCTCTACCTTGTAAAGGACATTGAACTTTCTTTTGTGTGCACCTTCGTATACTCAGCGTGAGTTGCCACATACCTGTGTCTGTGGGCTTTGGAAAAGCCTGCAAAATCTCCATTGAAGGCAACCGCATAGGTGCAAGAAATGCTCAAACTCTGAGAAGAGTTTTAAGTGTTAGTAAAAATAGAGCTGTATCTCTGTCTGTGGAAGTTTGTTACTTGTGGTCTCCCTTGTGTTATGTCCCCATTGCATGTACTCATTAAGAAAGAACAACAAAGAGAGATTTTCCACTGATGTTTACGAAGTTCTGGTGGGGATGAACCACAGTATCCTAAGGTAAGAGCAACCCTTGCTTGTTCATACAGAGGAAGCAACTTGTTCTTTCCCTGTGAATCTTTTTGTTCATGCACATAACTGTGCTTCTTATGAGAACTGAGAGATCTTGGGATCTTTCACCTCTTTTTTTTTTTTATTAGTTGTGGTCTTCTAGGTGGTAAACCATCAGCTACTGGTTCCAGCTCCTGGAGGTGATGAGCAGAAATGTATATCAGCTGAGATTTGTGCAAAATCTTAACTGCTGTTCAATTGTTGTGGGTTGTTTGGGGTTTTTTTTTCTTCTATAATGCTTTGCCTGAATATCTTTTTCTCCTAAGTCTGTAAATCACATGTAAAATACAATAGAATCTGAGTAGCATCCTTTAGGCAACTTCTGCATGAAGAAAATAATGTACTGATTCGATCTTAGAGGGTCAATCAAGAGTAAAATGGGCTAAGCCATATATTAATAATATTTGTTACAATGCTGGAACTAAAACTACATGAACATTTCCATTTGTTATTACATGTAATTCCTGGAAATGATCATGCTTGGACTTGCAGCTCACCTTTAATTTCCCAGGCTTGATATTTATTCTAGCTTTTCAAGACAAACAAAATGTTCTGCTGTTGTGAATAGAGGATGTGTTTCTTAACCACTTCATTAAATATACCGTTGAAAGAAGGGGAAGCTGAAAGTCAAAATTTGGCTGGAAGCAGACTCAGAAAATGCTTTGAGTGTTCAAATAATTACTGCTTTTCGTTTGGCAGAGTTTGAAGCTGTAGGGGAAATTTAGTATGTAGTGAAATCTGTCCAGTCTCTTGCATTGCTCAAAGTGAAGGTACCATTTGGTTGTACTGTAACTTGTTTAATTACACTGCAAGGTCCAGTTCTCTGAATTACTCCAGTACAACTGGGATCTTTCCAGGTGTCGGAGGAATGCCAGCCTAGTGGTATTTCAGTCTGGAAGAGACTGCTTTCAGTTCTTCTTTAGCTTCATTTACTAGCTAACCTTTAATTCTTTGTGCTTCACAACCCTTACCTATTAGGTTTCCTCCCAGAATAAATGTTGCTGCTCCTGCTTTTTAGATACAAGAATGCAGAGCCAGAAGCATACAGAGCAGTGAAGATTTGCCGTAGTTTAGTTAAAAGGCCGAGGACATAGGTGACATTTTAATGCAGTACAGCTTCTTTCCCTGTAAAACTTGTGATGGAAAACATCTATGCAAAAAGCTTTTAAAGAAGATTCAAAATGCTTCTTTATTTTTTTAAAATTGTATATCATCAATATCCTCATGCTATGTTTTTAGCAAATGGTCTCCTTCACTTCTATGAGTCTAATGAATCCTGGAGCTGCACAGTGGGAGTCTGACAGACTGGAAGTTGCATTAAACAGTGTTGGGTTTTTATTGAAAACATTGTCCTTGGTTCAAAGGGAAGGTAATTATTCTGCCCTGGAATGATAGCAGCCCCTCCTTTATTGACAGCACACCATCTGGTTGTGATAAATTACATGGCCCTGGCAAGGCTGCAGCTTTTTCGTAGCAATGGATGACCTAAAGGCTTCATGTCTAGCTTGGTAGAAAATAAGAAACATATATTGTTTATGGAAATGACATACTTCCCGGTCATTGGTCGCAAAGCTTTTGCTTCTTTACATGTCTGTTAGATGTACCTCTAAAGGAAAATTTCAGAAAGGAAGATAGTGCATGGGATTTTTCAGGAGCTAATTCTTGCAGTGAGTTCAATTCCACTAATCTGTTGAGGGAGAGCTTGAAAAAGTGATGATAAAATCTTGAGTATTTCAGGTATTGGCACTATTTATTGTACTTTACCACCCAAGGACTGTTCCTGTAGTTCTCACCTAGCAGTAAGAACAGTGCAGATTATTAAAGGATTTTTCTCAAGGAATTATTGTACTTAAACTTGTTGGCTGCTGTAGCTTCAGGGAGGTAAGTTCCTCTTCTGAAAACTTGCTAAGGAGTCAGTTTGCATCTATAAGTAAAAGTTCAGAGTGGTGTTAAGTAGTTTGCTAACTAATTGGTCCTCCTGGCAACTACTTCTTTTTCTTGCTGTCCCGGGCAAGGCATTACTACTTTTTCTAACCTGCCTAATTATGTGATACATTCAGGCTCAGTTCTGTGCTCTGACAAAAAAAAAAATAAATCTGAGCCAATGATGATTGTTAAACAGAAATGTCCACAAGGGTCTTGGAGGGGAGAGGCAGCTTTGGTTCTCATAATATACAAATTATAACTCCACTCTAAGACAGGTTTAAATGCTTGCAAGTAGAACATACTGTAGTGTCTGAGTTGCTGAGTATGTTGGCTGGTCTCTGGTTCCAGATTTTCTTTTATTTCAGAACACAATTCTAAACTCTCTTGCCACGCGTTACTGCTTTTGCTTTAGAAATTTCCTCAATTTATTGGTTTTATTTGCTTTAAAAAATTAATCACAGCCACACCACAATGAAGCTTATTCTTGCCAAGTTCTTCTGATACCTTTTGTGAGGCTAACTGCTGCAGATGGAAGTGTGATCAACTAACTCTGCAAAGCATTTTAGTCTGTCTTACTTGAGCAGAGGTAGCAGTAATAGCACTCATTACTAGTTCTTGCTTTCCTACCACTTCTATTTTTAGAGCTGGAGTCCTTGCAGTTATATTTGCACAGTGTGGCATGAATAACATTTATCTTAGATTTAGATGTAAAGAAAAAACACTTTGAACCTGGCTTTGCTATGCTTGTTATTTCTGTGCCTAGGCAGTTTGGACGTTCATGTGGGGATTGGCCACAGGTTAAAATAACTCTGAAGCCATGTTGAGATGTTACTAAAATTCAGTCAAGTATTTTATGTATAATGAGCAAAGTGCCCTGGCAAGTTTGACTCACTCTTTGGCTGCCAGAGTACACAAGAAGCGGATGTGTATTTTTCTGGGGTTTGGCAGCTCGAGCCTTCACCTTTTGCAGGTGGAATACCTCAGCAGCTTCAAGCCATTTAGGCTAGGTGCCTTGTATCTTATTATGTGCAGCATGTTGATGAGCAGAAGTTGCAAAGTCCTCATTATTATTAGTCTCTCAAACTGATAGACTTGAAATTTCATCCTCTAGGCAGCTAAAAGTACACAAGGTAGGACTGAATTCATGTGGGTAATTTTAGCTGTTTTCTGCATCTAGTAAATGATAACTTTTTGATAATTTTAGGATTTGTCAGAGGGAAGGAGTTGCTGAAAACTGAAACTGTGAGGGTGGTCAAACACTGGAACAGGCTGTTGATAGAGGTTATAGAGTCTCCATCTGTGGAGGGAGTCCAAACCCAACTGGACATAGTTCTGGGCAACCTGCTTGAGCTGACCCTGCTTGAGCAGGTGGATTGGACTGGCTGATTTCAAGACATGTCTTCAATGTAAAGGACATCTTGAAAAGTGAAAGTGGTACCTCCCACAGCAGTAACACCCTGTTTTCAGCATCTTGGTACACTTTATATTTTTACACAGAGAATCATAAACCTGTAGAGCTTCTTTTACATTCCACAAATGCCTTTTCCAGTGCTGTTGGACCATAGGGAAAGGTGCAGAGTGGATGTTTCCAGAGTCATTGTCTGTGCAAGATGCATCCTAGAATGACCTCATTGCATTGACACTTCTTAATGTTATCAATTCCTGCTGCTTCATAGCTGATTTATGTCTGTTTGCTTGTGCGTATTTCCAGCCTGTGGTCAGGGAAGCTGACTTGTCCTCTGACGACATTCTTTCTGATGGTTTTTGACAAGCCAATACAACATGGTAGTAGCCGTCCTACTAGACCTGGGCTGCGAAGGGTAATTCTGGTGCCTCATTTCTTGAACAGACCACAGATATATTAGGTACTCCCAGATCTGGTTGTGCAGAACTCAGGAACTGTTCATCAAAGCATTGGGAACCTCTGTCTGGAGTTGAATGTCTGGAACATCTCTGTTACACTTACAAAGGATGTGCTAATTGGTAAGCAGGCAAGATTCAAGGGGACTTTCTTACCTTGCCAAGTAGTCTGTTTTGTGCCATGTACAAGCTGTTACGTGTCCCTAGCTCAGCAGTTGTGGAGTAGCTGTTTGGTAACTGTCTTTCAAATCTATCCATTGGCTAGAGGCTTCATCTGCCTTGGCCACTTATGTCTTCGAGATGCCATTCTGTACATTCAGTCACCCTGCAGCCCTGAAGTACCAAAGCAGTCCAACAAAGGTCTCTCCCCTAGTAAAAAAAACCTGCTTCTCTAAGGCAAGTTCCAATTTTCACTCCTACTATGCTTACATGCCTCATCATGTCAACAGTTCTCTTCCCTTCTATGAGGATTACTTTTCTGGTGATCTTCCTACAGAGGAATGACTGACAGCTTTTAGTAGTAGTTTCTTTCTTCATGGTGATGTTTGACTTTCACCCAGGTCATGATATTATCTTCTTGCATTTTTGATTTAAGCTTTGTACTTCAGAGCTGAAACTTTACTTCCCGTTACGGAGAGAAATCAAGTCTTGTCCAAGACTTCAGTTCGTCAGTGGCTGCAGTTCCTCACGGACTATTGGGATTGGTTACAGAAGATTCTTCTCTAGTAGTGGAAGCATACTCTGCTAAAATATTCTAACGTAGCCTGAGCTAACTTAAAAATGTCTTTCAGGCATCTGCAGGTCAGTCATCTCATGCTTTGGTCAAAGATTCATCGAAAATTCTGCCACTGGTACGGTATCTGGTAGTGATGCTACATTTGATAAAGCGGCCCTTTATTCACATTATTTTTTTAAAACTTCAACACACTGTTGGCTAATAAGGGAATGCTTGAAATCTTCTATCCTGTGGATTTGTAGATGTACCCTTCTTAAGGAATGTAAATACTTGATGTGTTATTCTCATGCATAGTAACCTCCCTCTGAGTCCTTACTAGGTTACTGAATTCTGTGGTTGAGCAACTGTAAAGGACACGCGTAAGGCTGAACATTAGCCTTGTTCCCCAGTCACCCTGGGGAAGATGCAAATTGCTACACAATTGTGCTAACTCTGTAGGCAGAAAGTTGATTACTGATGATGTATGTGCACCCAGAAGATTAAATGTACATGCGGACAAAATAAAGAATTGAGTTATTAAGAAGGCATTCTCCTTCTTGTAACCTTAGTAAGTTTCAGCATGCAAAACCTTTTCAGCCACTCTTGCTCTGGGCAGAACTCTGGCATATTAGATACTGCCCACTGCCGCCTCCATGGGCAGGAGCTGTAGGGTAGAATCATAGAATTGTTAAGGTTGGAAGGGACCTTAAAGATCATCTGGTTCCAACCCCCCTGCCATGGGCAGGGACACCTCCCACTAAACCAGGTTGCTCAGAGCCCCATCCAGCCTGGCCTTAAAAACTTCCAGGGATGGGACTTCCACCACCTCTCTGGGCAACCTGTTCCAGTGTCTCACCACCCTCATGGTGCAGGTAGTTTGGATATGCTTTTAACCACTGAGATACCTCATTATCTATATGCAGAAATTGAGTTAAGTGGGAGTGGTAGACAGCCCTTAAGTTCTGAATTGCCTGGCTGGTATGTATGTGAATCCTGTGGTCTCTCAGTAGAGATTTCTAGCTGGAGGTGTACGCCAGTGCATTACCTTTCTACTCCCAGAGCTCTGCTGTTAGTGAACACAGTGAGCATTGCTGCTTTGTGTTCACTGTTCATTTGTACAAAAATGGCACTGAGTCTGGACAAAATGATAACATTTGTAATCTCGCTTTAATGACGAAGGATTAATAATTCCTAATTTTCAGCATTTATAAACACCTCTAATGGAATTTACATATTTTATGTACTTGTAACTATTACTAAATGGTTGGTTTACGCTGGATTTAGGAGCCAACATTGGCCAGATTTGAGGCAGGATGGTCTGTTAACCCACCTTTTTTTTTTTTTCTGTGGTATCAGCAGCATTGGTACTAGTTTAGTCTATATCTCTTTAAAGCTTGAGTTTTCAGGATCTTATAAAATGGATTTTGCTGTCTCCTGTAGTTCTATAAACATTGGCTCAACTTAAATCTAATTGGTTTTAATACTGCTTTGACTAACTCCTTAAAATGTTTATTCATGCTGGTCTCCTTTACACATGTATCTTATTTCAAAGTCTCTGCTCACATAATGAAGCCTGCCGTTTAAGACAAGAGATGACTAATCAAATAATTGTAATACTGTCATGGCTGTGCACGGGTGAGCGGCCATTTTAGCTGATTTTATTACCATGTCTTTTTGTGACATCTCTGTGTCATCGTATCGCAGAGAACTGTTGACATGAGCTAAGACTGTTGTGTGCACTGCTGTGCAGAGGTTGTGTCAGCTCTAGAGAATTTAAAGTTTAAATGATACACAGATCAGGGCAGTATAAAGAAATCAGACTTATCCTGTTAATACAAATACTATTTTATTGGCTACAACAAGGCTGGGCAATACTACCACTGGTGTTTGGAGTTCATGTGCAGTCTGATCAGTCAAGTTTTTTTTGTGGTCACCAAAGTAGAGTTTCTATTGATAGAATAATAAACTGTGGGCCATGTGTGATTTTCAACAATTAATATGATCTGGGAAAGCGCCTCCATTGCACCCTTTCAATACTTAAAGGGGGCTGTAAGAAAGATGGGGACAAACCTTTTAGCAAGGCCTGTTACAATAGGACAAGGGGGTAATGGTTTTAAACTAAAAGAGGGTGGATTCAGACTAGATATAAGGAAGGAATTTTTTATGGTGAGGGTGGTAAAACACTTGAATCGGTTGCCCAGAGAGGTGGTAGATGCCCCATCCTTGGAAACATTCAAGGTCAGGTTGGACGGGGCTCTGAGCAACCTGATCTAGTTGAAGATGTCCCTGCTTGTTGCAGGGGGGTTAGACTAGGTGACTTTTAAAGGTCCCTTCCAACCCAAACTATTCTATGATTACACACTTGACCAAAGTTCTTTTAAAACCTCTTTAAGTCAGTGTATTGTAAATGGTAGTTCTTTAACAGATCATATCTTTCTATCACATCAAGAGACATGATCTCTTCATGGTGAGAGTGGCATCTCTTTATGAAGAAGTTCATGGTGCGAGCAGGCTGCCTTGGAGTTCTCTGACTGCAGCTGGTAGTTGCAAACAAAATCAGAAAGTGCAAATATAAAAATACTCTTCTGGGCTTTGGAATATGCCAAAGGCTTCAATCTCACCAGTATATATAAACTCAATGAGTACACAATACATGCACCCAGCTGTTTTTTGGCATGCCTTTAGATTCCACTGAAACTGTTTAGCTTGATAGCAAATGCAATGACAGATACTTAGTATTAGCATAAATTTTATTTCTCAGAGACCTTTCAATGCCAAAACCATCAGCCATAATTTTTCTTTTCTCCTTTTTCCGTTTCTGAATCTCCTTGCCTTTAGCATTGCCAATTTTTAAAATAAAATTTAACTGTTTTCCTCTCTTTTAAAGCACTGTGCATTTTTACCATCACCTCTGTAGTGGCTTCATACGCAGTACCCTTGTAATCCAGGCAAATCCCCTGTGTACAGTCTTGTTAAAAAGCCGTGAGCATGGGGTTAGCTCAGAATGGTCATGAGCCAAGCCCTTCACCACTTCTAAAATAAATCGTTGCTAATGCTGCTGCCATATGGCCAACGAACATGAGCTCTCAGCGGCCTTTTGATTTCATTGTTCATGCTTTCAAGTGCGCTGGCTCTTAAACCGGGCTTCTCCTACCACATTATTTGTAGTTTATCTCCCGAGCGGTGAACTTGGGAAGCATGCGAGTGTGTCAGAAGAATAAATAACTTGACTCAGCTGTCCAGTTAGCACTTCCTTAGCGTCTCCTGGATGAATTGAGCATGGCTCTACGTTGATGAGGTACAGGCATTTTTCTGGGGGAGCGCATCCTGACAGCAGGTCGCTGCTGCACAGAGGGAGCCCGCAGTGGCCTTCGGGTACTGCACAGGGTGGCTGCGGTCTCACTCTGCGCAGCAGTGGCCCCTAGTGGAAGATGCTCGGTCCTTCTGGTGACCCCAGACTCCAGACACAAAGCCCTAAAGACTCATCCCGTAATGACTCTTCCTATTTCCAACCTTGTTTTAAACTTGGATCCCCCCAGCAGTGCTGTGGGAAGCCTCAGTGAGTTGTGCCTCTCTTCTGACTAGTTTGCTAAATACTAGAGTTTGAGCTATTAAACAGTAATACAATAGCACTGAGTTAAGGAATTATTCTAATTACTTTTTTAACTTTCTCATTGTTTTGGCAGGTTCTGTTGGCATTTGCCTGTATGAGCTGGTGCTTTATAATGTAAAACTGGGGAATATAGTATTCTGACCTATATATTTTAATGTGTCTCTGTGCAATCTCGGGTTACGTTGTATAATTGTATATAATACTTTTCTGAAGACCAGTGATGAAAATCTGCAGACAGCATCTGAAGGGAAGGATGTAAAATTCTTTCTGCAAATACTGGCAGCAGTTTAGTGCTCACACCTGCAAACTCAGAGGAAGCAGATTGGTACATGTGGAGCCACCTTGTCCCTGGAACTTGAACAATTGAGATGAGAAAAGTATTCCGAAAGATAAGTAATCTCTATGTACATAATATATAGTAAAATTTTCTCTATTAGCTTTTAGAGTATGATCTCTCAGAAGAAACCAGTAAAAACTTTGCTTTCAAGCTCCTTCTTGGTTTTGAGCTGTTGTAATCTTTTTTTTTCTTTTTTTTGAGCCTGAAAGAATAGGTTGCTATAGAAAGTGACCTTCGCCTTATTGCGTAGGTGAGTGCTGCGTTTGTCAGGATTGTGCATATGAATCAGTCTTGATCCTCCTTTCTGCCGGGATGTGAGTTCATGTTATGAGTCTTCTTTCTGATAGATGATGTTACAAGCCTCTTAAAATCAGCTCTGGCAGATATTACCATCCCACATCCTTAAACATCTATTACAACATTTTTTACAACATTGTGCTCTCCCTGTCTCTCTCAGTGTAACTTTTCCTTAAAAGGTAAAAGTGTTGGCATTTAATCAATGTTGAACTGGAATTTTGTTTAGTGTTCTGGTGTTTTTTTAGTTTAAAACCTCACTCTACTTTCCCTAGCTTTCAGTTTACTTACTATAGCCCTTAAGTAGGTACCACTTTGTTTCGAATCTGACTCTTCCTTCCAGTGAGATATTCTTAAGCGTGCTTGTCCTTTCTGCTACTTGGCAAATCTAAAATTTTTTTTCTTTTTTCATTGTGCAAATGTTGTTAGAAGTCATGCTTGACTAGTGCTTTTCAGGAGAAGCCTTAAAGAGGGAATTTTCTCTATCTTATATGAAAAACACGTTCATGGCAGTCAAAGAGTAGTAGTGCTTTTATGCCTTCTCAAAAAAGGAATTGGCTGTTGTGCGTTTTCTTAGTAATGAGGTATTTACAAGTATAGTGTCCAGAAAACCACTTGACTTATGTTAGCATTGCAAAAGATCTTCATAAGCCCTCAGGAGGCAACTTAGCTTCTGAAAGCTTAGTGGAGAATCTGTTAAATCAGCAGAAGAATATTGCGTTCCTGGTTGAGATTTGAAAAATGCTTGTTTCCAAAACAGAGTATGCTGAATTATGTCTTCCACTGAAACAGCCAACCAAAAGACAAAAATGTAGGAATAATAAACAGAATGGAGGTATAAGCCTTTGCAAAAACAAGGGGGTTTTAATGTGGAAAAATTTACAAGCTTGAATGTATTATAGCATCATTCTGACTTGAAGAAACAAACTTCTAGAGAATGATATGTGTAACTAAGTTTTCATCACCAGTTTACTTTGATTTAAACACTTCCAAATGTCAAAAAATATGGGTGTTTAGCGGTAGAAATTATCACTTATTTGCTTCTGTTTGGCCCGTTGATAGCAAGGTATATGGAGAAAGAGCTCTATTCATGCTAATGAAATAGCGCTTTATCTTTCACTGTCATTGATGCTGGTGCTCTCAGAAAAGCAACCATGAAATGTTGCAGCATGGTCCATATCCTTTCCATGTAGGGTGAATTTAGCCACCTTATCTGTTTGGGGAGCAGGACATGATGGCATCACTTTGTTCTCTGTGCTTTCGTAATAGATTGTGATTTCTTTCTTGCTGGGTTTTTTTTTTCCCTGTTTTCAGTGATGGTTGGCTTTTAATTGCATACATGTCTGGTAAAAATCTTAGTAAGCTTGTGTGGTCAAGGTTTTCCATAAAATTGGGTTGTAGGTTGGTCGTGTCATTTGGGAATGATGGTGGATGCTACAGAACACACCCTTTCCATAAGCTCTTTTTATTCCATGCAAGAATATGGAGGTTCAGTTATTAATTAAGTAACTAGCAACTGTCAGTAAACATTACTGCTTAGGTCATAAAATGCCTTTCGACATTGGTTCCTGAAAAAGTAATTTGAGATCTGCTGCTATCACACATAGGCTTGCATGTAGATATGTTGCAGTATGAGCTGTTATTGAGAGACCGAGTAATTGGGGCAATAAATAATCATCACAAGTGGAATGGTTCTGCATGTGCTGAATAGCAAGCTATTCTTATCAAGAGTTTTCTTTTACTCTGAGTTTTTCATTTAATCATTAAAAGCAAAGATGTTAGCCTTCAACTGGTATGCAGTATAAAGGCCTGAAATTTCTCAGTTTAGCCTGGTTGTACATGTTGGCAACAAAAAAAAATAAATTAAACTAAGGCTGCGAGATTGAAACTGATGTGTCAAACAGCTACAAGATTAGTTAATGAAAGAATATATAGTAACTTCATTGTAGCCATCTAATGTGAACTGATATTTGTTGACCAACAAGAGCTGTATTGCAACTTGTGCATACTGTTTACAGTTTCACAGCTCAGGAACCATTTTTAAAGATGTCTTCTGTTGCTTTGAAGTCTTTATAAGAACTAATTAAAAATATAAACGTATAGCTTCCTTTGTATTGTGTCAAGTATCTTTGTTTTAGATCCCTAGTGTGACAAGCAGATAAAATCCTGCTTGTATTTTTTTTGCCCATCTGAAGTTGGTTTGCCCCTCTGGAGTTCAGTGTCAGTCGGTAGTCTGTGTACAATGCGACATGCCTTTTATTTCTCAAGAAGCCTTGCTGATGAAGTGTTGCATTGTTTAGAAGGACAGATTTGTGATTGCTCTCCAATTACTGCCTAGAGATCACAAGAGGGGGCGAAAAACAAATACATCCTGGTTGAACTAAACTTTCTTTTGAGTCCAATACCATCTATGATAGTTTATTCATCAGCCTTAATAGATGACAGGAACGTTACTCTGCCACAAAGATCTAATATTTGTAACTGCCAGAAATTCTTTGTTCTTTGTAGGGATTTTTTTTTTTTAGCATGGAATAGAGAAGTAACACAGATCTCAGCTCTAAGAAGTGTCTGACTTTCTATTTTATTTTTTCAAAGACTAAGTTCATCCTGGCCTTGCAAAAATTTTTAATTCCTGAACAATTGTTGTGTGTTTATTAAACTGCCTTTCGCAAATAAGGGTTGTCTGAGAATCCTTGCAGTATTTGGACTGTTAGTTTAAACATGAACTTCTATGATGTAAAGAGCAGCGAGGCTAAATACAGCTGAGTTTCTCTGTTGATGTGCCTCACTAATAAACCCATTGCAAGAGGAGTTTACGTGTGGTGGAATGTGCAACCCCCTTTTTAACCTGCAGATAACTACAGTAAGTATCAACTTAATCTCTGCTTCAAGAAGAGATTTGCTTAAATAGCTCCTAGGTAATGTTTTTGCTATAACTTCTGTCTTTCGGAGCAGTATGACCTCTAAAGCAGAGGCCTTCACAAGTGATGAAGTAGCATTCTTCTAGTCTGTGGGAATTTGTCCTGGCAGAGATACTAATTACTTTCCACTAGGGTTTTGGGGAATTTGCATCTCCTGTATCTTTAGATTCATAATGGAGTGCTTTCTTTAGGGTGTTGGAATATATATTTTTTTCAGGGAGATGCTAGCTGCATTTTTTAAAGAATATTGCTTGCCATATATATATATATATATATGCCTATATATATATATATATGCCTTTCTAAGATTTTATATGCCATATGGTAAAATGTCAGAAAAGAGAAGTACTCTCACTCAGGACAAATCTAGAAACACCATCTTTTGAAGCTTGTTTAGAAGTGGGCAAAAGTTTGCTGTTCCTTTTGGAAAGTATGTGCTAAGTATTGGAGGAATGGTAAAAGTACTCCAGTCAGTCAGCCATTACTTACTGTATTGGTTCAGCTGGTGGTACTGAACCCTTCTGCTGCAGAAGCTCTAAAGCCTGACTTGACTGTTCTGTTAAGTCTAGAGTTAAGTTGCTTAGGGTTTATGAACACAAAGGCATATATCTACCATTCTTGGTCATGCAGAGTAAATAAACAATCGCGATGTTACGGGCAATGCCTTAGAGCAAAGGTTTGAGAGGAGCTCTGAGTGACTTAGTCAGCAAAGCTCCTGCTGATCTGGGAGTTCACACTTGGTTATTAGCACCTGGGGCAGGAGAGCTGCAACTCTGTCCCACGTATTCTGCACTTAAGGTGTACAGTAAAGCAAATGTCGGTATGAAAATGAGCAATGACAATTTAAAGTGACTGCCTCTTATCTTGGGCTGGTATTAGGTTATGTCAAGTGAAAGCATGTTCTGCTTCACAAACTCTCAGCTATTAAATATGCAGCCCATCTTAGCTATCCAAGCAGAGGCAATTGTTGCATTTCTTTTCTCTGTTCTTTTTTTCCTTCTCTGTGGAGCCCACACAGCTGCAGCAATGAGTTGAGAGTGTTTCTCCCCTTTGGGTGGCATGTGACCTTTACTTCTGACACAATGGCAGCATGTTCTTTAGGGGACACGCGTGGGCTTTAGACTAAATGATGCCCAGGCTGCTGCAAGCAAGGAAGTGTTTTACTAAATTGCAAGAGCAATCTTGTTATCACTGCAGTAAACTTGTAAAAGGGTATAAAAAGCAAAGGAAAAGTTATTAGTTAATCCTCTAATTCCAGTGTAGGTCTGTCAGTAGCTAGTTTAAGCCATTTACAGGACCCATAAGGGACTTCAGATCAGTTGCTCTGATAAGGGGTTCTAGTTTTCTAGCCTTTTGAAGAACTCGGTTCCAGTAATCCTCCCTTTCTTCCCCCTTTCCTTCCCTCCCTGAAGGTCATCACATTCCAGTTTCCTAGATGAAAGGATGTTACCAGAATCGTTGCACAACTCCTATGCGAGAACAATTGGCAGGGTTGTGTCTGGGCCGGCCTTTTTTGCATGGTCTTAAAAATTAAGCTGCATACTGCCAAGAAAGCCAGCTGCCGGAGGATTGCTGGAGTCCTGGCAGTCTTTCTAGGCCTACAGTTGAGTAGATGGGGACAGAGCTCTGAACTTCAGATGTTTGGGCCAGGAAGGGAATTTGAGGTCCTGTCTGAATGCTCAAGCACTGTTTGGGTACAGGTGGGATTAGCAGTGGTACCTAGGTACTGCTGTCTTCGGGCACTGCTTGGTTTGGCTTTGTGGTCCCAGAAAACATGGTAAAAACTGTAGTAGCAGTTAACAGCCTGTTACTCTAGTGCGTACCAGTGGGGCTGGACCAGAAAATGTTACCAGGGCTGAACACTGGGTGTCTGCTTGCTGCGTAATACTGCCAGCCCTATTCAGTTAGCACATGGCATCCCTCTTCAAGTGAATAGGAGGCGAAATATGTTGAAGTGCAGAGGAGAGTAGTTGGCGTGGGATGCAGGCAGAAAGGAAAAGCGGAGGACAAGGAGCCTGCACCCCGTTCTTGTTCGATTCCTGGTGCTTTGCTTCACCACGACTACAGTCCTCCTCAGAAGATGGTAATGACACATGGTGGGTAGTGAGAAGACACCACTGAATGTGTTTTCATGTTCTTGGTAATATTGTTGTAGGCTTGGTGACAAGTTTTTAGGGAGGTAATAATTTCATTAAATTAGCTGATGGTTCTGGAGCGAAGTAAAAGCTTGACAGGCTTTCGAGACCCACAAACCTGAAGAAGGCAAGCGTCTTACAAATCTGCCAGTTGCTGTTGTAGGGGATTACATCTCTAAAGAGAACTGAAAGACTTGCGCATGAAACTTTTTTACATCTCAAAGGACTCTTCAATCTATAAGGACAAATCTAGAATCATAAACTCTTTTTATGGGAAAGAGTTTAAGGAAGACTGTGAAGCGGTTGCCAACTACAAATGAAGGTTGCTCTTTAGTCTTTAGCCTGGAAGGCTCCCAGCAACTTGGAAAAGAGTGTGAAGTGTAGAGGAGAAAACTGTAAAGGTGCTGAAGTTCCTTCTGCTTGAAGCACTGTAAGCTCCATGCTTTATGGGAGCACAGAGTGAATGTATGTATGGGAGAAGCTGCATTCCTGGTCGTGGGAGAAGGGCTGATCCACAGCAGTTGTATCCAGCTGTGTACATTACCTTACTATTCTCATAGTGGTGAAATCTCATGTGTATTTTTATGGGATTGTACGTCACTGACTTGAAAAGTTGTCAGAAGTTGTGCATTTTTGCATGAGACATGCGGATGCAGCTTCCTCAGAAGGTACCATAGTAGCTTTTTTATCCATGTAGATTGCTCTGGACACTTTTGTTTTTATTGATTGTCTCAATGTTGGAAATGCAAGTGGACTTTTGGCCCATTATCTGTAGTATCTTGCAGTAGGCCTGTTTCTTTTTATTTTTTTTTGTTGGGTTTTTTTTTTCAGCTTCACTTTGTGGGGTATTTAAAATAAACAAATAATTGGTCTGAAAATATAGGAGAAATCTGGGTCTCCACCAGAGGATCTGATCTGATGTGAGCCAATTAAAAAATAAGTTTCATAAGCACAAGATGCCTTTGTGTTTTACTGAAATCTTACTGGTTTTTGGGGAAGAAGAATTAAGCATCTGCAGAAACTCTTGGGGAGAAAAGATTAAGAAATGATGCTGTTCATGGAGGCGAAGAGATGTGTTAAATGGCAGTGAATGCTGTTAAAAATACCAGCTCCTACCCACTAATGATAGGCCAGGTTTTGCAAACTTAACAGGTTTCATCCGTTTTTCTCATGCTTTGCCTTTGGTGGGATTTTGCCTTTGATTGCTTGATTGTGGGTGGAATGTCTGATGCTCTTGGCTATGAAAACTATATAGGTTCTTAAAATTACATTTGTTTTGGCCTGGAGCAGAGCTATGTGGGTGTTGGATGTTCCTTTTGGTTAATCACCTTGTGTTATCTACAACTTTAAAGGAAGACAACTAATATCTAGCAGCTGACTTCGCTATGTGGCATGGATCCACGCTGCTGTAGATTTAATGCTTCAGTATATGAATCACCCATCTGGTGAAGGCAGTGTTTGAATTATCCAGAAATATACTCTGTGGACCAGAGACAAGTAATTACAAATGTTACTTATTATATCCTCATCAATGGCATAATGCTTAATCTCTTAAGCACATTAGAGTATTAGTTGATCAGAAATGCCTTATCATCTGCTTAGGTGAGATGATGTGGATCTTTTTCTGTGCAATACAGAAACATAGTACACTGTGCTAGGCTAGAATTTAATTAATTGATAAATAGGTTGTCCTATGCATATCTGAATAGCTGGAATATTTAAATTATACTAGGTGCCTAATGTCCTGTGTACTAATTTTGACAAATGTCAAAAAAAATCCATACAGAATTGGCTGAATACATGATAAATTGGCTGCTGCTGCTTATGCAAAGTGAGCTGGATTATCAGAAGTAATCGGTTTAATTTAAACCCAGCTCATTTTAACTGAAAAAAAGGTTAGGGAGCAGCCACATGAACAGTTCAGCAAGTAGATCTAAGGAGGAAAATAGTAATTTCCATTAATACAGACAAGCAGGATAAAACGTGGTGAACAGCCCCAGCTGATTCAATAGGTTTCCATGAATTGTTCAAAGTGTAAGCAAACTCTTCTTCAAGATGCAGTTACTGGTGAATTTTGAGCAAATTTGGAATCTTGTTTAAAAGTGGGTAACTGCTGTGTTTTGCCAGGTACCTGTTGATTAAAAACCTGATATGGAAAAACTAGGGAGTGCTTGGACTTGATGGTTGTGCCTGTCTTAGTCCATTCAGCTACAGCCTTGTCAGAAAATGAGTGATTAAAATGAGTGATGCAAATTCTAGTCTGCATTTAATTTTAACACTTCTGTAAGCACAAGTGGTGCATTCATAGTTTGTACATTAGCTAGAGGTCTTGTGTTGCAGTTACGCGTGTGACTTATGACTATGGTGTTCACGGTCTTATCTTAATTTCTTTTCTAGGGAAAGCGCGTGTGCAGCAGCTAGCAGAGAACACGAGATACTTCAGGAGACGACTGAAAGAGATGGGCTTTATCATCTATGGAAATGAAGATTCCCCTGTTGTGCCTCTGATGCTGTACATGCCAGCAAAAATTGGGTAGGTTTAACCGGGTTGTCTTCTTTAAAGATAGAGCGGTACAAGAATATTAAGACTTTTCTAAATATAAGAAAAGACTGATTTGATTTTTGCTTTTATGATCATTACTGGGTCTTATAAAACATGGAAACTTCCTATCAGTGACCCTGAGAAAACTGAGGCTTGTAGCTTGGGGCAGCAAGAAAACACTTCAGGGAAGCAATTTTACTGCTACATGCCATGTTTTAAAACTTTTTTTTTTCCATTTTATTTATGTGTAAAGTGTATATAAGTGCTAAAGAGAGGCTGAAATTGAATGGAAATTAACATTAAAAATCACCAGAGGAATCTTTCAGCCAGCTCCTGGATCAGAAGCAGACAGCATTTCCACATATGAACTCTGAAAATTAGAAAAAGAAAAAGCAGGGGGATGGGACTTGATGAGAGACAACAAACCTGTATTTGATGAATCCCAAGTTTGAGGTCTGGATTTAATAGGTCAGGTATTGTTGCTGTAAATACGAATAGAACTGTAACACATAGCTTTATAAATGCTTATGGAATTGTGGGCTGTTGTGTGGATAATTAAGGCTAAAATTCTGCAAGCAGGATATAAAGTATATATTAAAATTTTTTGCAACATGAACAAAAGCCTGATCTCAAGGACAACTTGGCTTTGATAGCTGCTTTTCAGTGTCTGCGTATAATGATGTGTTTAACCAACACTTTCAAATTCGGAAAGCATAGCTTCATTATAAGCCGTACAGAACATCTGTAGTGCTCTTCTAACTCAGTTAGACTTCAGTCCGGCTAAGCAGTGTGGTTCTGTGAGGGAACAAACATCATCTAGCGCTCTGTAGGAAGCTAGATACAGTCTTCCTGCACCCTTCTCAGAATAACTAAATTTAAAAGGCCTGTAACCTTTATGGGTGCTGTAGAGTCTGCAGCGTGCACCATCCAGCACAGAGGCGTACTGTTTCTACCGCCCAGCTGCCCTACCTGTCATTACAGTCTTTTCCCTGAAAATGTTCATGGAAATATTTATTAGCTGAGCAGTTGGCTCAGTAACTTAAAAATGAGCAAGAATGCAGAGCTCTGATAAGACTTGGCCCTTAGGATCTACATTGGGTCTACTTCGTCCTTTCTTTGTCTCTTGTAGTCTGTTTTTAAAATAGTTTGAGAATAGTAAATGGATAAAAATGAAGTGTATCAGGATGCACCTATTTATAAGGAAAATAGTTGTAGCAGAAGTAAAAGGCAAAAAACTTAAAAACCTAGTAAAAGGATGTTATTTTTATACATCCTAATAAGCTTCTTGAATTCATTGCTGCTACTTAAGACAAAGTTCAAAAAGGATAAACTATTTTCTGTGGCCTGTGGAAACACCCGCAATTGCACTGCCAGTATGGAAAGGATCTAGATCTTCATGCCTCTCATCACATAAGTCACAGCCTCTAATTTCTTTAATCCATATAAGAATTTATTTTGTTGAAGATGCTGTGTGACAGTTGTATGAGGTTTTTGCAGCTTCCTTAAAAATATTTGGTACTGGATTAGATGATCTCAATTTACTGAGGCAATTCAATGGTTCCCATGATAGGTACTCAAAAAGTGGTACATATTGTGACACCATAATGTGCTTTAATTGAATTAAACTGGTGAAAACAAACCATCTTGAAAGTGCAGAAGCGTCTGCTTTGGAGAATTGCAGCCTGGGGGATTCCTTGTACAATCAAACTTCTGAGCCAAAATACCTGTTTCTTATTGGAACGATTTCCAAGCTTAAGTTACAAATCCCTTTAGAAACAGCCTGCTAAAGACCAGCCTCTGCCACATATAATCTTTCAGCTTTGTTAGAACTTAATACAGTGAAACCTTTTGAGGAGGACCACCTTGGGATTGAATTAAAAAAGGCTTTTGTGAACAGGTGTTTTGCCTCTAAAAGAAAGCACTGGAAGCTCCAAATTGTGGTCTTACAGGCTTGCTTCAACAAAGGCCTGTATGGGTTAACGTACTGAGACCTTCATGCTGCTGCTGTTTTGCCTCCGCTGGTATCATTCTGGCAATCTTTCTTGTTCTCTCTGGCAGTGCATTTGGGCGTGAGATGCTGAAGCGGAACATCGGTGTTGTGGTTGTGGGCTTCCCTGCCACCCCCATCATCGAATCCAGAGCCAGATTCTGTTTGTCTGCAGCTCATACCAAAGAGATGCTTGATACGGTAAGTGTCTCATCTTGTCTTCCTTTTGTTCATGCCTTCTATAAACAGATACAACAGTTGTCTATTTTTTTTTGTAGGCTGGTTCAACGTTTGGTACGCAAACTAGTTGAACCTAATGTTCAAAGCCTTGTGTAGTAGAGCTGGCAGTGACTCCATCTCTCTTTCCTTGCTTCAACGATGCAGAATGGCTGCCTCCAGTAAATCTCAGGGACTTTCTTTTCCTATTTTAAATGACGTGGGAGAGACAGTCTCATTCCTTTGAGACAATGCTTATTCCCCTCTTAAGAGGCTCTACCTTCCACTGAATCTTTTAGCAGGAAAAAATTCTGCTTCTTCTGACCCTAGATGCAAGAAGGTAAGAAAAAAAAAAAAAAGCCTGAGAACCTCCAAAACATCTATATTCTTCTCAAAAACAAGTGCAAACCTCAGCACATGATTACCAGTGAAAATTTTTGTTCCAAAGATTACTATTCTACTTCTTGTTTACAGCTTCACAGCACTGTATCTTAAATGATCCTGTCCTAAGTGAGTCTGTGCCACATACAATGCCCTAATGACTCCTGCCTGCACTGTTTTCCGCGGGGGGTGAAGGTCTCCTCTAAGGAGGCCTGCATCCCAGTCAGGAGATGCTGCCTTCAAAATTAAGGATGGAAGTTACTCTCTGACTCATATAGTTGAAAGGGGATTATAGGAATAAGCCTGACAATCCTTATTAGGTGCTGGTTTGGTAACTATGTTCATTTTTGAGTTGCCTGAATAATCCTCTTTGATGAACGTGTACATGAGCTGTCTTTGGCTCTGTCAGAGTCCTCCATTGTATTTTTTTTTTTACCCGCTTTGCTGTTCTGTGACTCAGAACCTAAGCTAGGTTAAGTCATGACCTTGGGCTTCAGGAGAGTAGACTTTGTCCTGTTCAGAGACCTACTTGAAAGAGTCCCATAGGATACAGTCCCAGAGACAGGAGGTGTCCAGGGCAGCTGCTTGATTTTTAATTTCCTGGTTAAGAAGTTCCTTCCCAGCTACTTGTCCTACTACTCTTCCCGTAATTATCCCAATTCAGTTGTTTCTGTTCCAAATAAAAATTCTGAAAGAGTATGTTTGGAGAAGGCCCTCTCCTTCCCTTCCTTTCCCCCTGTATAAAATGAATAGTATCACAGTCTTGGCTCAGTGTGGTGATAGAACCGAGCGCATTGACACAGATGAGGGAGCAGTAACTTCTGGCCAGGTGGATGTGAGGGGGGGATGAATGGGAAGGAGGTGGGAGGAAGGAAAAGAAAGAAAACTGAAGTCTCTGAAATCATATTGTTGCAAACTGAGCTACAGCTGAAACCAGGCAAACTTGATGTGCTGGCACTACCTGAGCAATCGTGCAATCTTGCTGTTGGTTAGATCCTTGGTCCTCTCTCTTAGTAATTAGCTGGAGTCTTTACCATAACAAGCTGCTTTTGCAGGGTATATATAAATACTATACTTAATCTCTTCCAAAACCAATCTATAACTTATTACTCTGGTTAAAAAAGCTCTTTTTCTGTCAATTCGCTTACAGGTCTTTCTGTTTTCCAAAAAATGTTTCAAGTTTTGTGCATTTAACTCTGAATACTCATTTCTAGAGTACCTCTATGGGTGCTAAATGCTGTAAGTGGAGAAAATGCTTGTTTAATATATTTGGGCTTGTCTGCCTAAGAAAATTAATCCAAGGCAAAATGAGGTGTGAATTTTTAAGTGAATGAAGAAATCCTGATTTAGCTCAGTATGTGGAGGCTTTGTTCCAAGTTAGTGTAATCCACTTTAAGGTTCAAAACAGCTGAATGCTCTGAACCCAGAACATTGGCAAGAGGAGTTAATAAGGAGCAAGTCTTTGTATCACTGACTTTGTGTTGTGTTTTCTTGTGATGCAGTGAAAGGGGATTGATTTCAGGCAGCTAATCATTAAGGCAGCCCTCAGATCTGATCTCTCTGCTGAACTGTGGCAATGATGTCCAGGAGGAAAAATAACTGAAATGAGTAGACTTGGAGAGAGCTGACAGAGAGCTGCTTCTGGTCACTGACAGAGAGGAGAACTTGGTAGCCCATCTGTGCGTACATGGATGCTAGCTAGGGCTGATATGGCTTTTTTTTTTTTTAAACAAAATTTATCCAGGTTTGGAGCACAGGGGGGAGAAGCTTGTCTTGTAAATGCTGATATTTGTAATGCTTCCTTGTTCTTATTAAATAAACCTACATGATGGGGAACAGTTCTCAGTTACAATTTTAACCGTTTTATGTAAATAAAACTTCCTTGCCTGAAAATATTTGGCTCAGGATCAGAGTGAAGTCCCTCATAACCTGCATCCCTGTGGGCTGGTGCTTTCTTTTCAGTGATGAAAAATATATTACACTCTCCTGAAGTCAGAGTTCACCAGTGCCATTTCCTTTGTAGTCTTTGTTGGTCACGTGGTGCTTTTTGTTTTAAATTAATAAAATCCTAAGTCTGCATTCAAGAATAACAGTTAACAGACTCTTTCAACAGAAATTCAACCTTAAATTGTTTCCATATGAGATCTTTACTTAAAGCTCTAGCAAACAGTGCCCATGCTTTTGTTTTGTTTTGTTTTTACCGAGGTCCAACTTCTGGGTTTGTCGTTCCCCCAGATTTTAGAGTGGAAAGGTTCTTGTTGCCAGATAAAACAAGCATGAGGGGCCATTGTTTAAGGAAACAAAAACTTGAACGATCCTTCCAGGAAGGAAAAGCATGTAGGGATATTAACCCCCATCTGCCAATTATTCTCAAGAGACAGGCATTTGACCCAGAACATGTTAAATTTGGAGCATTAATATTGAGTTAGTGGCATTCTGAAGGATTGCTGAATGTATGTATCTGAATAAATTTACAGTTCAAGGGAGTGCAGAATGTCAGCCTCTGAGTTCAAAACACACATTGGACTTGGAATTCATCTTCTGAACTCATTTCTTTGTCACTTACCTATATAAGATAATTAGCGTCATGTACTCTTGCAGATTTGTCTGCAGCAACTGTTTTATTTTGTACCTTGCTCCTGTTCTGTAGGGAAATGAAGTTTAGGGTTTGGCTTTTAACAAACCCTATTGCGAACCAGTGTCTTATCAAAGAGATAGCAACATAAAGACAGTATGATAAACGGAGCCGGGACTTTCCTCATTTCTAACGCTAGCAGATGTTTGATCTCTGGTAAACTTCATAACATTTGCATTCAGGTCAAAGCGGTGAAAGGTTTTGTTAGCTCACTAGCAGTGTTCTGGGTCATCAGTTGCCTGAGTGTTGCCTTTGTGGCAACCTCAGTTGGTGGGACTTGATTTCTAGGGAGAAAATGCTTGGGATCCTAACTAGAATAACTTTTTTTTCATTCCTTGGATTGGCTGGCAAAAAGCTCCCAGGCAATGTTGGTTACAATACAGAGCTTGCATCTCTAGTTGCATGTGGACAATGCAAATTAATCAAATGTAGATACAACAAATGCATCAATAGAACTTGTTAGCACAATATTGCAGTTTGCCTTTTGTGATCTTACAGTTTAGAAAATAGAGTAGGTCAGAGGTGGTACGCTAACACACATGTTGTTTTCATACTGAATGATAGATAAAGAGGAGTCAAAACTCCACATACCCTTTTTTTTTTTTTCTTCAGTTTTATTACCTCCAGGAAGGCAGGAATGTTGTTCTCAGGTTTTCTGTCTATGAATAGTCATTGATTTTTTGGAGATGACTGTGAAATTTGAGTTAGTATTGCTGGATATTTTGATCCTGCCTTGGAAGTGGGGTAGTCAGGTGGGTGCAGAGTTACTCTTGGTTAAGTGACTGGTGCTTCTCACTTGGTCTCGAGGTTTCTGAATGCTAAAATCAAAACCAAATCCTATGCACCTCTGAAGCTACAGACTTCTAGCACAGGAAAATCTCACTGAAGTAAGGTGCCTGTCAGAGTAGTCTGCAGGCATGCAAAAAGGAAGGTGTGCTGATAAGTTGCTTGCATCTATCTCCTCTGCTGATCTACTGTGGTCTCATTCTCAGGCTTTAAAAGAAATCAATGAAGTTGGGGACCTTTTGCAACTGAAATATTCCCGTCACCGTTTGGTACCTCTCTTGGACCGTCCGTTTGACGAGACAACATATGAAGAAACTGAAGACTGAACTCCCTCCATGTGCCTTGGTGGGAGGGACACACCCCGTGGGACACTCCGTGGCATGCAGGCCACAACATCCATGAACAACACACTTAGGACTGCTTAGAATAAAAGACATTTCCTCACGATACTGAAGTGGCCACATCAGCTCTAAATGGCATTTTGTAAATAGGGAGAGGAGAAAAAAAAAAAGCTTTGATTCCTGTGTCTTTGGGGTCTGGCCCTAGAGGTGCTTGGCTTTATTTTTTTCTTGTTGCTTTTTTTATTTATTTGTCTCAATGAGTTCACAGCAACCTGAGTTGGCTGTGGCTGATCAGCTCAGACTTTGTATGCACCATTAGCTTCCCAAATGCTGGCTGAGATGTTGTGAGCATGTGTGACGCTGGCATGGCAGCATTTCCAGTGTCACTGCTAGGTGTCTGACCTTCCCAGTAAGGAGTGAGCTGACCTGTCTGTTCTTGGAGACTTCCTAGAGAAACTGTTGATTGCTAACTTTGACAGAGTTAACAAGATGGATAATCAACCAAAGTTTTTTTTGTTTTTTGTTTTTTTTCTTTTACAGTTACTTGTGTTTAAAACTTGAATTTAGCCTTTTTAAAATAAATGTGTTGTTGACATGTCACTGACAGGACCATTGTTCCCAAACATTATTTAGTTCTGTAAGCCACAGGCAGAAGGACTTCTGGGACTCTAGCCTCTTTTCCTTCCCAGTATGGATACCAGATATACCAGATTGTCTCCTGGTTTTGACACTGTCTCCTTGATATAGGGTAAGTGATGGAGAGGGAAACTTTTGTTGTTATTTTTTTTAATTGGGTGTGTCTTCCTTCTGACATACTTCCATTTTTTAAAAAAAAAAAAGAAGAAAACGGTGGGTGTAGTGTGTGTTGCTTTCTCATCTTCAGGTTAATTTATCTTGCTTTAGAATGCTCATAAAACCATGCACAAGTCACTGCTAAATTCTAGGAGGGTGCTCTTGGGATTAAGTAAACCATAGCAAGCCTTGTGCTTCTTGTTAAGATCAGAACCCCTCAACAAGCAGGCCTGTACAGTGGATGACTATTAGGGGAACCGCTTATTTTGTGCAGATCTGTGAAAGACCGATTGCTGCTGTTTGCCTAATTCACTGTTTCTTGTCATATATGAGGCATTGTTGTGCAAGGCTTTTATGCAAAGAGTTTAGACAGCTTGGATCTTGTATTGTACATTACATTTCAGCTAGCCAACAAAGTCTCAGTTGGCGGCTGCATGTCTGTGTAGGCTTTCCCTGAAGAGAGAATGTTCTCACAATTGCATTTAGTTTGAGATCTTTATTCTTTTGCGTTTCTGTTACTGTGAGATCAAATTAAGGTTCACTGAGCCAGTTGCTGTTTGGAATCTTTATTTGCAAGTTCCGCACTGTCTTACTCTGATCAAAATTTAAAATGGACACCTTTGCTCTAGCACACTTAGAGATGGTCTATTACTTAGTCGTTGCATCCTGAATTATTTCAGTGAACAGAATGGATGGTTGAAGAGGTACCAAAAATTTTGTAACAGGAGTCAGTTTCAGAATAGTTTGTTTCTGTATTTTATACCTTGGACATGTAGCATTTCTATCAAGATAGTAAAGCTTTAACATAGTGTCAGTTGGGTTGGGACAGCTCTTCAGTTTGAGTTAGCATGATGCTTTTTGCAGGTGACTGGACTTTTTTAAACAGATTCTTCGTCGTAATGCTAAAGCAGAGTGCAACTCAAAGCTCTTCACCTGCTGCTGCGAAAAAATTAATTTTTTTAGGTTCTTCTATGTTCATTCTGCAACTAACAGGGAAGGAGTACTTTGGTCATTAGAACCAAGCAGTTCTGCAAATACATCTGGTGATTGAAAGCAGACTTGGCTTCTATTTTATACAATATCTATCTTCATGCTTTTATAAATCTTGTTCCATTTTAATGTAAAGGAACTTCACAACATCGATTCAGTTTTTTACCATTGCATTTCAGAAATGTAATTAGATGAGAAGAACTAAAATAGCCTGTTTCAAAATAGGTCCAGATAACTGTTTCTGTCTTAGTCCTCTTATGTCAATTTGCTTGCCTTCTGGAGCAATGTGTGTGCGCAGTCCAAGAGGTCTGTAATCCATGTGTGCAACTTTGATAGCTATGGACCATAGTCTCGTTTGTTCAGACACAGAGTGAGTAAACTGCAGTTATGTGAGCTTATTTTCTCTCCAGTATCCTGCCCAGGATTAGCTCTAACATTCCATTGGATGACTTGCTTTCTCACTTCAAGAAACTTTACCTCGAAGAATTATTGCCTTTTTTTTTTTTCTTTCTGGGTTGTAGTAGGGAACAAGAGGAGGTTAGTGCAGGAAGGAAGCCCTGACTGATCCTGGTCCTGTTCCCTTCATCATGGAACAAGTTAAGATTGGACAAAACTGACCAACTTGAAGGTACAGGTCAGTAGGGAGCTGTCTGGAGCATTCTCAGATGTACAGCGTGCTTGTGTCTGCCACGTAGTTAAGTCAGTTTGAAAACTGTGATATATTAAGTTAGGAGTGGGTTATCATAGATTCCACAAGTCTCGAGTCTGAATCTTGTCTCTGGGATTCGGTTTTAGGGCAGCTTGTTTTTAGAAGGAAGAAAAACAGCTGGATAAATCTCAGTGATTCAGGCAACTCCTGTATAACACTTCTGAAATTGTCAGTGTTTTAAAATTAGTGGTCCCTATTGGGATTCCAGTTGTACTTGTTGAGGAAATTGTGTTCATGCTAAACTTCTGCCATTTAATATCTTTCTGCTATGTCACACTGTTTGCATGTGACTTTGAATTCTGGGTTGCAGAGACATTTCAGAAATCATCTGGACAGTTAGTAGCATTTGCAAACTGCTTGGTTACATTTCAGCCCTGCCATATCCTTTTTGGGAAACAACTTTCTCCCCCACACCCCTCAGGAGCGTCTTTCATTCAAGGGAACCTGTTTTGCCAAAGTCTGGTACCATTTGAAACTGCTTCTGAAAAAGTAAGAAGTTACAAGTCCAAGATTTCACACTTTTAAGTCAGTAATTCATGGAGCGTGAAAGCCAGGAAAATCTTTTCACATCTACTAAAAAAAGCTCTGCTCCCACAAGCAAAGGAGCAGACCATTACTGGTTTGTGCTAGGCCAGCCTACAGCATGTAGGCTGTTACGGTATGTTTAGGATGGATCGCTGCTTTGATATTTATGTACTGACCAGAAATCTGCCTCCTTTTTGTCCTGGCAGTAGAAGTGAATGAAAGAACCAATCTTGAGAGATCACAAAGGAAGAAAAGCTGCTTCGGAAATAGACTTCAGTCCCTGCCAACTTTTCTGAGACATTCTAATTGAAAATGACTCCTGGTATTTCTTGAGATGCAAAATTCAAAAGAAAATGAAGGCTGCTTTTGAACAAAGGATTTTGCCATGTACTGTACATTGGCTAAACTTACTCATAAATATACAATAGTTACCTTCCCAGTACCTCTCTGAAGAACTTAGCAAGCAAGATTTTGCCTCCGCTGAGCGGAGTGAAGAGTTTTAGAACCATTACAGTTTTCAAGGCTGATGGCCATGTTCTTTCACTCTTAAGAAAATTGAGAAGCTCCTATTACCGAGCATCAGTGAAGAGAGAGAGATCTGCTTCTTGTTAGAAACTGGCCTTCCCAAGTAGACCTTTGTCTTAAGGAGCCTGATTCGTAAGGTTTGTTTTTTTTTTTTAGTTCTTTGGCAGAGAAGAAACCAAGGGTTTTTTTGTGTCAAAATATTCAGGGCTTTCTTTGTTATGTGTTGGGTTTTTTTAACACAAGACACAAACTTTTGTATAGTATCTGTGTGTATGGTATATTTAACTTTGTTTAGTTCCTATATTTTTTTGTTTCTAAGTGGCATTCTGAAAGAGCTCTTCTGGTTCTTGGGTTAATGGTGTAGCACGCTTCTGCTTCAGGCAAAGACTCGGGAGTGAACTGACCGAACATCTTACTGTGATGAAGTCATTCAGTGAAGGAGTTGCATCATCCATCGTCCTCTTGCTGTTTCCTCAAAGAGTGCAGAGCTGCCCTTTCGCACAGAGCAGGAGAGGGAAGTGTGCCCATGAAATCAGTGACCCAGCCCCGCGCTGTGTGGCTGAAGGACCGATACAGCAGAGATGGAGAAGGGGCAGTGAACCATCACTTATTCTCAGCTATACAGGGATCTTTCATGTGTACTTGAACAAGCATCCCTAAGACAGGAATGCAACTTTCAGTGCCCAAAGAGACACTGCTCTAAAACTTTTCCACACCAAGTAAGTATTTCTTCTCCTTCTGTGCAAATTTTAATTTCTTAACCTCTGAAAAGTATTTGGCTTACAGCTGTTTGCTCATCCAGAAGCCATGTTATCCATTCAGGCAGATCATAGGAAAGGTTGGAGGAAAGCCATGAGCGTGAGCTCTCCATTTCATCTAAGAGAACACCTTGCAGCATTGGATGTGGAGCGCTATGCATGGGCTCCCTTGCTGCATCACAGAGAAGGAAACTCGTGGAGATTTATCCCAATATGCAATGCTCTGTCAAAATTTACACAGTTTTATACATACAGTTTAGATATATTATTTTTACAGTTTATACTTAGCCTGTGAAAGTGTCAAGTATGCTGGGATCTGTGTGGGTCGCACCTTCTGCACAGAGACCTGAGGCACCTGCGGTCTCTTCTGTTTTAACACTAGTGAAGAACTGGGCTGTCTGGGAATGCCTGGTGTGACCCCTCAGCAGGTTCATCGCTGGCTTCGGTGCCAGACCTGCCACCCAAGTGGCATTGGACCACTCTTTGGGAAAAGCACCAGTCGTTAGACTGGTGTAACTTGAACATGGTTTTAAAAGAAAGAAAGAAGAAAAAAAAAAACACCCACAGAAGCAAGTCAGATGCCATTGTGGCAGCTTGTGTTCTGTAAACATCCCCAGCCCTGCAGTTGTTCACCTGTTCAAGAATTTGGACATGAAGTTAGAGCACAACCATGAAGTGTTTGTGTGCAGCATTGTGCTTTATCTTTCACGAAAAAGAGAAGTGTTTGGTGCAGACATTGGAGCTGTTGTCTTTACATCCCCAAAAGGGGCTGGGTGAAGGCGGTGGTGACTGTGGTGTGTGTTGAAGGCCTTAAGCTGACTCTTGGTATGAAGAATTGAAATTAAAACTGACTTTGAAGAATGCAGTGGATCTTAACCCATGGGAGAATGCTCTGTGCTCTTAGTTAAGCTTTATGTATTGCTGTTTTTTTGGGAGGAAGGGAGAGGTTCCACTCAATTTGTGTTTGACCCCGGCTAGCAGCTGTTTAAGGAGCAGAAGAGGTGTCTATGTGAAGGCCAAAAAAGTGCAGTTCTCCGCAGCGATGTTCCTATGTAGCAAGCATTGCTAACTTGTTCCTGGGCTGCTGAAAGAGGGAGAATTATTGGGAGGGTCGGGGACTCCAGAAGCAGTGGCAGCTAGCAAATTCATTTCATCAGCAGTAGGCAAACAGGTCTCACTTGAACATGCCAAGGGTTGGTGCTGTTCCAGACATACCCGTGGCAAAGTGAACCACGCACCAAACCATCTAACCGCTGTAAAGCATTCCTTTTTTTTGCCAAATCTCAATCCTGTTCAGACAGTATTTCTGCTACCCCCTAATGGTATATTAAGCTAAATGCATCTCCAGCCTTCCGCTATTATTAACTTCAGACCAGTTTGAGGGAGATCAGAGGAACGTTGGAGCCTGAGGCTTTAGGCTAGCAGCCCCAAAGCCAATGGTGGCCCACATTTCCACAAGCCCTGGGCAGAATTACCAAGTCGCAGCACTTCGTCTTAAATTGCACTGTATTCTTGTGCCTCTGTGTTGCTATAATGTACATATATATTGAATTTTTTTGTAGATAAGACATTTTAGATAAAATTTTTAAATGAGCTCCTCCAAAAATATTTTATGCCAGATGTCTAATTTTTTTTACACTCAGGATTAACATGAAGTTGGATGCTCTGTGGGCAGGGAAAAGATAATTGGATGGTACATTGGCTTTAAAAAGGTAACAATGCATGTTTAAAAAAAAAACACTGGAGAAAAAACTGCTTGGGGAAAAAAAATCCATTAAAATATATTCTATGTTCTGCATAATAAAGACTTAAAAAAATGCTGTATTGTGATTTTTTTTCTTAATGAGGCTTTTCTGCTGTTTGGGAGACCAAACCCCCTTCCTTCACAATCCCTCTACCCCCGTGCNAACACCAAAAAAACCAAAACAACCCACCACATAAGTTTCATACTGGAATGGCTGGGTAAAACCATAGCCTGTTTGAGAGCTCACATAGACCAGTGTTCCCCTCTAGCCTTGGACTCCAGAGCCAGGAAACCTTGCAGGTCAGATGGATGCTTAGCTCTTTCTTACCAGTCCTCTGGTCCATTGTATGGCAACAGCCCTGATGCACAGTCTAGAGAAGCTTCTGTTGTGGAGAGACAGGTCTGCAGAAGCAGCTACTGTTCCTGACATGCAGCGCTTCTGCTAGTGCCTGCAGTAGCTCTGTGCTAGCCCTGTAAAGCTGGCACAGCTCAGGAGCTGGGCTGCTACCCTTGGCTGCTGTTAGTGTCAGGCTCCTAATGATATGTTTGAAAGGGCTTCTTCGTCCATCTCACATGGGATTCTTGACTTCGCATCTGTCTTGCGGTCTCTGCCTTGTTTTAAACATTTCCTTCCATTCACCTCAGCTCTTAAGGTTGCATAAACCAGCTGTCGGTATTTGAAAAGGAGGTACAGGTCCCATTTTCAGCTGTGGGTGCTCAAATGGGCCCAGGTGATTAGTGGGATTGTGCTAAGGCAGCTGTAGAAATGTTGGACTTGTTTTTTTTTCCCTGCTAGGTGTCCCTTTCTGGGGTCTGTGCCAGCACTGGTGCTTTTCCTCACTGGGCTGCAAAACCTCCTTTCAGTGTCTTTCCCTAATAATTCCTTCATAATAATTTCCATAAAAATTCCTTCATAATAATTTCCCTAATAATTTCCTGAATGCCTGTGGAGACCCATAAAAGATGCTCTCTAGCCCCCCAGTGAACAGCCACACCGTGGCTTTAGGGGCTAGAAAAGATGCTGCCGGCGCAGGAGGCAGCAGATCAAAGAATAAAGACTTATTTTGAGTGATGCAAACTTCCTCCGGCAGCTCGGGAACAGCCTGGGGAGCACAGAGCCCCGTTTCTACCTGCCGGGGGGTGGCCCCAGCCCTGCACCCCCGGCTCGGAAAAGGGGAGGGGGGCGACCTTTGCGAGCGGAATCCGGCTCCGCGACCGAAAGCTCTTCTCCCCGGGGGCGAGGGGGTAGGCTCTGAGCCCCCCCGCCCTCCATCCAGGGCCGCTCCATCCTCCCCGCCTCATGCGGCCGGGTCGGAGCCCGGAGCCCGCCGCCGCCCCGCCCCGCCTCGCCTCGCCCCGCCGGGAGGGCGCTGCCCCGGCGCTGCGGCGGGGGCTCCCCCGCAGG
>VWZL01006363.1:60214-94888 GCA_013396915.1 Stercorarius parasiticus | reverse complement strand
CTTCAGCATCAGTGGCACCGTCAGGCGAGCCCGGGGGAGCTGCGACACCGAAACGTGCTCGGCAAACTGCAAGAGAGATCAGAGGGAGTGGAGCGGCCGGGACGGCGGACCCTGCCCCGGCCCCTGTCCCTGCCCGCACCCGCGGGGGACTGCGCTTCCCGCCTGCGATATTTTATATATATTTGTTATTATTTTTCTTATTTTTCCCTGCTCCTCTCGCTTTCCCGAGGAAGGACGGGTTTTGTAGCGTTGCGGGTGGGCGCGCTGCCGGGCCGCCTGCCCGGGGCGGGCGAGGTGGGGCGAGCGGGAGGAAGAGATGCCTGTGATGAGAGGGAGAGTCGCCCTCATCCTCGGCTTCGTCGTTGTGACAACTTTCCTGGCGGCGGTGCGAGGGCTGCCTGTGAGGAAACAGCGCAGCAACGGCCCGAAGGAGAGGAGCTCCAAGCTGGCAGAGGTAAAGCAGCCTTTGGGGAAGGATGGAGAGCCGGGAGGGTGCTGGGACGAGCCCTTCTCAGCCTCCGCACCCTCTCCCGTGCCCGGGAAGGGTGAGGAGGGCAGGGACCACCTGGGCGGTCAGCGGGGCTTTCTCGGAGGCGGTTGTGAACATCCCGAGGGAGCAGCATCCGACACGTGTCCCCGCGGCCAGGCCGGCCGGAGCCCCGGGGGGAGAAGCGGGGTTTCGTGCCTCCCTTCTTGTGGGCTGTTTCCGCACTCGCTGAGGGGCAGAGCCCTTTCCCGGCCTCCGGGATTTTCGGATAGCCTCAGGGTCTTTGCATCGCACAGAGGCTGCAGGAAAGGGGTTGGTTTAGGTGCTTTGAGATTGGGGCCGAGTGCCGTGACCCAGTGCCCGGGAAGATCCGTTGCCTCCAGGGGGCAACATCCCTGGTAGGAGCGAGGACTCCGGCCACAATCCGACCTGCAGTAAAATTAGCAAGGTTGGTGGCTCGCCAGGAACTTCAAAACTCCGCTGCTACAAAAATAAGACGTGACGGATTTCAGACACCAACTCTTCTTCCCGCTGGGACGACCCTGGGGCAGATTCCAGAGTGGTCATGCTCCATTCTCGCCCCATCCAGCATCCCCCGGGCAGGCGACCTGGGGACGCCCCGCAGGCTTGCCGGGGTTGGAGGGGAGGTCCCGGGGCTGCTCCTCTCCCTCCTCTGAGAGCCGGATCCTGGCCAGCGCTGGCTTCCGAGCGCGGATTGTGGAAGGGGAAACTTCATCAGGCAGTGAGGGGACTGGTTAGACTGGGAACCAACTGGTGGGACCTGATGAGGATGACAGGAAGGGAACGGGGAAGAAACAAACTACCAGGAGGGCAGGGTTTGAATAAGACAGACAGACAGACAACTGAATGGTTAAAACAAGTTCTTTCCATCTTGAAACTCTTCTCTGGAGAAAGAAATTCTTCTCTGGAGAAAAAGTGGTTCAGGCAGCAGAGCTGTGCTTAAAAAACACACTTTTGAAGAATGCTGCTGCTGCAAGTGAGTGAAAAGAATAAATGTGGTACGAGGAGGTTGAGCAGGGCAGGGTAAGAGCATCTCAGCCCATGCTGGCGATCCACAGGGGTATGGGAAGCAGCAGGTTTGATCTGCAGTGTCAGTCAGACTGGCAGAGGAGGTGCCGAGTGATGGGAATACACCTCACTGCTCATTATTGCCAAACCACGGTGCTGCTCTGTGGAGTAGTCATGCCGGCAGCTCCTGTCGGATACACTAAACTCCATTCCGGCATGAAATCCAGTGAACAAGTGTGAAGGAGGAATCCACCACACGGAAAGCCTGGCCGATGGGCAGGAGAGGGCACAGGCTGTCTCCAGCCAAGTACCACCGGTCAAGCCTGGTAATGGTTTTAACTGGAGCAGATGCAAACAGGACTGATGGGGATGTAACATGCTGTAGCGCTGGTAATACCATGTTGGTGCTGCACTTTTCTTGTGAAACTTCAAGAATAAACACAGATGCCTGTTCCCTTGCTGAACAAGTGCTGGGCAGTGTGCTCAGGCTCCGGCTGCAGAGGGAGCAGGGAATTACGCTTGAAATCCTTTAAAGTATTGCAGCCCTTTTGGCAGGGGGCATAAGATGGGGACAAACTGTGTGTTGGGAAGCTGTGCAGGTCCTCACCACGGGACCTTGCAGTGCAATCTCAGGCTCCATTTTATCTGACGTCTAAAATACATCGGGAAGTGGGGCGAGCTGCTGTCAGTCCCAGTTTGTGAATGGTTGTGAATGGGGAGCATTGTGCAGCCAGCCAAAGATCACACACGGCACTTACACAGCGCAGCCTCTGTCCCCCGGACCTTTGCTTCTCGCAGAAATACAAACATACAAGACGTTTATAGGCAAAGCTTTGAGGGTGGAGGTTAGGACCAAGGAGGAAGATGAAGAATGACTTCCTCGGAGGGGGTGTCTGTTGGTGCTGCCGTGCACACCCTGCCTCCCGCAGGGGGACTGGCTGCACGATTCACGCAGCAAGGAGAGAGCGGTGGGTATCGGCATGTGTCTTCTAGCTGCGTTTTGGGAGGAAATCCTGTTTCTGGTGCATATGGGGTGGAATTTGCAGTAGTCATGCTTGGCTGTTTGAACTAAAGCGGAGAGCCCAAGCGCAGCAGTATGGTGGTTAGAAAAAAAAAAAAAAAAATCCAGAGTGATTTTGGGTCATACGCACAGATGGTTCCTGTTGCAGCACTGATAGGTCCTGTCTCTATGGCAGCAGGGCAGCCACAGCTGGAGTATTGGTTACACTATGGGTAATGCCCTACAGATGTGGGTAGAATGAAGGGGGCCAGGAGGAGAAAAATAGAAATGACGGAGCAGAGCAGATAGACAATCAAAACCATTAAGCAATTACGTGACTTGGACTTGTTTTAATTTAATACCTTTATTTAAAGCAAACATTTTTTCTCGGTTTAGAACCGAATGGGAATTTTTATAATCTGTGCTGAGCTTCAGAGTTGCACTTCTATACTAAAATAATTTAGAAAATTTAAAACCATTAAGGTTTTTGGTAAATTTTTGAGTTAGAAACTCTTCTAATTGCAGGAGGGATGGCAGGAACACATGCTTTTTCTTTGGGCAAAAGCCTTATTGGTGTGTCCCAAAGTCCTGTACCTCAGTCAGGATCTGTTACTTCCAGCCATTAGCAAAGGAGCAAGAACTTACATTTACATTTTCTGAACTGTGGTACTGTGCAGAAAAGCTTTGCCTGAGTTACACTGAGCCCAGCATAAGCAACAGATGTAGCGAGAATATTTTCTGTTTCTTCAGCCTTTTTGTCTGGAAGTTGAAAAGGCAGAATACTTTCTTTCCAAACTGTGACTTAAATCTAACGAGAGAAGATACCTGCTCATTCAGAGGCTTTTTGGTGATGTTTGGGAAGGCCGGTGGGCTCTGAAGCAGCAGGCAGGTGTACCGCAGGGTTTTTAGAAGCACTTTTGCAGGTTGGATGCATCACACACTGATGTAGGCAGAAATGTGGCAGGTCCAAGTGCTGACCCACACCAGTGGCTCTTCAAATTTGGGTAATTGAATACTTGGAAAAGCTTGTGTCCCTTGTGGAGACAAGGGACAGCTCATCACATTGCTTAATGCTTTGTTTATTTATGAAGTCAGGGGGTTTAAATGAAAAATATGTTTTGATAAACTCACTGGATTTCAAAATATTGGCTTTGAGCATTGTTAATAGATGTCCGGATTCCTTCCGACCGATACCAATTGGTTCCAGTGCTCTTCTAGTAAATAGAAAATAGCCGGTGTTCTAACATGCTAGAACTGCAAATGGTAGAAGTGCAAACTGACACAACTGCTTCAATAACTGCATGGAAATAATAGTACCAGCGGTAACAGTGATGGGGGTGTTGGCCGTGAGCATCCTGATGGTGACAGAATGCGGCAGAACAAGCCAGCAGTGTTTTATGGAGGGTCCAAGCCGCCCAGCCCAGCTCCGGTGGGTTTGGTGGGTGCTCCTTTGCAGGAGGGAACCGGTCTGAGGGAAGGGGCCAAAAGCAACGTCAGCGAGCTCCCCAAGGCACCCGGGGATGTTATTGTGGGGCTGGGAGAGGGGCAGGGTGAGAATCCAGGCTGGAGCTTGCTGTTGGAGTTCCCCTGGTCTGAGGCTGCAAGCAAAGCAAAGCAAAGCTGCTGTCTGCGATAAGTCATAACAGAAGGCAACAAAAGAAATACCGAGCGTAGCATAAGGGCTGTAGCTGGCTGCAAATCAGTGGGTTTGTACAGCACCTGGTATGACTGGCTCCTGGCCGCTGAGAAATAAGGAAACGAATAATAACAGTACTTGTTATTTACTGGTTACATCAGGCAGCAAGTATAGCAATGGGAAATTACGTCTAAAACTGAACACCTACACCAGATGTTTTGCTTGTTGATTAAAAATCATCGGTATCAGTCTTGATTTAAATCAACCTGCCCCGTGCATTAGGAGTCTGAGCGCAGAGGAGTGCTCAGGAATTAAACGTATAGCAGTGACGTGATGTCTGTCTGGAGATACCAGCAAGTGGAGAGTAAAGGAGCTCCAAGGAGATGTGGTGTGGCCGTACTAGGTTAAAAGTATTAAAGGGAAATATCATCCGGGCTTGAGTGGAGTTTGTCAGGACACTCTAAGTTAGAATAGCCCTGTCATTTGGGAGCCCTAACATAGCCTGGGGAGACCGGTGATGGGCAGATCTTCCCCCCCCGTGTGCCCCCCCCAGCTCTTGGTCCCTCTTGACTCCCCTAGGGCTGCCTGGCCGAGAAGAGGATCTTGCTTTCCCCAGAGCCATCTCGGCCTGCTGCACATCTCCAAGCTCGTGTTGTCACCTGTGTCTGCCCTGCGTGGGGGCACCTCGCCGCGCTGTCGCCCCCTCGGGAGGGCTCAGCCGGGGTGGGAGTGGGCGGCCGGGTCGGAGCTGGCTGCCTGCACAGCCACATCCCCGCCGCCACCGCGGGCTGTGTCAGTAGCAGAGTCATTTTGCCCGCGGATGTGCTTTTTACCTTTTCATTTCTTCAGCAATTAAGCGTTCTTGTCCCTGGCTTTGTCCTTGGCAGAGGTCGGATTTTTGGGTACAAAACGTGCACTGAAGCATCCTTCCGCTCTGAAAGGGGCTCTTTGTGCGCAGGGAGGTACTTCGCCCTTTGTGGCAAATTTCCTTTTGAGAAGTGCCAAATTATCTTAGTCAACACAGTTGGAAAACCCTCTCGCCCTGGGGCTGAGGCAGGAGCAGAAACAAAGGGGAGCCGGGTGCAGGGAAGCTGCCCAACCAGGGGGCTTCTTCCCTTTTCACTGCACAAATAGGTCTGCTGCCTTCCCATTGTCACAGTCAAAGGGGTTCCTGTAAAAGGCACATGTAAGGGGAAGAGATTAGGCAGAAATCGCTCCACAGGGCATTGCCCGGCCCTCTCTGTGTGTTCCCAAAAGTGTCTGGCTCTTGCAGACCTTCTCCTTAAAGACAGGCAGACTGGGGGACTCATCCTGCCTCCAGCCGTGGTCCCTCCAAGCCCAGCAAGGTGACAGAGGGAGTGTGCTGGGGATTAATTCCTGCTTTCCTCTTGTCAGCGTCTTAGGGATAGGGAGTGTAAACTAGGGATCTTCTGTTTTTTCATAGTATCAATAAATATTCTTCCACTCAGAATAATCCCCAAAACAAGATGCCCGGACAGTTCCCATAGGGAAGCATGAGGACAGTCTGAGCCACAGTCACGACAGCAAGGTGGCCTGTGCCTTCCAGCTCCTCCAAAGCAAATGTTGTCAGCCAGGGGCTCGGGTTTTGTATAAAATACCGGAGCTTGTGACTAAGAAGCAGGGAATAGATTGCAGCCATGTTTTTGTGTGAAAATATTTCCTTTTCAGACAGAAGCTTGTAAAAGTGCAAGAGTGCAAGGACTTTTTTTTTTTTTTTTTTTTTGGTAGACTGTTTTTGCAGGGAACCTTCACCGGGCTGTTGTATGCTTTTACGTGGCCAGCTGTAAAAGTCAGTCTGCATGGTATTGCTTCCAAGCAGTTCAGTTTCTGGACTTTCCCTGTGTGTGGGGACTCCTGGGGTTTGTCTGAGAAGCTGCTATGAGATATGCTTCATCTCAGTACTCATGAGATGAAGACACCAAAAAGATGGTGACCTACCTGCCTCTGAGTCCCAGGTGGCATTTGGCACGAAGGCCACTGACTCCTGGGCTGCAGGTTGGTTTAGTCTCCAGCAGAAGGATACAGCTTCAAAGGGAACAAAATGCAGTAAATTGCTGCCTTCTGCTGGTGCCCAGTGCCGCTGGATGGGCACGAGGTGGGGACTCAGCTGCAGATGGCCAGAAAGCACCCATGCACGCAGGGGAGAGGTGGTATGTCATGGGTTTATCACGGATTAGGAGCAGTTGGTTGGCCTGATCTGCCATGGCCTTATCTAGCACACAGACCTGGGGTGTGAGGCAGGGCTGGGAATGTCCCCCCAGCCAAGGGAGCCTCCATCATGTAGGGTGCAGTGAGAGCCTGGTGCATGGCATGGGTATGGTGCCTTTCAGGTAAGTCGTCCTCCATCCCAGCCCCAGCAGCCTGAGCCCGGGAGTGAGCAAGCCAGCCCTGGCTCTTTCCTGGCAGCCCCGAGGCGCTCACCGGGGGAGGGGATAGTATTTGCGGGATGGCCAGGAGGTGCTGGAGAAAGTGTCCCACCAGCCGAGGGTCCACACCTCTTTGCTTCCCTGGGAAGCACCCTGGAGGTGCTTCCCTCTCTTCCCCACCACTTTGTCACTCCCTCCTGCTGCCCTCCTTGCCCTCCCCTTCATCTGCAGCTGCTCCCACAGCAGCCAAAACCCCAGGGGAGTCCAGCTGCGCTGTGCCATGCAGCACCTCCAAGCGAGACAAGGTGTCTTTAGGTCCACTGTTCCCCCCGACCCCTTCTCCTCTGGGGACACTGCAGTTGTATTGCATGGTTAAGCTGGCTGCTCCTTAAAAATCGAAGATCCCCCTTTAGGTGAGCATCTAGTTCTTCTCTCCTGGGGAGAATCCACAAGGTGGCCCTCCTTGTGACTCCAATGGAGGAGATGTGGGGCTGCCCCAAGGTCTTATGAGCATCTCAGGGTCAGTTTGGCTTCCCCCGCACCTGGGATTACAGCTTGGCTATTGCGAGTCTGTACCGACCCTGGGGACCGCTCCTGAGGTTACGGCTGAGGTCCCGCTAGGAAGTGACTGGCCAAAGGGAAGAGGAGGGGTCAACTGGGGGCTAAGATGCTGGGGAAGTGGGGCTCCCAGTTTCGATGTGCCCTAGTTTTCCTCTAATTTTGGACTTGCCTCTGCAGCCCTGCAAGCCTCAGGCTCCCATCTGGTGAGGGAAAAAAAAGTAATTATTATTTGATGAGGCACTTAATAGTAGCAGGGACTGTCCTGGAGAGTTTATGAACAAGTGAATTACAAATGACGTAGACTGGAGCCGGAGCGGAAGGCTTCCCTATCCTGAGACCCTTTCTCCACCCCATGCTGATGTGTGGGAGTCATTAAATCCTGCCCCTGGCTGGGGAGGGGAGCTGAGCTCACCCTGTGCTAGGGAGCTGCAGCCACCCACCTGAGAGAGGGGCTGCTGGCTGTGAGTCACCACAGCTCTGCCCCTTCAGGAAGCCACGTTGCAGCATCCCTGCCTGGATCCCTTCCCATGCAGGGCACACAGACTCTCCAAGTCCAGCTCGGGTGCCCATTTTGCCTGTTGTTGAAGGGATCCCCGATGGATTTGCATCTGTTTGGTTGGCTGCCTTCCCTGCCCCATTGAATGCATGGGGGGAGGGGGGGGGCAGCCTGTGCACCCTGCATGGGACAAGGGGAGCAGGTCCCCCTGTGCTCCCCACCAGCCCTGTGTATGTCCCCCACTGCAACCTCTTCTAGCAGGCTGGGGGTGCAGAGGGAGGCTGGCTTTGGGCTGGTCCCTCCGGTTTCTGCACTTGCTTTGCTATATTTAGGCGTTTTTTTCCTTTTGCAGTTTTGCCTGGGCTGCATCAGGGAAGGAATCAGCAGCTGGAGCAGACGGAGGGTTACAGTGTGCAGGCTAACAAATGTGGATCATTAGCTGGAACAAGTTAATGGTTACTGAAGCACATGGGGTTTAGAGCTGGAACAAGTTAACAGCAACTCAGTCCAATGCATTAAGAGCTTATGCTTATTACAGCTCAACTATGTTAACAGAAAACATGTGCCCTAGCAGGAGCATTTGCCAGAAAGCACTGGAGGGTATGGATGTGTGTCTGTTCACCTCTCCAGGGGACCTCTCCATGCAGTCCCTGCAGGGGACCTGCTCCGTACCCACTGCTGGGCTCTCTCTGAGCAGCTCCCAGCTGGCCTGGCTGCAGCAGAGGTCTCAGGGGTACCTTCTGCCTTGCCACCGGCTGGGCTCCTCATATCAGGCACCACCTGTGAAGGGTCAGCCCTTGGCCCTGTGCACTTGGGCAGACTCTGCGGTGTGAGCACAGCCCCGGCTGCTGTGCTGGGACATGTCAGTGGTGCTAACCAGATGCCTCGGCTTCTCCACTGCAAGGCCTGTGTGGTTCATCCGTGTGGGAGACAGGGCAGTCGCTCCTGGGGGGCAGGTGGGGAGGAGAAACTGAACTGTGGTAGACCTTCCTGAGAGCCTTCTCCAAGTATGACATGGGAGACCTGCATCTATTCCTGACCTTGCTGCAGGCTACCTGAGAGACCTGTGGCAGGTCTTTGTCTTTGTCTGCAAAATGGGGGTTTTACAACATTTGTCTCAATGTTAAAGGGGGAGAAGATATTTATGGTAGAGAAGTGCCTGCATGTGATACTGAGGAAGACAACAGCCAGGCAAGGCGAGAGGTGAAAAGCCACCGGGCTTCTACTTGGCCTCCTTGTGTCACTGGGGAGTTGGCTGAGGGTGCCATGGGCAAGTTACTCATCGGTGCCCACAGGAGAGCCAGCTGTGGAGAGAGGGGCTGGGCTGTGCCAACAGGGACATGCGATGAGGAGCAGTCACAGCAGCCTGGCCAACTGCCCCGTTTTTGGTCTTGCACAAAGTCAAGTATGCCGTGTCCTTGCTCCTCACCATGCTGCGTGCTGCTGCTTCTCTGTGCTGTGGTGTCTTCTGCTCCAGGGCTGGCTCTGCCTCAGGGGCAACTGAGTCACCAACCTTGGAAAGAATTTTGAGATTACAGTTGTTGCAATTGAGAGACATGAAAATAAGTGTGAGACATGAAAATAAATGAGGAAGCCTTTGATGCTGCCTCCTGCAGCTCCCTACTCAAGACAGTTGGGATGAAGCTAGTTAGAAAAGGGAGTGAATCCATATGATCTAAAGTATTTTGATAACTGTGTGAAAATTATAATCATGAGGGCATAATAATTATCTGCACAGCCCACAGTTTGCTGCCGGCTCCTGCTGGTCTGTCATAAACAGGATCTGCCCACGCAAGCATGATAACTGAGTGCCCCTTCTGTTACACGAGCACTCGCAGAGCTCTCCCAAAACCTAGAAGGAGATGATTATGTCTTTATTTAAAAAAAAACCAACAACAAAACAAACCAGCACTCAAATGCAAGTTGATCCTGAGGTGGACCAGTGAGTAGAGCAGTTGGGAGATCATGGTTCTGCTCTCTACTTGCGCCACAGCCCCTTGAAGGCAGGAGTGCAATCCAGGGCAGAAGAAGAGGGAGGCAGCTGGAGGTGTCCACTGCCTTAAACTACCTCTGGCAGATCTTCCAGAGCTCACCTTTTAAAAACCATCATGGCTTCTGCTAAACCACCTGCCTATAAGTCTAAAGGTGTTGTGTCTGATCATTGGGATGGTGGCTCAGGAGGTCTTACAGACAGTAACAGGGACTGGGTGGCATCTTCACCTTCCCTGTTTTCTCATAGGTACCCACCCAGCTCTTGACACCTCTAGAAGCACACTGTGCTTTGGACAGTTCTGGGAAATCGGTTAAGCGGCTGATGAGCTGATGGGTAGCAGAGGTCACTTGCCTGATGTGCATCCAGTGAATTTTCCATGTGGCTGAAAGACTGTGCCAGTGGATGGGTTATGAGCCGGGAGGATCAAACTACAGCTCTCGGGAGGCTAAGGTGGTCGCAGCCAGCTGGGCTAAAAAAGCCCTTCCTTTGAGCAGCGTCTGTGGTGGGGTCATCAAGGAGAGGGCGTGCCTAGCACTATGGGAGGGAGGCAGCGTGGTGCACTGCGTTTGTTCTTGTTGATTACCCTCCTCTTCAACCTTCCTTTGTTTTAAAGAGACTTAACAGTATTACTTGTTAGCACTGGA
Source organism: Stercorarius parasiticus (assembly GCA_013396915.1). Lineage (NCBI taxonomy): Eukaryota > Metazoa > Chordata > Aves > Charadriiformes > Stercorariidae > Stercorarius > Stercorarius parasiticus. The sequence continues at coordinate 84,655 of VWZL01006363.1, read as the reverse complement.
AAAACCTTCCCTTTCTCCCGCACCCACTAACGAACACTGTCCTGAGCCTTTCTGCCCGCAGACAGGCTGGGCTTCCTTCTGAAGCAACCAGCCAGCAACCCTTTGCTTCCATAACCTTATAATAAAACCCTGCTCTGGAGTTGTTCCCGCCCGATTTCAGTCCAAATATAAATTTGTTTTGAAAGCTTTCTCCAGATCTTTGCGGCTCATTTAGGTGAATGTGTAAGGAAAGAAAAAAGGAAAAAAATGTTCTGATTTCTATTTTGTACTTGGCTAATTAATAAGTGGGCAAGTTTGCAACAAACTGCATGGCAGATTTTTAAAATAATGTTGAAGAGAGCTTGGGGGAAAGAGTAGGAAGATGCTTGTGTAGACTCAGCTCTATTCAGGAAAGGATTAAGAGTTCTTCTGGTGGGTTCTTGTTTCAATACAGTGTGGTAAAACTGTTCAAAGGAAATCTAACGCAAGCAGTAATGATTAAGCAACAAAGTCCCCCACTCCTTATAATTATAGCCCAGCGCAATACCAGCCTTTAGTAAATACATCATTTTCTTCACTGCAGTGTTAACAAGCCCAAAGCACGGCCTGAACGTTGCCTCTGATCTCACTCCCGTGTGGACAGGTTTCTTTGGTTCAACTGAACAAGTTTGAGTTTATGCGCTCCCTAATTGGCTCGGGGTATGTGTGGATGGAAGCTGCATCCTCTGAGCTTGTCCTGTGCCGGGACTCGCTTGCTCCGCGCTGCTGATGCTGATGCACAGGCTGGTGCAGAGGGTCCAGCAGAGCTTCACTCCCTGGGGAGCTATCTCCAGCGTACTTGGCTTGGGTTTAACCCCGTGATGAAGAGCAGCTCTGCTCAGCAATGTATACAGTTACAAAGAGCGCTGACAGTGGGTTCACTGGCAACTTGCGGTGCCTATGGAGATGCTGGGGAACACGCTGGAGGGACAAGTACCTGTGGTTGTAGTGGCAGCATAGTGGTGTCCCTGATTGTACAGCCTGGGGACTAGTCTGTTGATGTTTTCAGATTTGAAACTGCTGTAGGATCTGCCATGTCACATCTCTAATCATTTTTATGTAAGAGCTGCAGCACGTGAACGTCGGTCGTTTGCTTTTTTAACCCAGGTTTAGTTCAATCTTAGAGAAGTTTATAGTAAAATCACAGATTTTAAGACCAGAAGGAATCATTAGCTCCTTGAATTTCTTCTGTAGCACAGATGTGGTACATATGTGTTGATCCCAGTGACATGGGTTTGACTGCCTCCACAAGAGATACTGCCACTTTCCTTGTTAGCTTGTTTCTGTGGTTAATCACCTACAGCGTTAAAAGCATGATCCTTATTCCTCAGTTGAATTTGTCTGGCTTTGACTCGAACACATTGGATCCTATTATGTGTTTCTGTTCTGGATTAGGGAGTCTCTGGTGCCTGATGGATTATTGCCTCAAAGAACTGGGAAATCAAGTCATTGCCTTCTCTGTTTAACATGGCAAACAAATTGAACTGTACAAGTCTCACTGGAAAGGTCTTTCCGTCCCTTGAAATGGTTTTGTGGCTGCTCTCTTTGCCATCTTCAGATTTCCGAGCAATTTTAACAGAGGTGTATGGACTAGAAATGGGAAAAGATCAGCCTTTAGTCTATAGACAAACGATGTGTGGCCTTTCCCCATAACTTTTCCATACACACTCTCGCCCATGTTACATACAAAGTAGGCACAACACCAGTGTGAATTACTGACGAGTTCCTTCCCCTTCCTAACATCTTTGCTGAGCTTGTGCCCCAAGGTGTTTAGGTGATCAGTCCTACAGGCAGGAGAGCCTGGACTATGTGGGAAGGGCTCCTGGGCTGGTAGGAAGCTGAGTGTGATCCTGCTTAATAGCCTTCTGTCTAAATGTGGGCTTCACAAGAGGAAAGTGCATGCTCTTTCCTGGGTGCTGCTCCAGAATTTCTTTTGGGTTCCTGCCCTGGAAACCCTTATTCCCAGCCAGGCAGGATATCCCAAGTGTATGCAGGAGAAGCTACAGCAATTCCCCCTTCGTCTTTTTCCTTTGCTTGGTGCTGGCTGGTCGCAGGAGAAGGCTGGAGCTTGGCTGCAAGATACCGATGGCTTCCTGGCATTGCGCTCACTGCTTCTGTGGTGTGGTGGCAAGTGTCCTTCCCCAGCGGCAAAAGAAGGGAGCTGCTGATGAGCAGCTCTGTGACAGTTTGCAGCCTTCCTGCTGTGCTCTGTGGAGAGCAGAGTTTTCGCTCTGGACAGGCCAGCTCTTCTCTTCCCTCAGCTGATGCACTGCAGTGGCTTAGCTCCAGGCTTGATGGCTTTATCTAGCTGTTCCCTAGGCAGGGCAGAGGAGAGGGTGGGTGTTGCGTGGCAGGAGTGCAGCCTTCAAGGGCAGCTGCCTGCGTGCCTGGCAGGAGCCCCTTGGTGACACGGAGAAGACACTTCTGCCCATGAGGATCATGGTGCCATGGATGCTCTGACCCAGAGGGAGCACTGGACCTCATAGGACCTCGCTAAAATCCATGGCTTGATCGTCTGGGGCAGGGCACTGCACGGGACCTTGCTCAGGAGGGCCATTTTCTGATGCAGGGACAAATTTTAACACAGTGAAGACTTGGAGCGAGGCAGACGTTAGCAGGAGGGAAGGGTTGGGTGGTACGGTGCAGTGAGCATTGCTGAAGGACTCTGGGCCATCCAGGGCGGACACCCCCAGGGTCTTTGTGCTTCCGGAGGATTTGGGAGCCGAGGGAGCTCTGTTCACCCTGTGACACTCTCACAGACAGTTCCCCTGGGGAAGTTTTACATTTTCCCTGTGGGAACAGTACTCTGAATTTCTTGAGCTTGTTTGGGCGTAAAATCTGAATTAGGCACTGAGTGTAAGTTTGGAGACTTGGAGTCTGTTCCTGGCTCGCTTGCTCTGATGTCCTTGGGTGAGCTCGGATCTTGTTGCTAGAGGAGACCTCGTTTTCCATGTGTATTAAATTTGGGTTGTCTGTGTAACGAGCTTACCCAGCCCCGATAAGCTCATTGCAAATTAGGCAGGAGCGCCAGCTTCGCAGGGCTGTTGGCAGCCCCGTGTGCAGGGGTTGTGTTGAGCACGAGCAGCTGGCAGCAAACCCAGCACTGGCAGGCGGTGTCATGCAGCCGGGACACGGACAGGTTTGCCTGTTCGGCCCCCTCTTGCTGTTTCTGCTCCGTCTGGGCTCCTTCTTGCTCCCTGCCAGGGAGTCCTGGGCACAAGCGAGAGAATGAGACACCGGGAGACAGACTGGGGCAGAGCCGGGCATCCTTCCCATGGGTTCTTTCCAAAACCGTTGTGGTTTTGAACAGGGGCAAAGGGAGTTGGGAGGGGAAGGTGCAGGCAGAGGGGTCTGTCTGTGCCCACGTTTGCTACCAGCTGTGCCACAGGAGCCCTCCCAGCCAGGGAGAGGGGTGAGCCCCAAACGCTCTCGCCAGGCAGCACAGGCTCCCTTCTCCCCACAGCCCTCTCTCCTCCAGGCCCATCTGGTGAAGTCTGTCACCGGCCCTTCCCCGTGTCCAGCCTGCTCTGGGCAGCAGCCAAGGGACCAGCAGCGTCCCTGCTGCTCTTTTCCCTCCCCCGGGGACGGGGGTCGCGGGCTTTGATGTGCGGGCACAGGGCTGGGGACAGGCTGTGTGCTCATGAGAGCCTGGCCAGGCTCCAGCTGCCTTTGAAGTGCTCCAGTGATCAGGATGAAAGGGAGGGGAGTCCTTCCCCAAACCATCTGGCTCTAATTGCAGGTAGAAATGCCTCTCTTCATCCCCCCCGTGGGGAGGGGGCATGCCACTCTCTTCGTTAATCCCGCGGCTCTTGGCTGGGCTGGCGTGAAGGGCGAGAGCTTGGGAACAAAAGGGGGTTTCAGCTGGGCAGCCAGAAATAAGCAGCCGCTGGCGGAGATGCTGGGGGTTCGGGCACCTCCGCTCTCAGCCTCGAGCTGTGGGGGCCCTGCAGACCTTCCCGGGGACAGCCTGTGCCGCGGGGGGGCTTTGCCAGTTGTTCCCATCTCCGGTTTCTCGGGCGCACTGGAGCCTGCTGGCCCTTTGACTCGGGCTCTTTCATGCTGGCGCGCGCCGAGCGCGGGGATGAGGAACGTGGGAACTCGGCGCGAGCCCAGCCGTTTGGCAGGGTTCGCTGGCTGCATCCCTGTGCCCCCGGCCGGCTGGCACTGCCCCCCAGCCAGGCTCCCTGCCTGCTCCCTGCCTGCTCCCCCTGCACCTCCTGGGCAGGGCTGGCCACGAAGTGCCACGTGCCACCACAGCGGCAGCAGCGGTTAGAGCCATTGGCAGCACTGGCAAGTAAGTTTTGTTGTCCTGTTCTGCTGGGCATCTTCCCTTTCCCAAGGAGATGGTAAAGGTAGCTGGGTTATATCTACCAGCAATTTTCCCTCCTTGTGGTAGCCTTTGGGCAGCATCTGAAATCTCAAACCTGTGTTGCTTGAAGTTGTTAGCCCTAATACCAACACCACAGAACAATTTATTTAGGTGAGGTTTTCCTCCTTGTCATAAAGCCCTTGTTATAAACTTTTTATATAAATGTATAGAATTATTAAATGTGAGCTCTGGTAATTCTGTGACCCATAGCAGCCCTTCCTGTTACGCATCTCCAGGGACCAAGAGATGGCCAAAAAGGGAGAGTGAGAAGCAGAATGGGACAGCAGATGGGTACAGAGGATATGGTCACGGAGATGGGAAGCACCAGCCCGAGTAGACCTGTAGGTCGTTCAGGTGCAGTGGGGCCAAGCCCTGGCACAGCACAGGCCGCTGGGTATTAATTAATTTATGTGTTAATTGCTGCCCTGAAGGGGTGGAGGAACTGTTTGGCGCAGAAGACCAGACACTCCACTTTGCTGGGCAGCGGTTTGCTCCCTGCACAGCCACCCTCGGGAGATGTCCTCACCACCTCTTCCCTCAACAGGTCTCTGCCTCATCCGACCCCCATTCGGCAAGGGACGAGGAGCTGCCACCGTCGGGCAAGGCACGGGGGCTGAGGCGGAGCGGGCAGGCTGGCCCCCGGCGGCACAGGCGCCGTGGGGTGGCTCAGCAGGCTGCCAGGAGCCCAGAGATGCCCCAGCCCAGCAACACTGGCCGGGAGGAGAACCTGCCCTTCATGCTGGACCTGAAAAGCTTGCCAGGGCTGGCCAACGTGGACCTGAGTGCCCAGAACCCCAACATCCAGGTGGGGAGCAGGTCTGGGTGGGCCGTGGGGGGATGTGGGTGAGCACCGCATGTGTTCCCCAGCCTTACTTCATTCCCTAAGAGGAAAGATTTCGTGAGCAGGGTCTGTGTAGCCACTGCCCTTTGTCTTCTTGGTAACCAGCAAATAGCTGGCACAGACAAGCTCCTTGCCAGAGGAATTTGCTCATGTCCTTTTTCCTGCCCCAGCCCCTCTCCATAGAGCAGGAGCAAACGCTCCTAGAGGGGTGACCTCTCAATTAGTGAGGGTGATGTTAGTCCCTGTGGGTGACCACCAGTGCCTCTGCACCTCCTGCTCTGCCCTGCTCAGTCCCTTCAGAGGAGGCGAGACCTCTTGCACTCCTCGCATGGTCCTATAGCTCAAAGCATCTCTGGCCTCTTGGGCTGGGAACCAGTGCACAGGCTGGTAGGTCTGTCCAAGGGCTGTGCCCTGGGTCACTGCCCTGCCTCATATCTGGCTTCCAGGTGACCATCGAAGTGGTGGATGATCCTCAGGCAGAGATGGAGATGGACTTACTGAAGGAGACAACCAATGACTGGTCCCTGCCGTCCTCTGAGTGGTTGTCCTACAAGGACCTCTTCTGGCCCCTCTTCTGGGAATACACTGACCCTGCTGAGGAGGAGGAGGAAGAGGAAGAGGAGGAAGAGGATGACAGCCTGGATGTAGGGGACAGGGAGGAGGAAGAGGAGGAGGAGGAGGAAGAAGAGGAGGAGGAGGAAGATTACACAGCGGAGTATGAGGAGGAGGAGTCCACGCTCAGTGGAGTGGGAGGTGACTGGGATCAGCGGTGGCCAGGGCAGAAGAATTGGATCTTTAAGGAAAAATATAATTATGGTGAGTCCTTGGGCACATGCAGCTGCCCTGCGGACCATCACTGCCCTCTCTTGCCCTGCCTCACCCACAGCCCTGTCTCACTGCAGGGGGAACAGCCCTGTACGGGGGATCAGAGCATGGTGGTGCTCAGCTCCTACTTAAAAAATAAGCAAGCATGCCAAGGAGCAAGGCCAGCACCTAGCTGGGGCAGCCAGCGGTCAGACATGCCAGTGGGAATTGCCCTTGCATGTAATCAGACTGAACCGTGGACTCTAACAAAGGCACCCTCAGATGAGAAATACAGTGTAAATGTTTAATGGCAAGTGCTGCTGTCATTGACTCAGGTCCCTGCAGTGACACTAATGCCAGAAGCCTTTCCCACAGACCTGGGCATCTCCCAGGAGAGGAGCTGCAGAGGGATAGATGGCAGGTGCCGGTGGGCAGACAGACCAGGGCACCACAGCAGCTCCCTCCTGCAGCTTCCCAACCTTTGCTTTAGCATCATGGCCAGTGCATCGGGCAGGTTCAGTGAGGATGGGGATGGGCAGCAGTTCCTGTCTGGGTTGGTATGACCATGAGCAAAGCTGTGAGAATGAGGGCCTTTGCTCAGGGGCTGCTTCCCTGGGGTTGCCAGCGAGGACAGGGTTCACCCTTGGCATTGCCACAGGGCCGAGCACCTCCATATGTCCTGGTCAGCGCTGGCCCTGCATCCCTGTAAAGGACATCCCAGGGACAGGGCAGAGATGAGGGGAGGTACCAGGTGGCCGCTGGCTCCTCCCCTGCTGAGGGTTTGCTGAGGTCCACCACTCTCTGCCTCTCCTCGGCTGTGCAGACTATGAAGATGAGGAGGAGTGGAGCCTGTGGTCCCCTTGCAGCATCACCTGTGGCAGTGGCAACCAGAAGAGGACCCGGTCCTGTGGCTATGCCTGCACAGCAACAGAATCAAGGACCTGCGACCTGCCGCGCTGCCCTGGTGAGCCCTCAGCCATACCAGTGCTTGGGCACTGTCCGACCCCAATGTGGGCTGTCCCCCACCGCTGCAGGCTGAGCATTGCTTGTGCTTCAAGAAGTAGTTATGTTTAATGCAGTCTGGGCTAATGACCATGGGGATTTGTTTCCGCAAAGAAGTTCTGATGGGGCTTCATAGCTCCCAAGGCAGTTACGTGGTGCCCAAGGGTGATAGAGCTAGCGTCCAGCTCTGTGTGCGACTCCTTGCACCTCTCTCACACTGGGAGCTTGCAAACCTCTCCTGAGGTGTACTGAGAGCCAGCTCCATTGACTGGGATTTGCATAACCCACAGCCTTGGATGGGTCTGTCCTGTGCGTCTTGCTGCTGTCCCTTCCTTCCAGGCACAGGGCTGTCGCCAAAGCAGTGGTGGGAGAGGGAGTGGAAGATGGATGGTGTCTGGTGCCCTTAGGAAAGCAAAAACACCACCACTCTTCGTCGTGTTCAGCCCAGCTCTTTGGTTTTGGTTTTTTTTTTTTTTTCCTCTCAAGGAGCAGAGGGGGAAATGGTCTTCACGACAGAGGAGACGCCTTTCAAAAGTGACAACACCACAGAGCTGTTCAACTCAGGTCAGCCTCTGCCTCTGCCTTGCTCTGGGGCCTTTGGTGCCAGATGCCATGGAGGGTGTAGCTGGCTGGTGGGGAGGGCTCTGCCAAGGGCTCCCACATCTAGTGTCCAGACCCAAGTCACCCAAACCACTGCCCACATGCAGGCTTCAACAGTCCTTCTGGGAAACCCAGTTCCTCCCACAGCCCTGGTACAACACGGTCCTGCTTTATGGTGCAGGGGCTGAGGCCAGCCTGCCACATGCCCTCTGCCATGGAGGAACACTCCTCCTGCCAGCCCAGTCCCTGTAGCGATGGGTGCCCTTGCAGGGGCTCTGCCCCAGCACGAAACCCCTTCCCTCTGTCACTGCCTCAGGCATGGAGCCTCGCTCTAGCTCATCCCAGGAGCCTGGCTGCTCCTGCCCAGCAGTTGCAGGCTCCACTGGTGGTGCTGGGGAGGTCACGGGCAAATTTCAGCCGGGTAAAGCAGGGTGCGCATGCCCTCACCCTTTTGGTGCTCTCCTCCCCAGAGGTGGACAGCTGTGAGAAGTGGCTGAACTGCAAGAGCGACTTCCTCACCAAGTACCTCAGCAAGGTGCTGACGGACCTGCCCAGCTGCCCTTGCTCCTACCCGCTGGAGGCTGTCTACAGTGCTGTCAACCTGCGGGATGAGCGGCAGGGCAAGAGCTTCCGATGGCGGGATGCCAGTGGCCCCAAGGAGCGCCTGGACATCTACAAGCCGACGGCGCGCTTCTGCCTGCGCTCCATGCTCTCCCTCGACAGCACCACCCTGGCTGCCCAGCACTGCTGCTACGATGAGCACACCCGCCTCATCACCCGTGGCAAGGGGGCCGGTGTCCCCAACCTCATCAGCACCGAGTTCTCCCCGGAGCTGCACTACAAGGTGGACATGCTGCCCTGGATCCTCTGCAAGGGCGACTGGAGCCGCTACCATGCCATCCGGCCCCCTAACAACGGGCAACGGTGTGCTGACAACCCCGCCGAAGAGGAGTACCTCTCCCAGCTGCAGGAGGCCAAGGAGTACTAGCCGCAGCCACGCTCAGAGGAGCCATGGCCACCGCCGGCTCCCACCCTGGCCCAGCCTGGCGAAGCCCTGGCCCCATTCATGGGCTCCTCACTGGCGCCAGGCAGAGCTGGGAGGATGCGCCGTCCATCTTGTCCCCTCAGAGGGGTGCCTCAGCCCCCCTCAGAGTTCTGAGGGCTTCGGAGGTTATCCCAGTGTGATCTCTGCCATGCCACTCAGGGGGGTCCCGCACCCTGGGGTGCCTGAGCTAGTGCACGGGGAGATGACGGGGATGGGAGGTATTAAGGGAATGGGGGGCTATTCCCGTCTGCTTACTGCAACCTTGAAAGCTGAGCATCTGCAGGGTGAGATGGCCTCACCTCCTGCTGGCTTCATGCCGCATCTGAGGAGCTGGCCTGCTGCAGGCAGAGCTGCCTGCTCTTGCCTGTACGCCTGCCCTGGCACACACCGGTCTTCTTCTGAAAGTGGGGGTGGTCCTCCTAGGGAGGGGCAGGGCTGCCCCAGCCATGCCTATGGAGCGGGGCCTCCCATCTCCTCCATGTGCAGTTGGGAAGGAGCAGGGAAAGGCTTAGCAGGGGTTCAGAGGGAGAGTGGGGCAGGAGGAGACTGGCCCCCTGGGCTCCTCTGGCAAGATTGCCTTGCCACCGTGTTTTTGGCTGTGAAAGGGAACACTGGGTGCCAAAGCCAAACAGGGGTGCACCTCAGAGGAGGTCAGCATGGTCGGGGACACCACTTGTGTGCTTTTCTGCCTCAGTGCTTGGGAGAGCAGGGTAGCAGCACTCATGCAAGTCCCACCACCAGCCCGCTTCCATGCCTCAGCTCCCCAGCAGGTTTCAGTGCTCGGGAGCACCCATGACATGGCCGTGACAAAGTCCTGCATTTCCCGCACACAGCCCTGCCAGGGGCAGGAAGCAGCTTGGCCACTGCTCATGCCATTGATGGAGAGGAGCAAAAAGCACACAGCCAAGTTCTCCCTGGGGATGGTAACATGGCAGGTACCCCTGTCTGGTCTTCTGATGGCCTTGGGCCCTGCTCTGTGCTGTGTCTGCCCAGGTCCCTAGTGAGGGGCAGCATAGAAAAAGTAAGTCGTGGGTGCACCCTGTGCTCCTCAGGCTCACTGCCTGGCCAGGGGAGCAAGTGTGGCTCCAAAGGAGGAAGACGCACAGGTGCTAATAATGTCAATACCTGGTGTCTGCAGGTCATGGATCATGATGCCCTCCGTTGACGCTTTGGTCTTGTCTAGGTTTTATTCAGCTTTCCACAGGTCCATGGCAGTTTCTCCCAGCATGTTTTGGGAGCTCACAAGTTTCCTGCACAGAAACTAGGCTGAGCACCGTTATCCCTGGACATTCGGTTGCTGAACCTGTCAGAAACTGTTCATAGCTTTTATCTAGCAAATTTTATGCATCAGAGGAAATAAAAGAGCAAGTTAAGCACATGTAAAGAAGAATGGAGTCATTTCCAGACTAGAGGTTTCACCCAAGGCTGTGGGCTACTCCATGTTTTTCTGCAGGACACCATTGGACAAAAAAACATCTGTCTCGGTGCAGAGGTCCTTGGTTGACTGTCCTCTGCTAGGTCTGTCCATCTTGCAGGAGCTTTCTCCAGAGCCAATGAATATCCATGGTCTAAGAGCTCTTTGGGGAATCTTTCTGGGAGTGTCTTGTATATGTTGAGTGTATGTTGATCCTTTTGCCTTGGTTACTGATAGAACATTGCATCGTTGGTCATCAGTACCTAAGACTTCATTGCTGGTAAAACAAAAGTATTCATGAAGCTATCACTGAATTATTCTTATTTAACTATTATTCCACTCTCGTATTCCCAGACTCTAGTTATGGGTGCTATCAAAACACAGGCAGACACTGTCCATTTCCCAACAGGCGTGCAGTCTGAGATGGCCAGCGTCACGTAAAGGGTGAGAAGGAAGACACAAGCAAATAAGCATGGATGGAGACCCAGACCCTGGTAAATTTTCATGACTATTACATGTTCCCTAGCCCAAATGGTCATTTGCTCACTAGTTTCTGGTAAAGAGGTAGGTCATAAAGAGGTGGTCAAGAGGGAGTGACTTGATTCTGGGAGTCTGTGACGTGTGTGGGGAGGCTCAGCAGCAGACACGGAAGCATTTGTACAGGAAGCAGACAAATTGAGCAGCCAAGGCCATGGAAGGATGAGCTTGCTATCTCATTTGGCAGAGGTTTCCTCTCCGATATCGTATGTCATCATTAACATCAGCAGACTCTCAGAGGAGCTTATTTACCATCAATGCACAGACTTCTTTAAAACAACTTCCCATTAAATGTGCCTAGTGACCAGTATTGGACCCACGCATGGAAGCAGAACCTCTGCAAACAGCCTTTTTTGAAGGAGACTTTCCAAAGCTCAGCCAATTTACTTGTTAGACTGACTGCCCTCCGAGGAAATGCTCTTATAATAATGACTGTTACCCAGGATTTGCACCCTTCTCCTCTTTATGCTGGCTACGTCAACCAGTCCAATCCCCAAAAAAGAAACTATAATTTCTGTAATAAATGGACTTCCCATCCAAGGGCAAGTAGAAAAATTTCTTGCACCAAGCCCATTCCCTGCCCCCTCCCCCCAAAAAAAGCTGGTTGAAAGCCGAATGGCTGTTCTGCCTCGCTGCGTCTATGGTTTGGATGATACAGGCATGAAGTGGAGCGTGAGAAACAAGAAGCAGTGTTGTTCTTCACACAAGCACCTTACATACCGGGAGGCTTTGCGGGGCACCATGAGAAAAGTAGACATTAAGCCAGCGTTTATTTTTATATCCCATCAAAGATTCTGTCCAGCCCACTGCTATTTAAGTGATGAATCTCTAAGCTTCCACTCCTTAAGTTTATTGTGTTTTTTATATATAATATATACAAAATGTGTTTTATTCCTACAAAATTTCATAGAGAAGAGTTCTTTATTCTGATGCTGCAATAAAGCACTTTATATACGTATGTGTTGCTGGTGTCATTCAGTTGGGACTGAAGCATAGGTTGCTATTTGTTTTGGTTGAGTGGGATGATGCTACATCATTGAATGTGATGTGTCTTGTATCCCCAGCCCCAGCTGTACTGTAAAGACCTCGATGGCTTTGCTTGCTTCCCTTAGCATTTGCGTTTGATGGTGTCTGGCTGCAAGAATTGCAGGTAACGGAGACTATCCGGACCCCTCTGCCACAGCCATGGAATATTGTGAAGTTCTTCTCACAGGGAAGGAAGCATCCTATGAGAAGGTCATCAGGGTCAGTGCTGAGAAGCAAGTGCCTTACCTGTGCCTCAGCCCTGACCCCAGGTTTTATTCCATGCTCAGCCTGGCAGAGCTGGATGCCAGCCGACCTTACACCAGCATTCTGCTTTAAGCAGGTGTTGAGCATGGGAGTGGGTGGAAAAAAAAACCCCAGCATCATCCCAGCTGGAAAACTGGTTTGGCAAACCACCTCCAGAGCCAACAGCTAATGATAGCGGGGGATCAGCAAAGCTTTCCAGGGATCACAACTTTTTGTTACCGTCAATTTGCTGCATAAATCGTGACCACTTCCAGACTCTTGCTATTTCCAGCTGTTTTCTCTCCTTCTCTCTTGCTCCTTTTGCTTTGTGCTGGCTGCACATCTGTCAAGGGTTATCTGCTACTCCAGCTCGGGGCTCTGCTCCGCAGCTGCCTGGCGCCATTGCTGGCCCCTGCCTGGCGGGGAGCAGACGGCTCCTCTCTGTGAAGGATGCTCTGAACTTCCCGCTGGTCTTCTACAACATCAAAAACATTGTTGCATGGAGACCAAGCCAGGGGGAGCAGGCTGAGCTCTGCTCTGCAGGAAAAGCAGCACAGAGAAAATCACTCTTTCCCTGGAGGGGCAGTCGGCGGTTATTACTGTGTATATAACATGCCTAACATGCCTTTATCCTCTGCAACAAGGTCCTTGCTCTGCTGGATGCTGAGCCCTGCTCCGAAACTCCTGGGCTATAGAAATCCCGCAGCCAGAGGGTGGAAGCAGGAAGAATTGCTGCCCTAATTCTGCAGGCACTCAAGACCTGGAGATGTCACCTGAGATCACAGAGTGAGGCTGCGGCAGAGTCTCACGCTGCACCTTTTTTCGCTGCTTTGAACACAAGACTTCTTGAGCAGATGAGACGCCTCAGTTTGCCAGCCTGACCCAGAGCTTCATGTGGCTCAGCTGTACCAGTTCCCTGGCATCCGAATTGCAGCTGAGTTAGTTTGGACACAGAAGGAACCATGCCCAGATTTTGCTAGGCACGATGGCCAGCACATGCTTGTCCCTGCTGACGTCCCCTCTTGGCCACAGACGAGTTGTGAGCAAGCCGTGCAAAGACCTTTTGACTGTGAATGGCACCTTGAAGGCACGGGTGCATGGCCAGGTGCCTGCAGGACAGGCAGGGTGCGTGCAGCCCATCTCGCAGGGATGAACGCGAGTTTTCATAGAAACATGTTTACAGCAACAGAGATCCTGTTAGCTGTCTGCATTTTTTCAGGGCTCCTGCTCCAAGCATCTGTTTCTTGGAAAGAACACAAAAAGCCCAGCTGGGCCCAGAAGGAACCACTATGGGAGGAGAAGACAGAGGATGATAATGCCAAGAGAGTTTGGCCAAATCCTGTGGACCAGACCTGAACTGCAAGGCCTGGCCCTAGCCTAGAAAAGAGCAAAGTGTGGTTATGATGGTGTGTGGACCTTGAGTTAAAAATGAAGCTCTGGAAAGGAAAACACCCCAACTTTCCTGGTCTGTAAAGGGACCTGCTCCACTGTGTGGCCACATCAGTCCCCCAGGCTGGGTGTGCTGGTGGCACAGCATGGCACGCAGCTGCCAACGTCTCTGTAGAAGGGTAAAAAAAATCACCCCCGGCAGGTCCCCACCAGAGCCCATCCTCTTCTCCGCTTTCGCCGATGCCATGCTGGAGGGATGCTGAAATCACACTGGGTCAGCCCTGCTCGACGTGTCCATGGGACGGGATTTACTCCCTCCATCTCCACAGAGGATGGACCCACACATTTGCAGTCGGGAAAGGAATGTCTCACCCTCCTTCCCTGCCACGCAGCAGCCAGCTGCCCCTCGGAAATGCCTGAGAGGAGCCCAGCTGGCGGGGCCCAGCCCCTGCTTTGTTCCAGGTCCTTGCAAGCATGTCAGCTATTCTTCTCTCACTGCATGGGAGCCCGGCAGCAGGGATCGCAGCCCTGCGCAGCTTGACCGTCACGCACAGGCTACAGGGGCCACAGCAGAGCCCATCCACCAGCCAGCCAGCCCCTGCCACGCCAGCCCCTGCCCGCCCCAACCCCGGCTGGGCTCGTCTGTGCCGGGGCAGCTGAGCCGTGAGGTTTCTGGAAAGCCAGGAGAAAGTTCCCCCTCCCACACACCAGGTATTACAGCCTTCGCACATGGGGATGTACCACAGAAAATGGATTTAGCTGGGGTCTCGACAAACTACATAGCCCCATCATGTAGATGTGGGCAAATCATTCCTCACCCATGGGTCCGGCTCTCTCCCAGGCTTCAAGCTCACCAGTGATGGAGATTCCACAGTAACCCTCAGCTTTACTGTTCTTGCAGGGAGAAATATTTTCCTAGCAGCCAATCTAAATCCTTCCTGCTTTATTTTAAGCCCACTGCATCTTATCTGCAGTGGTCGCAGAGAGCATATTATTGCCTTATTTGCTCCTACCTCTCATGTATTTCAGAATCTTAGCATTGCGCTCCCTATTTCCCTCCTCCTCTGCCATCGTCTCTTCTCCAGACTAAACAAATGCGATTATTTCAGCTTTCCTTAGAAGCTGTACTTGTAGACCTCCGGTTGGCCTTGTTGCCCACCACTGGCCTCGCTCCAGGTAATTCACATCTTTCTTGAAGTGTGGAGCCCAAAACTGAACCCACAGGGTCTTATCTGGGGCTTTCTTAATGTTGTACGGAAAGATTTCTTCACAAGGCCTACAAACCTCGGCCTCCCAAGCAGCTTTTGTTCTCTTCCATGATGTTTTAAATTTATGTTCATTTGAAAATTCACCATAACTCACCCAGCTTAAATGTCTTTTACAGATGTGCTATCAAGCCTGTTGCTTCCGCTCCCATACACGTTACTGGTGGTTTCTGCCTCAGTGTAAAACTTTGCAAATCAGTGAGGTCAAATATAGATATTTTTTTTTTCTCATGGATCACTTTTTCACTTGGTCAAGATCATTTTCAATCTTACACTTGCCTTCTAAGGGTTTTACCACAACGGTGGCGATGTAAATTATTTTGGACTTTTAAGTTACCAATTGTATTATCTCCTGTACTGAAACATACTAGATTCATTACAGCTCTATTAAGCCTTCCCTTGTTTACTAATAAAAATATCGTATAAAGCATTGCCTAAAGTCTTAATAAAGCCCAGATATTCTAATGAAGAAAGGCATTAGGTTGACTCAATATGAGTTGTGCTTGATGTAGCCATGACATAGGTGTGCTGGTCACTACTTTTTACCTGATTAGCTGGGTATTTACAGGTTACTGACTGCATTTTTCAGTATTTTTTTCATTAATTGATTTTTACAGACTGAACTAATTCCCTTGGATCCCTCCTCTCTCTCTCTTCCTCCCTCCCTCTCCCCAGCCCCATTCCTCATCAAATTCGGAAAGATTTCTCCACTTTCCCAAATAAGTCTTCTAGGGTAAACTGTGTCATGCTGGAAACATCCAACTGCTTTCACTTTGGCTTTTTAAAAAAAAGTATTTTAAGTTCTTCCTGTTTTGCCATTGAAGTAGGTTTGGGATGATGTTTCAAAGTAGTTTTAATAGTTACTTAAGCTGGGAGCTTTCAATCTTTTTCATTTGTGGCCTGATTTTCCCATAGAAGCTTCACATACATACACAAATGATCAAAACACACGGGAAAGGGACAAGAGAGTAATTACAAAGGTCCGGTCTCTGACTGCAGTCAACAGCAACTGACTAGGAAGGAAGAATAAAGAGAAGGACAAGCACATGTTACTATTTCCCTGAAGTATTTTCCTTGTTGCCAGCAGCTGGTGACCAAGAGGCTTCTTGAGCCAGATGTGATGGCCATCCTGTTTAAACTTGGTTGGTTTATTCTTTCATGAAGCTTTACACTCCTGTTCTGAATCCATGTAAACTTTTATTGGTACCATATCACCAGCTGCAAGAAATTCCAGAATTCACTAAATGTGTTGTGAGACCCCTTTGGTTGGGACCCCATGTTCTGTTGTTTGATGGTTGCTCCTTACTTCTTACCTTCTCCATGTGCCTCTTAAAGTGCGCAGCCAGTTAGAGTCCGTCTCTGACCTCTCATCACTGTGAAAAATTCACTGTTTACTTCCATCTCTGTTTTCTGGAGTTTTTTGAAGCTTGTTTTCTTTAATCCACAAGACTTTCCCTCTTATTCTATGTCAGTTCAGACTCTTGAAGAGCCTTTGGGGAGGAGTATACTGGACCTTGCTTTTCTTCCTCATCTTATATAGCGCTCTCTCCCCCAAAAAGCTGCAAACTGCATCCAGCTCTCCTGACACTGAAAAAAGCAAAAGTCTGGGGTTTCTCATTAGCATCTGCACAGCTGCACCAGATGCCAGCTGCAGCAGAAGGAGCAGGTCTCTCTGCTGCGAGCAGGCAGATCGCCTTTGCCAAGTAAACAGCTGAAGTGGCATAAGGCATCCCCACCGCTGTGCCCCGCCAGAGTCAGCACAGCCTGCCACGCTCTGTGCCTCAGGCTGAGCACTAGCTCACAGCCTGGCCTTTTAGCACAAGCTTTTCTTCGCCAGTGGGTTATTCCAATAGATTCAGTTGCGAGCAGCAGCC
The DNA here is from genome assembly GCA_013396915.1 of Stercorarius parasiticus. NCBI lineage: Eukaryota > Metazoa > Chordata > Aves > Charadriiformes > Stercorariidae > Stercorarius > Stercorarius parasiticus. The sequence goes on along the minus strand of VWZL01006363.1, from coordinate 68,228 downwards.
AAGGCATGGTGACTACATGGCTACGCTGCCTGTTCTGCTGCTGTGGGGATGGCAATTCCCAGTCTGAGGGGCAGGGAGCCAGCTGGAGCAGCACCAGCATAGCTCAGGGCAGTCCGGTTTGTTGGAAGAAGAGCCCTCAAACGGCTCCTGAGCAAAGCCCTGAGTCCATGAGCCCCACGAATGTGGGCTGCTGGCTGAGGCCAAAGCGTGTCCTATTAGAGTAGCAGCGGGATGCCCGAAGTAAACCTTGCTTGTGATGAAAGGAAGGCAATTAAAATTCCACTTCGGCTGCCTTCCTGTCCCACTTCCTAACCTTCCAGCGGCAGGTGATTAGCAGGGCCTGCCTTCTGCTGCCCTGGCTCCGCTGTGCCAGCTGAGCGCCGCTGCAGGCCAGCACTGCTGCCGCAGCACAGCCAGGACAGCCCCATTCACCTGTCTGGTTTGGCTCACGTTAACTTAGAATGAGTGCATTTTTTTTTCAGTTTTCAAATCATTTCGCTCTCCTTTTACCAAAGCTCGTGCCTTGGCTGTGAACACATGTTCTAGCCCTGCTGTTTAAGGTTTCCCATGTTTCTGTCCAAATTTCCCAAACAGAAAACCAATATCTAACACGCTGAAAGGTGACATCAGTGTGTTTTCATTGTTACACTCCCACAGCCTACCAGATGCGTACAGTAGTTTATGCATAAGGATCCTGGCAAAACACCTGCAGCCCCTTTCCCAGACAGGCAATGCTTTAAGGAAGGCAGCCCTGCAGGACACAGGGAAGCCACCACATCTACAGGTGCCTGGTGGCTGTACAACTTCCTTATGGTCACAGATCGACACAGGGGTAAGTACGTAATACAGAACTTCATTTCATATCACACTCTTGATGTCCGTACATACTTTACCATGAATAATCACTTTGGAATAGCAAGTGGAAAAGGCTAGAAGTGCTCTCCATAGTTTAAAAGGGAACGCAATTACATTTGGGGCTTTATGAAAGGGCACTAAAGTTTTTCTTCCTGTTTCCTCTACCAATGGGGATGGCTACAACTTGCCATCTAGATTTTAAAAAACCCACCAAACCCAAACCAGCAATTCTCACCAAGTAACATCACTTCTAGCTTATAGAGGTGCTCTGCAGAAAACACCTGCAGAAAACCAAATATGTAAGAGAAGCTCATGCCTCAAAGGGAAAACTGAGCATCTCATAACCCTTGAGGTTAAGCAGATTGACACTTCTGACCGGAACTAGTTTCCCCCCTATCCTATAAACAAGTTTATTGCTTTAGAAAGCATCTCTGGGAAGTAACTGTATTAGCAGTAGAGAACAAGCAAGTGGTTTTCCCTTCCTCACCAGTGGAAGCAACAGCTGAAGTGGGGTCAGCCAAAAGTACTGCACCTTGTTTATTTTACACAAATAAATCCCACCCCCATTGAAAGTCTATAGTTTGCTTTGGCCTGAAGCTCTCAGCTGACCCCGGGCCCCAGAACCTGCTAGAACTCTTTTGTAGGTGGGAGTTTCCCTAGCAGTGGTTTGCTGATTGTCCGGGACAATTTAGGTGACTAAACGATCAGCATTCTCGTAGAGCAGGCTCATGTAAGTGTAAGAAACGATCGTATTGAAGAAGGGGATGTGCAAGGGAGGAGAGGAATAGCTTGAACAGGATCTTAGATTCCTTCAGAAATGGGAAGGGTTTGAAATATTTACTAGCAGCAGATCCAAAGCAGAGAGAGAAAGCGAGCAGCTGCTCCAACTAAAAACTGCATCAAGCTCATGCTCTCTGCTCCCTCAGAAGCAAGGAGTACATCACCCTGGGATCAGCACTCCTCATTGATCGGTGTTTTTCTACACAGATCCCTCCCTCAGCCTATTGACCGACCCTTTGAACTCAAGCCGATCTGAGGACACAAGTTCCATGGCGTTTTTTTTAAGTTAGGTTTATTTAGCAATAGAAGTATGTACATGTAAGAGAATCCCCTGCAGCACGAGACATGCAGAAAGCAGTGAGGGACTGAAAGTGGTGCTGCTCAATGGCCTTCCTCGTCACCTGTCATCCCACTTTACTCGGCAGCAGGGCCAAGATTAGAAAGGGACAGGTGAGAAATTTATCAGTCCACGTGGCAGAGTCTTCAGCCAGAGCCTTCCCAGCAACCGGTATTAAAACAAGCGGGCACCATAGCCAAATGTCTGTTTAATGCCCTCGAAGTAGTAGCGCTGCCAGCCTTGCTTTGTTCTTTCCTCCTCACTGGCAGGAATGCCCTTGCCTTCCAAGCACACCTCCGTCTCGCCACCTTTGTCAGTGAAGTTCAAGGTAATTGTTGCAAAGTGCCCTAGAGGAACCAAAGCAAATCTGTCAGTAGTGTGTAGTACAGTATATGCTGCCCCGAGGAGCTGCTCTGCTCCTCCTCTCACACAGCACCACTTAAAAGTCTCCTCAGGATCCTTCCAAGAGGATCTATTTATGACAGCTGCAGGCCTCCCTCAGAAACAGAGGGAGGAAAGGGCTCCCTCTTCATGGGGTTCGAAGGAGTTGCAGCCACAGCTGAGCAAGCTGCTACTTCATCCTTGCTAATCCCCGGCCGCTGCTCTAAACAGTGGCTGATGATTCTGACCCGATCATGTGGGATATGAAGCTGGGATAAGGCTGGTGCAGCTCCCAGAACACAGTGTGCTCCCCAGACATGAGACAGAGTGCAGTGTGGGAAATGGGGCTGGAATTCTTCAAACACGTGCAAGGGCTGCAATATGATAGTCCACTTTTGGACTACTTACCAGCTGGCCAAGATTTAAATCTCCACTTCATAACAAGTTGTTTCTCAGGGACCTTGAAAAAAGACAGAAAGATTGACTAGTAATTTTTGGCAAATCCTGCAGTCTAATAGAAAACAACTAGAATTGTGTTGATCTGAAGCCTTAGAGACCCCTTGAGAAAAACACACACACAGAGGGAAAGAGATTTTAAGTGTCCTTTTCTTTCCACTCATCTGCTAGGAAGTTAGGCCATAGTGCAGCCCCTAACACTGAGACAGTGTCCCAGTACAGAAGACATTAGTGGCAGGAGAGCTAAAGAGGAAAAGGGTCAGTTACTGTCAGTTACACCCCTTCAACCCCTAATAAATAAGTAAAATCACACAAAGAGAGGGCAGATGCACGACTGGAAGCCAGATTTTCTCCCCTGACTGAAGTCCCACACATTAATCCATAGTATAACGAGCACTTCGATAGCCACAGCGACTACAGGTAACTATTGGGTACCAGGTAGAACTCTACAATTAGCTAACTGAAGCATTGTTACAGAATTGGTACCTCAAAAATAAAAAAGGTGCCCCTGACACCTGCAGACACACCTGCACTAGTTAGTACTTACTAGGTCAATGAACTCTCCTGTGACACTGCCATCCAGCAACTGAAACTTGCCTCCTTTATCAGCCTCCAAGGCGGCTTGTGCGTGGGTGAAAGCTTGGACCATCTAAAAAGAATTCAGAAAGAAACTTGTATTACTTGACATTATCTGCTTGGAAACTTGTTGCCTAATGCTTCCCACCTAGCTACAAAAGTTCTGGAAGAGGAGGTAAGTCAATAGTGTAAGGTCTTCATCAAGAAGAGACCAAAGCCTTGCCCTGGCCAGAAAAGCAAGGTTACAGCCTCTACAGAAGCATTTTGCCCGCCAAGGGAGAAGAATCCCTAGCTTTCATAGTCTATGCAGTGTTCTGTAAGCCACACTTTGATTTACTCTGTTGACTCCTTAATGAAACCTAAAGAAAAGGTCGTATTTTTTGCCTTTTTTTTTTTTTAAAGGAGGAACAGAAGACTAAGACCATGTTTAAGTAATGACACAATGCTGCTCTCTCTTCTTAAACTATACAATAACATGCAGGAGAGGGGAACTTATTCCCCAAGCATGCTTTGATACCACCTAACCTTAACAGGAAAAAACAAAACAAACCCAAGAAGCACACACACCTGTAAATACAAGAGATGTGACCACATGCAGCAAGGGATACACCTACAGATAGGTGGCTGACCATAGTCTGGAACTGGCTTCTGGCTGGCATTAATACCCTCTCTTGTCAACTGTGTGACAAGATGCACTCATGAGCTTTAAGCAACTGTTCTGCAGACCAGCTTTCTTCTTCCATTCTCATGGATTGTGAGTGTCCTACAGAATGCCTTGAATAGCTTCTTAGGAACAACCTACTATGCGCAAAGAACAATTCTCAGAACAAGCCTGGCATTACCTCCTGAGTAACGAATACCCGGTAGAGCTCCTCAGGAGATGTCAAGAAGGTGTCCTTCAAGCTGATCTTACATGTAGGGATCTTGACTCCTATGGATTTGGACTGTGATGTGGCAGTACTGCTGCTAGCAGCCGCCTAACAAAACAACAAACAAAAACACACACACATGCTTTTTTCACAAGAAAACTCAACAAGTGGTTCACATATCCAAGAGAAAAAACAAAGGCATTTGGTAAAGATGTAATTAGGTACAACCATACTTGAGTGTAAAAAGGAGACTTATCGCTCTGCTTGAATTAAGAAATATTATGTGCTGCAAATCAAAACAGTCAGGCCTACACCACAGACTGCCAATTCCTGAAAAAAAAAAATATATATATATATGTGTATATCCTGTAAACAGCATAGGTTGCACCTGCAAACCCCAGAATCTAGTACTGTGTGCCCTTCTTCATAGATGCAAAAGCATGTTTGTGCGGTTTTATTTACCTTGCGGTCTTCTGCTTTAGGAGCCACCTGAGGTGTTGTTTCCATATGTTCACCATTCACTGTGGGCAAAATCATGCCCTGGGTGAATTCTGGAAAGACAGGAACGCGCCCATGAAACTACTAAAAGATTAAGTAAACCTTTTAACTGTTCTTGGAAATACATAATCAAACAGGGCTTCCTGGTTTCTTCCCTGCTCTTGCTAGCGCCCACGACTTGAAACAGTTTTTTAAAAAAGTAAACAGACCTCTTTTTACAAGCAATTAATTCTTCTTGCCCTCACTACTCTCCACTGAAGGCCTAGACTAACAGTTAGGAACTTACCTCCTCTTCGTACCCTAGACATACCGATCACTATCTTATTGCTCTCATATTAACATTAGCCTTACACTTACACAGCCTTTTTTCCTCTCTCACTCTCTAATGTAAATAACAATTGCATCTCAGATACTTTTATCTTCCTGGTGTAGACAAACCAAACCAAGCTTTTCCGTTTCTTTTCAGACTAGCTCTCCATTTCTCATATCACTGTAGTACAGAATAAAGTTACTTCTAAATCCATCTTCAATCTATCTTTTTTGACACCAGTTGCCAGGACTACACACAGAAACCCAGGTGAGGTCTCACCAGTGCCCTGTCCTGCAACATTAGCACTTCTACAACTGTACCAGAAGTTTGCTTTTTCTCCAGCTCTACTGCTTCTGCCTTTACCAATTATAAACCAGTATGCTCTTTCTCCTTCCTCTTCATCCGTTCAAACTGGCAAAATTCCATTATAAAGCAGAACTTTATTATACATCTATAATCTTATATCCCGCAATACTTAGTTCCCACCTATTCTCATTTATTCCAGCCCAAAAGATTCTACAGTTCTTCCTGAATAACATTCTCATCTTCCTCTCTGTGACTGCATCCCCCACCCTGAATACTAAAAAGCCTGAAAAAACATAAGGATATAGAAATTTGATCCTGGAAAAACAGTAACCAGTGGTCGTTTGTACTCAGCAAAACTTGAATATCTAGCCCATGTAGCGTAATACAGGTAAATGGACATAAAAAGCAGCTGCAGCATTCCCAGCCTGTACTAGGGAGCAAAGCCAAACTCAAACAAAGCACGTCGATTTAATTCCAACTGCTGAAACCACCGATCTAAAAAAAAAAAATCAAAAAATTTTGATCCAAATGCTGAGACAGCTCATTCAATGGCACCAACAAAACCTGCAGAGCAATTTCCAGTTGTTGGTTATTCTCAAATACAAATAACACCAGACGCCTTTACTAGTGTGGCAAAAGAGAAAAACCAGCAAACTGGAGAAAAGATACCACCTTCCAAGGGAGTAAGCAAACTAAAGGCCAGATTGTGCTACATGCAGTGACTGATACTCTGTGTCACTAGGGTTTTTCTCTATAGCTGAGCTTCATGAAGGACTTTCTCAGTTTTAAAACATAAAACAAAAAATGCTGTTTATTATTGGGTTATCACCAAAAACAATCTTTCTGGGCTGTGCTACAGTGTCTAGAGACAGAAGTGCTTCTGGCCAAATGCTAACCATTTTCAAGAGAAACAGAAAAGTTACTGTTGTTGCTCTGACACCTTCTTGTTGAGACGAGATGAGGAACTAATATTCACTCCTCTCGTTACCCCCATCCCTTCTTCAGCATTAGTCCATATGGATTCCCATAACACTTCTCCCTCTCAGGTACATACCTGTTTTAAGAGTGCTGATGTAAGTTTTCATTGCATCTCTAATTTTTTTTGTGCCTTCTTGCTTCATCAGGGTCTTCAAGTTAGTGTCAGGCTCATCTTTAGCAAGGCTGACATGTATCTAAACAAGACAGACAAATGCTGATTAACAAAGCCGTACTTGCATGATCCTTATATTACTCAATTCAACATCACAGTTAGACTTTGGCTAAACTTTCACAAGAGGCAGTGCAGTTTTATTAATCTTTCGCTTCATCTCTCTCAGCCTACCTAAATACCTTCATGTGCTATAAACCCCTTATATTTAGAAGACAGGAATTAATTCGATAAAGATACAACACAATGTGGAGGGACTCTTTATCAGGGAGCGTAGCGACAGGATAAGGGGTAACAGTTTTAAACTGAAAGAGGGGAGATTTAGATTAGATACAAGGAAGAAATTCTTTATTCACCGCTCTATTACGACAGGCGTGAGACACTGGAACAGGCTGCCCAGAGAAGCTGTGGATGCCCCATCCCTGGCAGTGTTCAAGGACAGGCTGGATGGGGCTTTGAGCAATGTGGTCTAGCGAGAGGTGTCCCTGCCCATGGCAGGGAGATTGGAACTAGGTGATCTGTAAGGTCCCTTCCAACTCTAACTATTCTATTAACTTAAGCAGTCTCTAACACTAAAGAAGTTCTACACAAATGTTCTAAAAAAAGTAACAGGAAAGGAAATATTAATGCTGTAAGGATTCCTGTTAGAACAGCCAGACAGCCAGCATTATTAGACCGTAGCTATGCTTACCTCAACTTCATCAATATCATTTTCATCTGACAGATTAGGAATCTCCACATAACCTTTGTATTTCACTCCTGTCTTTGAGGTGCCTGCAATTACAATTATGTTGTTCAGATCAACATTTCTGAGTCTGGTTGTTGTAAAAGCAAACTTTTATTGTATCACAATACAATACTTTGCTTTATTATTATTTACTAAAAGAAGTAAGCATGCTTATCCTTGACCTTGTACTTTAATCTGGCCTTGAAACTGGAGGGGAGAACATCACTCACCAGTCCATGCCAGCTTGATAGCCCACTCATAGAAGAAGATAAGTTTCCCTTTGCGGTTGTTAATGGAGGCCTCTCCATCCAGTTTGCTCACTTCTGTCACCTCACAAGCCCCTTCCTCACCCTCCACCCTGACAGGCAGGAGGAGAGTTTTCAGCCGCTCCGTGGACCAGTTGGAGGCATCCCGCTCCGTCCTGCCAGAAAGCCGGGGGAGGGAAAGCTGAGAATCTGGGACAGGCCACACCGCCAGCACTACCGAGCCTTCCCCCGGCTCCTTCCCTCCCTGCCCCGCTCCAACACACACACACACAGCCGGCCCCAGGCACCCCCCAGCCCTTCCCCCGGGGCACCCTCCCTCACACCCACAGAGATGGGGGCCTTCCCGGGACATCACGCCGGACACCCCCACCTCAACACCAGCGCTCTCGTAGGGGAGGGAAGGAGGGAAAAGCCCCTCCCCGGGACACCGGCCGGACTGCCTCCCTCCAGCCAGGGGGACGGGGGCCTCCCCGGCGGGTCTCGCCGCCGGCCGGGACGCCCCGCTC
>VWZL01006363.1:0-60017 GCA_013396915.1 Stercorarius parasiticus | reverse complement strand
CGTGCCCTGCCGGTGGCGGTGCCGGGCGCGGGAGAGGTGAGCGGGGCCGGGAGGCGGTGGGGCCGGGGGGCGGGACCAGGGACCACGGGAGCAGGGAGTAGGGGCGGTGGTTCCCCTCAGGCAGCCGCTCCCCTGAGACCGGCGCGCGGTGCCGTTGCAGATGAGCCGGGCGAGGGCGGACGAGGAGGAGTACTGGCACAGCTCCAAGTTCCGGGCCTTCACCTTCGACGACGAGGATGATGAGCTCTCGCAGGTAGGCTCCGGCCCCGGGCCCGCCGCGGCCTAGCGTGAAGTATCCCACACAGACACACACTGCACTCATGGGCAGGCCCCTCCGTGGCCGTCTCAGCCCAGGCCTCGGTCCCGCGCTTCACCGAGGGTCTGTGCTTCGTGGGTGGGGTGGATGCTCGCCCTTCAGCCCTGTGTGGAGGCCACTGAGGGCTCCTGCCTCACTCCCCACGGTTGCCAATCTGAAACCTCGTTAGGATGGTGGCTCCTCGCCCCTGCACCAAAGCGCATCTCCTACGGGTTGAGCTGTCAGTGTTCATGGTGGTGGCCTTTGGATTCCCAGCGGTGAGGAAGGGGCTGCTGTGTCAGTTGAACATCTACAGGTGTAAAATATCTCCTCCGGAAGAGGCAGTGGAAGCCAAAGAAGCTGTATTCAGAGCTCTGTGGGGGAGATAGCTTGAAGGTAATAGGAAACAAAGCACACTTTGCAACACTGGTGGTCTTTATACAAGCTCTTTCTTTTGTCTGTAGCTAAAGGAATCCAAACGGGCAGTGAATAGCCTTCGAGATATTGTCGATGATGATGATGACGACCTTGAGAGGGTCAGCTGGAGTGGGGAACCTGTGGGAAGTAAGTACAGAAGTACTGCGAGTTATACTTGAGACAGAGGGAGTTTAAAATTACCCCTTAAGTCATGTTGTTTAGTCGAGGTCAGGAGTACTACTTGCTATCTAATCCTGCATATCTAGTCTAATTCTAGTCTCCTCAGGTCATGTTGTTAGCCACTTGATTTACCTGCATGGATCCACTGAAAAGAGAACTATCAGAAGGACAAATTACATAAAGAGGAGGAGTGCAGACAAGCGGAAGGAAATCATTTTGTTTTTCCCAAAGTGCAGCTGATTAGAGCAGATATTAGATACGTTAGAGCAGATATTTTGGAGGTTATGGCTTGATAGTCATCATGCTCAGCTGGCCTGCAGGATTCTGGGTGATCATTTCCTTCACACTGCTGCCTGAAATAGCACCATTTAAAGTTCTCTGTGCTTTGTTCCCATAGCACTTTAAGGAGATATTCTAAGGTTTAGTGTGTGTTTATGGACTGACTCTTACGCTTGAAGTTTGAAATTGAATTGAAAGGGAAAGCACTAAGCAAATGAGTTTCTAGTGATGATGGGAGTGAGCTCAGGACCTGCACACAATGCTGTCTCCTGCGCTTTGGAGTTTGTGACCCACAGAATGTGTGGCACTTGCTAGCCAGTGCCAAACAGTGAAAATTTACATTTGGATCACCTAGAGGACCTTCGAAGAGTCTGTTCTTGTCCTGTGCTGTAGCTCCTTCCTCTGGTTCAGGCCATTTCTTTTCCCACCCAAGGTCTCTACCTATCGGCTTTTTTGCCTGTCCTGAAATGTGTGTGTTGTGCAGCTGTGTGAAAAGAAGGAAAAAACGTGTCTCGAACAAGCAAGAGGGAGACGTATGCATTGTTGCCAGCAGCATATGCACATCGGTAGCTGTTTTGTCTGTATGAGGAGGAAAGCTATTTTAGTTTTCCACTGCTCAGAGGGGTACGTTCTTATGTTTTTGTGATTTGCTCTTTACCTTGAGAGCAAGGAGTATGTTATGTAACCATAACCAGCTGTACAATGTTGCTGAAATCAACCATTTCTGCACAACAATGCCCAACTGTTTAACAAGCAGTATTACATGAGATTGGGATTCTGTGCACTGCATCTACTTAGTGCTGAGGGCCAAAGTTATGAGGATGTGCTAGTGCAGAACTGACCAGGATACACTTGGTAACATTCCTGCTGTGCCATAAGATCATTCTTTATTGGTTTTCTCTTCTTTGCTACAAATGACCTCTGTCTGCACATAGGTATCTCCTGGTCAATCAAAGAGACAGCCTCCAGCAGCACTAGCTCGCTGGAGGGACGAGACTCCAGTCTACAGAAGGGCTCTTCCTCCTATGCTGCTTTTCCCAAACAAGTTTCCTCCTACTCCCTAAGCAGCCTATTCAAAGGTGAGGTTCCTCATACACAACGTGGACAAATGACTTCTCCCTCAAGGGTGTCAAGAGGCAATTGTGTTATCTTACATAAATCGTTTTCTCTTAAGTGTATTGCAAAACAGGGAAGCCCCAATCTCTCCTTAGTGTGGGAGTGTATCTCTCACTGGTCAGAAGCTGGATACTGTCTTGTGCAGAAGATTGCATGCTCTTATGATATGGGAGGGGGCTTTGGAGATTATGGCTTCTTAAAAGGCAGGTTCCACAGAACAGAAAGGTAGAGCGCAGCACTGTATAGCAATCTGTTTGCATGAGCAAAGAGCAGGCTACAAAGGGACTGGCTGGACCCATGTGGCCCTTATTTGATCTTCAGTACTGTAGACATAAGAGATTATTATGCTTTATTTGGAGCTCAGCTGGCTGCTGTTGATGTTATAGTTGGTTCAGCAAACGCATGGTAGCAGTAGTGGTAGCATAGCTGGTAATGGGGGGAACTGCACAGCAGGCCATGGGGACACTTAAGCAGCTTGCAGAAGTTCAGCTCTGTTGTCTCACAGCCAGACAACAGACCAGCTTTTACTTTGTCTCTCTTTCTCTGGGGTGGTTTTTCACTCTCAACTTTGACAATACAGTGATAATGAAAGGCATCCATATCACTGCCCTGGTGAATGAAGCTGTCCATGTTGTCATGGCCTAGGCAGCACTGCATGCTTGAGCCTCTGCTCTGCAGGTAGATGAGTGAATTCAGGCTCTCTAACCTCCCCTGGCCTCAGCAACAAGTGGGCAGATAGGGTCGGGGTGTGATATGGCTTGTGATGCCACAGACAACTTCAAAGTCTTAAACTGCAAGCAGGTGAGCCCCAGCTATGCTAGTGTAGTGTGAATCAGTGTACAGAGTCGCTTGTTCTGCGGTGGCGTAGCTGCAGCGCACTGGCTTGCAGTCTAGACTTTGGTTCTCTCTGCAAGAGATACTGCTGGTGAAGAAACAGTCTCTCATGAGTGTTTTTTTTTATTTCAGGACGAAACAAACTTCCAAGTTTTCAGTCCCTTTCAGATGGTAAGTTTTTGAATCTGTTCCTCATTTTGGGAGGGGTGCAGTTTTACATAAACCAAAGCGTTTCCAAAAAAAGGGGAAGTGTTACCTTCCTTATGTTGCAGAAAGGGAAACTGTTTCAGGGTTGTCTGAAAGTCATTCAGCAAAGAAGCCAGAGTTGGCATGATGGTATGGGGTAATCTTTTTATGTACAACTGATGACTGTTGGGTTGAGAGCAACTTTGTATTACCATTTGGTACTTGAGCTTGGGTCTTTTACCATGAAAACCAAGAAAAAGGTAGTTTTGGAAGTGGGTATGAATCAGGATTTTGATATGCTACTCAGTTTTGCCTTTCCTTCTCAGCCCTCTCTGACACAGGAGTTAAAAACTACGCCCCAGAGCTGCGCAGACCAAAAGCTGAGTACAAGGTGAGCAGCCTGTTTGTAGTGTGCTGAGATCAGAGTGCTCCCAGGAGGACTTTATTGGTTTCACGGGAAGTGATTAATCACTATCTCAGCAGAGGGCAATGCAGGGAATAGGACAGAGAGATGCAAAAAGCAGTCTCAGAGTAATTTAGGTGGTCTCTGTTTTTTCTCAGAAGTGGGGAGCTTTGCTGGGAGTCTTAGTTACTCCTTCTAATAAATGGCTCAGCAGTCTTTGTGAAAAGGATTTCTAAATACTGCTTTGCCTGTAAGCTGCTTTTATGTCAGATGAATTGGTATCGCATGTGCTTTTAAAATTTTTTAAATCTAAAGGCTTCTAAATTTCTTGTTCATGAATCACTGGGACAGCACAGAGGGAATTGCACAGAGGTGGAGTTCCAGTTGGCAGGAACATTCTTCTCCAAGATAGGCAGTGTTGGTTGTTGCAGAATATAGTGGATTTTGGGACTGGGTGGATTCCTTCTACTAGGTGTGAGGTTGTGGTTCCACGTCCCCAGGACTGAGCTCATACAGACATGCACAATACTAACACAGCTGCCTGCACAGATTAACACAGACAGAAACCAATGTGTTTACCAACAGACACATAAACACACAACACTCAAGCCTGATCCTGAGCCTCCTTTCTGTCTGACCAGGATTGAATTCCACTAGTGGAACATACACACACTCTATGGGTCTCTCCACCAGCTGGTCTTAGACATATAGGGTTTTTTGTATCTGTATCCCAGACCTCAGTCTCGTCCAGTTGCTGGCACCTGGACCCTTGAGCCCCAAGGGTTCATGGTCCCATTCTGGTACCTGGTACTCAGACTGCTTATTCTACTCACTGGCTGCTTGAGCTTGAAGTTTGCTAGCGTTCATACAAACACATACACTTGGAATAGAGGACCCACCCACACAGAAGCTGATTAAATATAGAATTTAATGAGAATATAAGATAGACTGCAGTGATCCATTGCAGGGCTTAGTCAGACAAGCACACTAACTAGCCACTTGTTTAAACTTGGCTGGCACCCTATGGCCCCTCTTCCCTTTATTTTCCTGTGCTTGTTCCTGCCCAATTCATTTTGATCCCTCCCTTTCCCTGCATTTTGTCTTTCCCATAAACTTCTGTAATAAGCCTCACACATTTACACAACCCTCTTAAAACATCCCAGGATTCTCTTTCTCCTGCATCTCATACTAAGTCCTGTGCCTCTTTAGGGTTGTATGTTGTTTCGGGAAAGTTTCTTTGGTTTACTCATCTTGGAGGGTTTTACACAATGGATAATGACCTAATCTGTCTCATTTGATGGTGGCAAGGAGTGGCCAAGTCAGTGTGCTCAGATTGCACTGATTAGATTACTGGGTTTTCTCCACCTGTCCTTGGCCATCTGATCCTCACCAGGTTGGTGTGTTTATGTTGATTAGCCATTAATCACATACCCTAACAGGCAGGCACTTCCTGAAAGCACAGCAGGAGAAATAACTGTGCCCTGTTGTGTTCTGTTCTGTGCCGTGCCTGCAGTGGCAGTGAAGCAGGTAGGAGAAAGGTTGTCTGGCCCCTTAAAAGCAGGCAGGCGTATTGTAAGTGAGGTGCAAAAAAGTTGGTACAGTTAGTGGCAGCTTTGAACCAGTGTCTTGACAGTGACATGCTGAGGAGCTGCCTCTGGCCAGAGGTGCTGGAGGGAGCCCTGGTGCTCAGGACATTTGACACTTGGCTCTACATTGACTTGAGAGACTCGAGTGCAGTGGTCCCCTAATAGGACTGGGTCAGCCCTTTTTTTTCTTTAGATTTGGGCTTTCAGTAAATCTCTAATGACTTTAAAATTCAGTGTCCTCAGAGCTGGTCTGGTTACTCTCTTTCTCTGGCTTTTTTGAGGCAGAAGGCTGAATTACAACCATTGGCTCGAGTGCCTCACAAAGAACTTAGATGCCTTCTTGGAGTCTGAGTTCAGGAGTGGCTCAGGCCACCGCCACTTTTATCCAGTGCTTCCAGAAAGTAGTGGCTGCAGGGAGGAACTTTCGTCATTGTAGTAGCAGTTGCATGTTACCTTAACGTGGTCTCACTACAGGCTTTGGTGCTTTTGTCATATTGTACTAGTCCTTTGAGACTCTTCCAGTATTTGCCTGAGGCTGTTGTCCCTGCATTCTCCATGCTGCTGTGGATGGCTCACCAGCCTGTCTGAATTGTAACAAGAAACTGACTCCTTCCCTCTCAGTTTTGGGTTTGTCAGTTTTGCATGTATTTTGTTTGTCCCTCTGAAAGCAACATTGGAGCTTTAATTTGTAAGGGGGACAAGCCATTGAAATGGGCCTCTTATAAAGGATATGATGACAGACCTTACTGAGGCAATAGAAAGATTCTGTGTTAACATTTGAGCCTCTAGCTTCCCTTGCCACCTGAACACTGTAGGGACACATCCTACTAGCAGCTGCCCTGGAGCAGCTAAATGATAGGTCTGAGAAGCTACACATGGGCCATTACTCTGATCCAGCACAAGTGGAAAGCAGCCCGAGGGCTGCTGGCATGATCTGGCCTCTTGAGGCTCAAGAGCTCTTTATTTCTCTTGTGGCAGGATTACAGCAGTGATTGGAGCCCTAAAGATACTGTCAGGCGAATGCAGAGGGGCAAGGTAAGGACTTTCCACTCCCACCTGCTTGCAAGAGATGGAGGGTGGGTGGTCCTAAACTGCTTTAGGCTTCCCTGTGCTCCTGGCTGTTCTGCATCTAGCAGGGATGGTGCTTTGCCAGGTGGCAGTGGTGGGATCACACTAGCTCAGGAGCAGCAGGAGACTTTGAGGGTTTTGTTGTGTTGTTTATGTGAGTTGTCCCCTCAGCTAGGCTCTGACAGAAGGTATCTGTACTGCTATGTCCCTCTCTACCATTTCCGCTCCCTGGGGATGGGTTTATGGAAAAAATCCAAGGGTGTGGGGTTTTAGTTCCCTTCTTAGTTGGTGGCAAATGGAGGGAGGAAGACAGAAGCAATCCTGGTTACGCTGGAGCTGGAATCTTAGTCTCAGCTGCCTCAGTTTGCAGTGAGCACACAGGGAGCTTGTGGTTTTACTCTGCATGTGTCTCCTCAAAGGCTGAGGTGAACTAAAGGCTGAGAGAGGCCACAATTATGGGGTAAGAAGAAGGGAGGAAGAGTCTTACAATTCTACTTTTCGGGTCTCCTCCATGGAAAGGAGGAGCGTTCCCTCATCCTGTCAGGTGGTGGTTTGTGGTGTGCAAGGATGTTTTGCCTTGTTACAAGGGTGCTTGTGCTGAATGTACAATGACTGCTGTCCTAGCCTGGGCAGTAGTGAAGGCTAACTGTGCAACCCCTTTGGACAGGGGTTCCCAGGGATCATGCAGCATATGGTTTCAGCTAAATGAGAAGTTCTCTGCTGGTTGGGAGGACAGTTATTCATGTCACTTAAGAGCTGATGGGGGAAGAATAGGTAGTACCTTGGGGGTTGGTTCAGCCTGGGGATTGTCTGATGTCCTGTATGCCTACTTATATCTCTTCTATCTCCAGATCTGCTCTCTAGAGAGATTTCGCTCCCTGCAGGACAAGCTGGTGCTCTTGGATGAAGCTGTGGCAGGGCATGATGGGAATGTCATTACAGCTGTGAGTCCTGAGGGGGCCATATAGGGCTGGGACTTCCTGGGTGACCCCACAGAGGGTGCTTGTGTGAATGCAGTCAGTTGGCCACCTAATCTTGCAAGATGGGTGGTTGTTCTTCCCTTAAAACCAAGAAGTTACTGAAATTGTCAAAGCCTAAGACTGGGAAGTTCCATATTCCTGCTGGCTTTCTGTCACTCTGCAGGATTCATATCAGGTTAATAACAAGGAACCTGATCCTTCAGATTTTTTGCAGCAGCTTCTTGAAGGCTCAGGTTTAATCTGCTCATTGCAGCATAGAAGATTTGAAGGACATTTCCAGTTTATTTGGCTTCCAAAGCATCTGATGGCAAATGGGACTGTGTCTGAGTTTCCCTTATCCAGATCTTTTAAGCCCTTGGATCTCTTATGGAAAGGCTTTTCTTTGTAAATCTTGGTCTTGCTTATTTAAGCTCCAGAGTAGGAGCTTAGGCAGACATCCAGGCAGCTGTGGCCCTGGTTCATTGCTTGTTCTGTGTCTAGTGGGTAGCAGAATTTGGTTCAGTGGTCTAAGAGCTGTGTCTTCAGAGGCCCTTTGCAAAAGCTTCCCCAGGCCTTGACCAGTTTGCTGTTTGTCTGTCTTAATTCTGGGGAAGACTGATCTGGTCAGCTGAGAGCTGCCTCTCTGTGCTCACAGGTCCTGATATTCCTGAAACGGACCCTAAGGAGAGGTAAGTGTGACTGGGGCCAGGGGTTTTATAGTATATTTCAATTAAGGGAAGAGGAGCTAGTTCTTTTACTGGGTGCAAGTCACAAAGAGGGCATCTAGGGTATTGCTACTTTACTGAGCATGAAATATTTTTTCAGCGAGTGTAACACGGGAGGGGGGGATGGTGATGCCCACAAAGGCCCCAGAGAGGAGCTTTAAGCAGTGGTTAGTGGTAGTGGTGATGGGGTGAATGAAAAAGAATCTGTAGGGGTAGAACATTGCTGTGAATTCAGCCTAGTGAATGGGCTCTTCTGGGCTCTAGCCTCCAAGACTGTGTTCTGAGATGGGATAAGGTTGTTGAATCCTGCCAGTGGCTTCTAACTCCATGCACCATGCTTAGCTCCCTCTGTCTTGCTAGTGTTAACTTGCTTTACCCACCTCTACATATCTCTGTTTCCTGTAGAGATCTTGTTTCGGGAGCTGGAGGTGCGGCAGGTGGCCTTGTGTCATCTGATCCATTTCCTCAAAGAGACGGGTGAGCAGAAGTTGCTTCTGGATCTGCTCAGGTGAGGCTCTTGCCCAGCCTTGTGGTGGGGCTGAGCAGGCTGCTAGGAACCTGCCTCCAAGTTAATGCTTGCTCATTCTTTTTTGCAGGTTCCTAGACAGAACTGAGGAAGTTGCTGTGAGTATTCCCAGGAGCAGAAGCTCCCTTCCCTCAGTGAAGAGGGAGTGTAGGGCAGGGGGATGCTGGCTGCAGGGTGTCTGCTAGTCAGGCAAGAGCTTTGCATCCCCATTTTGCCCTCTGGAGTCCTGTATCTCCCAAATCCATGAGAACAGGCTGTGCTTCTTTTCCCTCTCCCTCCAGCTGTCCCAGTACCGTGAGCATTTGAACATCCAAGATGTAGAAAAAAGGAGGGAATTTCTGAAAGGCTGCATTGGGTAAGAAAAAATGCGAGAGGGTGGGAGGGATGTGGGTGGTTCACAGAAAGTGGTAGAAAAGAAAATTAGACCTCTGTCCTAGTGCCACAGTTTATGTAGTTTGAGAGCTGATGTTGGTTTTGGGTTGTTGAGGGGGGTGTTGTGGACAGAATGTAGTCCAGAGAGGAAGAGTTTGTGGTGATCATCAGTCCAGCAGCTTTTGCTGCTTGGAGGCAAAGAGGCTTCAGGGACCTTCTGATCATTGACCCTTCAAGTTGTGAAGGATGAAAGCTTGGGTACCTGAGCACTTGAGGCAATTGGTAGCATCAGGTTTAGGTTGTTCTGTGAGAGATGGCACATTATTTTTCCTTCTCTGGAGCCTGTTTAGGAGAGAGCCAGTTGGAGAGGGCAGCAAAGCAGGAGCTTGAGTACCTACTAGCCACTCAGGCTGGGCAGAATGGGAGGTGTTCCCCACATCTCTCTCTGTCTGTGGGGAGCATCTTTGGTGGAGAAGAGCATCCTTCTAAGCGTACTGTGTTAAGAGCTGCTGACGGTGTCTCCTTCCTCCATGTCTGGCCAGGCTGCCATTTTCAGCTGAGGATACCTCCCACATTCAAGACCATTATACCCTGTTGGAGCGACAGATCATTATTGAGGTATGAAATCTTCCCTGCTGGTCAGGAGATGACTGGGACTAGCTGCGAGATCTCTATCTGTCCCTAACTTATACCAATTTGGATCTAACCAGCTTGCCCTGGCTAGTGTAGTTTAACTGCTATCCAAGCTGCTATGCCACGCACACGTGTGAAATGCCATTCCTGAGACTTCACGGCATGTTGAGGTTGTGCTTGTCCTTTGCTATCTCAACACACTTCCTCAGGTCTCTACCGCACAGCTAGGTCAGGCAGTTGCCCTGGCTTATCTTCACCCTCTGTCTTTCTGTTTCCACAGGCCAATGATCGGCACTTGGAGACTGCTGGGCAGTCAGAAATATTTCGGAAGTATCCTCGTAAGGCTTCAATTCTCAACATGCCACTAGTGACCACCCTCTTCTATTCCTGTTTCTACCACTACACAGAGGCTGAGGTGAGGATGATGTGGCAGAAGAGAAAGGGTTACATCTCATCTCCATAGCCTCAATATGTGGGGTGGTTAAGCTGGAGCATGTTAAGGAAAGAAGGGGAGGGAGGTCATATTTCATCCCTTGGAGAGATCTAGAGGAACCCGGCCCTCCTTGTCCATTGGGGACCAGTTTGTGGTTTTCATTTGTGCTCTAAAATGGGATGTTCAGCCTGGTACAGCCTGTCAGGGAGTTGCCTCCTAGAAACCACTGTCTTTTACTTCTGGCTCCAAGGAGCCAGAATTGGCCCTTAATCCCATGAGGCTGAGGTGCGTGGTGAGGTGGTCTTGGAAGTGCTGGAGATGCACCAGTTGAGGATGTAGGGGAAACCAAACCAGAGAGCTAACAGGGTGGGATGGTTGCTCTCTTCTGCCAACTGTTTCCTCCTGTGTCACTGACATGAGCAAAAAGCAGTGAAAACTTGGGGAGATTCACCCTGTGTGAGGCATATGCCTTACAATAGGTGTCTGAACCTCTCCCGTGGCCTGCCCTGATGAGTTTGCATTGACTTGTCTGCTTTCTCTAGGGAACATTCAGCAGCCCAACCAACCTGAAGAAAACATTTAAGGTATGAGAATCTCCTGCTGTTGTGGCAGCACTAGCTGAAAATGTGGGCAGTCACAATGTAGTTAGCGAGGGGGGTGGGTAGGAGGGGTTTGAGGGGCTCAGCACTGAGTCAGGGAGTGGGGCATGGCGTCCTCCTTGAGCAGAGCCATTCTGGAGGCTTGGAAATGCAAGTCGGGGAGCCAAGTGGAAGCTTTCACTGGGCGCACCCTGGCTGCAGCAGCACTTGCAAATCCCCACCTCCTGCTCTCTGCAGTGCTGGCCTTGGTCTCAGGCAGCATCTCGCCTCTTTGCCTGGCTGTTGGTGTGAGTCCTGACAGGGCTGGGGGCAGATGCCATTCCTGTCCAACCCACACAGGCCTTCTGAGCTGTGCTAGTGCTCTGACTGCAGCTTTCTGCTTTGCAGATTCCTGATAAGCAGTATGTGCTGACTGCCCTGGCTGCTCGTGCCAAGCTACGAGCCTGGGATGATGTGGATGCCCTCTTCACCACCAAGGTGAGCTGTGGAAAGCCTTGCTGGGGAGTCAATTCCAAGTACTGATATCTGCTACTGATAGCTGGTTTGTTCTGGAGTTACTGGACAGACTGGTTTTATTTCAGCAGGGCCCAGCACCTCTGTTGGAGGGTGTTGCAATATGTTCCTCCTCTCCCTGCCTAAGACCTCTGCTGGGCCTGGCTTGGCTGCAGCAACAAGGTCAGAGAAGGGGATTGCCCTTGTGCTCTGTTACCAAAGGGTTTGCAGCCAACCTGTGCCCAGATGCTGCATGAAGGACTCTGCCAGTGGTGCATGTGGTGGCTCGTAGTGCAGCGTATGTTGCTGGCATTGGGGAAAAACATTTTCTAGTGGCTGGAGGGATTGCCCTTTAGGATTAACGTAGGGTTTGGTGCTCATTTCAGAACTGGCTGGGCTACACCAAGAAGAAGGCACCTATTGGCTTCCACCGGGTGGTGGAGATCTTGCAGAGGAACAATGCTCCTGTACAGGTGAGCAAGGCCGCTGCTTATGTCCTGCTGCTCTTTGTTGGGATTTGGGGTGTGAACGATTCCCCAAGTGAGCTGTTTCCTAGCTGAGAGTGGGAGAACAGCTTGCTGAGCTGCTGGCTCTGCCAGGTGGGCGCAGCACTCAGCTGAGTAACCCATGCATCTACAGGAAGCATGGGTGGTAGTGAGGGCTGGCTTCTAGATCTGACTGCAAGAGGGACAGTGGGCCTAGAGTTGTCTGGGAGCTTTCTCCCCACAGAGGAGAGTGGCATTGCCACCTTTGTTTGCTACGTTAACTTTGCTTATGCTTAATTTGGATGGCAGTGGTTAACGTGATCCACAGGAATGAGGTAGCCTAGGACTCTGAGCTTTGTGAACAAAGCTTTGCTGCCTGTGGGGTCCTGAGCAGTCTTGTCCTGATCGCTTGTTGCCTTAGGAAGGCAGGGGTTGAGTCTGTGTGACCAGCGACCTTGAAAGGTTCTGTGACAGGGGTGAGAGAATGAGGCAGGAGGTACCTGCAGAGGGAAGCTGAGACGCTCTTCCTTCCCTCGCAGGTGCTGCAGGAGTATGTGCGCCTGGTGGAGGATGTGGAGACACGGTTGAACCTCGCCACCAAATACAAGTGCCATGATGTTGTCATTGAGGTAGGTCTCTGCTGTGTGTGTGAAGAGATGGAACCAAGAGCCTGCTTTTTCTCCCTAGCTTTCCTGTGCTCTGCCATGTGCCGCTGCTGTCATGTGTGTGGCAGGGTTTGTTTATCCCTGTGGCTTGGGAGCAATGATATGGTTCCCAGGGGAAGCCAAGTTGAGTCAGTGTGTGGCTTCTAGCGTTTGTGCTGTGGAATTGTGCTGTGGTGGGAACTTGAGGGGGGATTGAAGAGTTGCCCAGCTCATCTGCAGGGCACCATCTAACTGTGTAAGTGTCCTCTTCGCTCAACTGAGTGCTGGTTTTGCTGTTTATCTAGACGTACAAGGATCTAAAGGATCGCATCCAGCTGACAGCATATAAATGCAAGGTGGAGCGAGGCTCTGCAGAAGAAGAGAAGATAAACAGCATTCTCAACAACATGGTAAGAAATGCCTACTTTTTCTTCCAGAGACTCTCATCAGAAACAGCTGTGAATTAGGTGTAAGGCCATGGCTGTCCTACATACTTTTTATCCCTACTGGGAAGCTAATCTTAGATTTGGGGTTGCATTCGGTGTAGGAATGAAGGGTGAAACTGATAGAAGTAGCACCCTTTGGCCATAGTTGTCCTTGTTGGGGATTGTGACTCACTAACTTGGCCCTTGAGGGATCTGTGTTCAGCACTGGTGTTAGTCATGTCTCGTTCTCTCTTTTAGCAAATCCGATGGAAGAACTGAGCACCTGTGAAGCAGCCTGCTTGGCTGTTGCCTTGCCAGTGAAAGAGGAAACTGCAAAACCCAGTGCAGTGCCAACAGAGCAACTCTGTTACTACTCATTGCATGATCAACGTTTGTCAGTGACAGTGGGTGCCCGTGGCTTGTGGGACAGTGACATTCAGGCTGGTTGAAGACAGCTGTTCCAGTGTAGCCAGCGAAACCATGGTACTGATCCACCAGGGTTGATTCTTTTTGGAATCTGATTCTCTTTGACTTGGCTGTAAGCCAGGCATCACTTTTGTTTACGGAGGGAAGTTGCTGGGCACAGCAAGGTTACATTTGCTCTGGATGGTGCCTGGGCTTATTCTCGCAAGAGGAATAGGTCAGTCAGGCCTGTGGGGGTCTCCACCAGGCAGTGCTGAGCAGTCCCTGTAACACTCAAGCTGGCTTGAGCATCACCAGTTGTGGCTGTGGCGGGAGTAAAGCCTACCGGACTGTGTTCTCCCTGCATCAGAATGTGTTGGGGAAAAGGACCAGCTGCACCTTAAAGCTAATTTTTTTTTTTTCTTGGTTTGTTCTGGCTCACCCCAGGAAAAGAGGTGGTGTATGAACTCCTGCAGAGAGCCAGGACAGCAGCCTCTGCTGGTATCTTTGTGCTGGCACTTTGCAGCTCTTGGAAGATCCCTTTGTCAGGGAAGAACAGGCACATGGTGTGGAGCTGGTCAGAGCCCTGCTGGGTTGGATGGAGGGGAAGGAGGGACCCCTCTGGGTTGGCCCAAACCTGCTGGCCCCAGCAGTTCTTTTCTCTGAGAGTGTTATGCCAGGAAGGATTGAATCGCACTTTCTCAGAAACACAACTCCTCAGGCAAGTGCTGGCTTCATCCTTCCAGACCTCACTTCAATTCCTTAAATAAAGCTGTCTCTTTCTCCTTGGGCTGTTTATTTCCTTCCCACACTGGGCACTTTGTCACTCTGTTTGCTAATCCTGAGCAATTTATCACACCTCCCACAAAGTGAGTGTGCAGGGTGTTTTCTCCTGTCCTGAAAAGCACAGTGCATGTCAGCACGGAGTGGCTTTGCTTCCAGTACCTTATTTCACACCTCCAATGCCATCAGCACAGATGAATTAATCTTAATGTTGTTGGAGGGTTTGCTGCCACAGGGGTGGTCACGCAAAGGTGAAGGTTATATGTAGCGATGTAACGGTCTGAGGGCAGGTTTGGGTTCCAGCCTCCCTGCTGCACTCTGCACTCTCAATTTTTTTGTGTTAGTGTTTGGGGGTTTTTTCCCTTACAGAATTGTTTAGATTGAAAGGTACCTCTTGATTCTCTGGTCCAATCCTGCTCAAGCAGTGTCACCTGGAACAGGCAGACCAGGACTGGGTCTATTTGGGTTTTCAGTATGTTCACAGCTGGAGATGACTTGGCTACTCTGGGCAACCTGTCCCTGAATTTGACCACCCTCCCAGTAAAAAGGTGTTTTCTTGTCTTCAGATGGACTCTCATGTTTTGGTTTGTGCCCACTGCCTCTTGTCTTCACTGGGCACCACTGAAAAAAGAGTCTGGGTCCCTTTTCGTCATTCCCTCTCATTAGATACTTACATTAATAAGATTCCCCCCGAGCCTTCTCCAGGTTGAAGAGTCCTAGCTCTCAGCCTCTCATACGAGAGATGCTCCAGTCCCTTAGTCATCGTAGTGGCCCTTTGCTGGACTGACTCCAGTATGTCCGTGTCTCTTTTGTAGTGAGGAGCCCATATTCTCCAAGCATCGGTCCTGGATGCCCCTCTTGTGGTATGATAAATGGATACAGGTTTCTTCTTTAATTACCTGTCCTAGGCCCTGTGTGCTTTTGGCATGGATCTGCTTTATACATCTGCTTTTAGGCATTACAGCCCAGCTAATGAAGTAGATCGTGGATAGAATTTACATGAAGGTAGCAAAATGCCCTTTTTTTTTATTTGTTTGTTTTTGTTTGTGTTTGTTTGTGTTTTGGTTTTTTGGGTTTTTTTTTTTGTTCTGCCTTCCTGTGGAAATTACACCCATCTGCCCCTGCTGGAGAGGTCACCCTTCTTCTGGTTGAGAGCATCTTTTCCCCGTGAACACATGTGGGCAGGAGCTGGCATAGAGCCATGTTCAACTCCTGCCCTCTTAGTTTTTTCCTGCTAAACCAGCTGCTGGCTCTTGGGGTGGCACAGCTGTACCCAGCAGAAAAAAACAGAGACTGCTGCAGTGAAGGTGGTCCTCCCCCATGACTGAGTTCTGCTTTTTTCTGGGCTCTGGGGGATGCTGCGGTGGCTCTGGAAAAGCCCACACTGCCAGTTTCCCCAGCTGAAAGTGTCCAATTCTCTGGTAACCAGGTGCTCGCTGTGGCAGTGCCCAGGCTGGGCTGGTTGGTCGCTTCCGGGGCTCTGGTCTCACTGCCCACGACCATAGGAAAGCTGAAGGCGAATGGAAAAATAGCTTTGAACTGGAAAACTGAACCACTTGCTGAAGGTTTGATTTTTCTCATTACTTCTAGCCTAGGAGCAGCTCCAGTGAAGTCTGTCCCAAGCACTGTGCCCGCAGCTTGCAGGTGGCTGGGCTTCAAAGCCCAGCTGGGACTTGTTTAACAAGAGAAATGTAGCATCAGAGACAGCACGGGTTCAGATGTCCACTGATGCATCTTGTTGTCAATGACTGCATTGCATGTGGGGACCGACCACTTTTATAGGTCCCATGTCTGCAAAGAGAAACCCTGAGAAGGGCTGGGGTCTCACACTGCAGGTACAACCCTGGCAGGTGCTGGGATGGACTGTGATGCTGCGTGGGTGGAGGTCGTGTCCCTCTCCTAAATTCTTGCTGCTGATGCTTGTCCTTCTGGGTCAAGATGTGGGACATTACAGAGCCTTTCAAGTTCTCTCAGGCTGATGAAGCAGTCGGTGAGGAGGCCTTGATGCATCTGACGAGGTGCTGCAAGGGGCTGGCAGCAAATACATGTGCCCATGCCATCTTCTGCAAATTTCTCCATGACCTCAGGTAAGGTAGAAGCAAGCTCCTCGCCGTTGGTAAAATGTGCTGGTTGGGTGATGTGGTCATGTCAGGGAGAAACCTTGGCATGCCAAGCTCTTCCCAAACTACTGCATCTTTACTGAGCTAAAATGTGACACAGGCACATCACTGGTCATTCTGTTGTTGGTCTAAATGGCATGAATGTGTTACTGGGAGGACTGGGGAAGGTGGCAGGTCTCTGTAGGGAGATTCTTGCTTGGTTCACACCAGCTCTGTATGAAGTTACGTGTTATATAGGTGTTCCTACACAATGCTACAGTTTGCTAACTTTTTATCTGGTTTTGCACAGTTAAAAACTCTCCTACTGTTTATGCCCACACTTGTTGGTTACTGAACATCTGTATTTGTATAAATGCACTGTCAATCAGTCTTAAATCATTTGGACTAGCTTTCCCCTGAGAAAACCAGGGAATGGAGATTCTCTCTAGCACCAAATTGGGGTTTCATCCCAGAAACCTTGTAGTGCCCAACGCTTGTGAGTTGTTCCTGCCACTAGTCTATAGGATTTATACTGAGCCAATAGTCCTCCACTAGCAAGTGCTGTCCCATGTCCCTTCTCAGCAGCAGCCTCTGCTGTCACTAGTCTATCCTCCTCAACGCTGACTTGTTGCTGAGCTTGGCCATCGTGTGGGTTGGTGTGTCTGCCAGATATCAGCTCTTAATTGTTGAGCTGCTTCACCGTTAGCCTCAGCATGGGTGGTGTGTTTTGGGATGGGGACACCATGCTCCCCGGGGTCTAGCCCCAAGCCCCACGGATGCTGTGCACGCCAGGCTCCAGCCACTAGCCTCTCTCTCTCTGGCAATCCCATTGGAAAGCAGGGGTGGGAGTTGGGCTGGATGCAAGGAGTGGGGTTGGGATGTGCTATCTGGACACATGGCATGGCACCCTTCCTGGAAGGGTAGGACCACACATGATCTGGAGAAACCGTGGCTTGAGATGGGCTGATGCCAGCTGCTCTGTTTCTCCAGGCAGAGTGGGAGCGAGAAGGTTTTGCTGACTTCCTTGGGGGACAGCCATGGCCTGAAAATTGGGATTATTGGCAAGGGCCACCTTGGGAAGTAGATGGCCTGAGCGCTCCTGATGCTGAGCTGGGCTCTGCAGTCCAGTATCCATGTTTCCACCAGGCACCCTGAGAGCTTGGGTACGTTCTCCCCAGCCTGGGCCTGGAATTGGGACTTTTAACTGCACTTTTTTCATAGCACTTCAGGCAGAACTCACTAAATAACATTTTTCTGCCAAAAATATTGGAGATGTGGAAACTCCAGGGTTGTTTTTTATTGGGAAGCAGACGATGCTGTTGTAGAAAAGATTTTTATTTGGTTGGAAACCCACTGTTCACCAAACATTAATTTAGTTGTTAACTTTTTTTTTACCAGTCCCATCTGAGCGTGGTGGAGACATTAGCCCTGTTCCTTGAACACTGGCTATTTTAAGGCCCATTTTAGTTTAGTCCCCTCTATTTTTGTGCCTCTTCAGGATTCTCCTTGTCATTTGCCAAGAGCCTGGTTGGTGACTGAGACTCCAGTTTTTTAAATATTCACCCAACAGAGAAAACATCTTCCCAAATGAGCGTCAGTGCTGAAACGGAGATGCCCCTCTCCTTGTGTCATGGCTGCAGAGTCAGCTTCTCGCTGGGCTCTGAATGGCCAGCCAGGAGAGGAGATCAGCCTGCAGCATTACAGCAACTTTGCATACAAACTGTCAGCTCCCCCAGCTCTTACATAAAACAAGACAAGTGGGGAGAATGGTCCTCCAGGGAGATGTTTGGAACAATAAAATCCTCATTCTAATCACCTCAGGGCTGAGAGGAAGCAGGGATTATCAAATGGCTTTTTATAGATCTTGAAAACTAGCCAGATCCCAAGGCTCGGCTGTTTCAGCTAAAGGCTTTAAATCAGCCTGTGTGAACTGGGGTCAGGCAGTTGAGCTCCCTGCATTCCTGGCAGAGAGGCTGCCTCTTCCGTGTCGCCCTGCTGCTGTCCTTTGCCATGTAGGAAAGGTGATGGGCAGCAGCCAAAGTCCCTCCATGCCACTTTGGGCTGGCAGCCAGTGGTCCCAGACTGGGAGCAGTGGCTTGTGTTTCACCTGTGTGTGGCAGTGAAGATGCTGGTCGGTCACCGGTGCTAGTTCTCTGGGCTCTTCAGTCCCTTTCTCCTTGCTTATTGCAGCAGAGCTACAGAAGCAGGGTCTCACGTGCTGTGACGACAATGCTCAGCTGATGGCCTGAGCAGATGTTGCATTCCTCTGCTTCTTCCAGTCACACACACCGTCCATCTGCTCCATCGTTCCGCCTGCCACCCAGAAATCTAGAATTGTGTACAGCCTTGTCACTGCCGTCCCTCTCCTCAGGTAAAAGACCACGTCATTTAGAGCCTGGATGTGCTGCTGTTGTTTGGACCTCATGGGGCAAGCATGGCACGTGTGCTCTGGCCAAGCCAGAACTGTGCAGGAGGCAGCTCTTATTGCCTCTCACAATTTTACTGTGAAACATCATTGCAAACCTTGTCACGGTTAGTCGCTTCCCCAGGTCCCCAACTGCTGGAGTCAGGGGAACACTTCAGAGTTTCAGCTTTCTGTTTGTCTAGAGGAAGCTGTAGATTTTGTGGCTATAAACCTGAAAACCAGTCAAGGGAGCCCCAGATCAAACACAGTGCTGGCACTGAAACCCCGCTCCTGCCAGGGCCTCAGATTATTGCTGCAAGATAAACTTGTGAGACAGCACAGGAAGCAAGGTGCAAGGGAGCAGCCTGCAGTCTCCACGGTCAATAAAGCAAACCCACTGCATCGTGTTTCGCTTTACACTGCTGCCGTAGCTCTCCCAAAGGCTCTGAGTGCTGGGGTATGAGCTGTACCCCCTGCTCCTGACCCCTGGGGGTGCCCAGCCCCTGCAGTCAGGCCAGTCTTGGGCTTCTGCTGAGGTGATCAGTGAGGGGCTAAACGTGACACTGCACTTCTTCTATGGGCAAGGCTGCTTAGAAGTAAAAGATTTGCAGATCTTGCCAAGGGTAACTGTTTCTTCCTCCTTACCAGCTAAACCTGGGTTCTGCCCCATCAGCTAAACCTGGGTGATGCTGGCTGTTGATTGCAGGGCTGAGAGAGGGCAGACAAGTAGTGGGGATTCGGCTGGAGAGGGCAGAGGAGAGGAAAAGATAGGAGAGACCTTGCTTGAGGGAATCTGCCTGCAGTGGGGAGGGACCTGGACCTCCACATGTTCCTGTGCTGCTGCAGTTGTGGTATGACCTATTAGTACTGGGGGAGAAAGTGCAAGGGATGATTTTTACACACCCTCCCTCCCCCCCCCCTTTTTTTTAAACAGATCACTACATGGCAAAATTAACAATCCTACCGTGGCTACCTCTCGGGCGGTATTAAGGCCCATGGATTAACTTTAACACAAGGCAATGAGGGTCCATCAAATAGGAAGAACCTTTCTAGCTGGTTAAGATGGCTGTTGGAAAGGAGTCGTTATAAGAAATGTTAATGGGATGAATCTCAACAACTGTTGATTCAGCCATGGATGGTGCAGTGGGATATTCAAGGCTGGCTCTGGAATGGTGATTTTGTTAGGAGTGCAGCGTGGGGAAGAAAACCCTCCTAGAGAAATCCTGCCACTATACAGCGAAAGCTGGAGAGGACACAGTGTGTGGAAGGGGGTAGTCATGCACGAGAAGCGGATGGGCAGAATGAGGCAGTATGTGTCTCCTTCACCGGTTTCTCTGATTAGCGCCCCGCAGGGCACCCTGTCTTTCAGGAGCACTGCTTTCCTTGTACCTGCCACCAGTTTCTAATGAGCTACCATTTCCCTTCATGAAACAATAGTAGCTCTGAGGCTAAGTCAGTGAGCAGGAGCTGAGATATACATAGTCCAAAATCTTTTTCTCTTCCCTCAGGCACAACTTCTATTTCCGTGGATGTGCTGTTCCTATTGCCAACTGCTACCTCTGTCCATCGCGATTTCGTTATACACTTCTGCATGCCCTTCTAATTCTTCAGATGCTGAATGCTCTTAAAGGTGCTATGGCATTCATCATGCCATGATGGCTGAACGGGTATATGACTTTATATGCAGACTGTAAAAGACTCCTGTTTACTCGATGACAATGAGCTACAGAAAAAGCAAGCTATACTAGACTTGTTACTATTAATTTCAGCATTCCTCACCTAAAATGACCCTAGATCAGAGGTTTCAAATAAACCTCTGCCAATGCAATTCTTCACAGAAGTGGGAGATGAGAGTATTGCTTCACACCTGTGTGCACACTGGTAATTGATATTTGATTTTGTTTGTCCTGCAGGGAAAATAAGAGTCAATGCTGAATGGCTGGTGGACGTTTTCTATGCAGCCCTGAACAGCAGCACGTGGCATAGCCTGCCTCACCAGAAGGCACTGAAATTACTCAATGACCTCTGTGCTCCTGAGTGCTGCCCCATCTGTGCAGAGCAGAAAACTTCCTGCCCGCAGTTTGTGTGCAAGAGTTTTGTCAGCAAAGGTTTTGGCCCTTCAGTGACTCAAGAGGAGAAAGTAAAGGGCTGAATGCTGAGGCACTGCTTGTCCTGGCTTCCTCTTTGCTCTGAAATGTGCCTCATCCCACAGCTGAAGCATGGGCTGTCTTGTTGGGTTGGAAGGTGCTGAACTGTGTGTTGCCCTTAGGACCACATACGTGCGAGGGAATGTTGCCTTAGATTATGTATTAGCAATAAAAGATCTGGACTATCATCCCTGAGTTATTTTGACACTGGTTCCTGTTTGGCTACTTATCAGGGTTGTCTCAAGCCACTGATCAGGAATGGGGCACTGGATGCAGAAAAAAAAAATAATCTTACGGGAATATCTAGAGAGGAGAGTCCTTATGGGTAACAAACTTATGGTAGTTGATGGAGAAGCTTGTTGAGGATGTTAAGTCGGGGGAACACTGCTTGAGGGAAAGGACTCCTGCTTGTGCAGGATTGTTACGGAGCCATTAGGCTCAGTTTAGTTCCACATGGCAGAGTAATGCCTGGAACACTTCCAATTCAAGTCTCTGAGTCTGATTGTTTCTCAAAGATCCAAGAAAGAGACTCATAGTCAGACATTGAAGAAAACCATTATTTATTAAATTATTAGCATGCTGCTTTGGACTGTTATTGCCCATAAATATTTCCACTTTTTTGTCTCTTCCCAGAACCTTCCCCTGGTTTGACCTGAGAGCTGCACAGCTGAGAGAGTCTCCCTTTACCCAGCTGCTAGAAAAGAGTGAGCTTGTCTGATGCCGTCTTGCTCTACCATACCAGGCATCCTTTGGAGACTGGCCTACAAAGCAATGTGGACTGATCAGCACCAAGACATCTCTTACTTCAGCTGTAGTGGAGCCTGGTGCGACGTTGGATGACAAGTCTCCATTCTCCACAGCTGCTTCTGACATGTCCTCAGAAATCCCAGAGGAAAATGCTGACTATGATTCTAAATCCTCATAAACTATAACAAAGCCCATGACAGAATGGTTTGCTAAGATCTCACCACAGCCCCCTCACGGTACTCAGGGGTGCAAGAACAAGCATTGTTCACTCTTGGACACTTTAAAGTATTCCAACCACTAACCCTACATACACATTTGCTTTTACAGGTGTCACTCTCTAGACTGCTCAGCAAACTTGCTTCTCCCTGGCTGCCTGAGTCTTGCTTTATTTTGGTCTGAATTTGCTTATTACAGTCATCTTGGCCAGCTGCTTCAGTTTCACTGGGTTTCTGTTGCAGTTTCAAGAGAAAACTGAAATACAAAACGACATTACAGTTATCTTGTAGTGGCTACAGTGTATCCACTGAATAGGNCCCCCCCCCATGGGGGATCTCAAGGAAGCCATTGACACCAGACAAAATAGTAAGGATTTAGTCAGGAGAGCACTCTTTCTGTTGAGCCAGGCTTTAATCAGCACTCATTCATATTTCCTTGCTGGTGATAATGCACCCACCACCACAGACTACGTGATACTTCTTTCATGGAAAAAGGAGATAACTGGATATTCTGTCCAAATCCACCCAGGACAAAGCATTTTTTTTCCCATAAATTCTCTAGTTCAGCTTACAGTATTCTCTTATACTTCCTGCCGTCATCTATCACGTGTTTCAGTACTGTTTACTATGACAAACCACTGCCTGATTTTGCCTCACAGGAAATAATTTCTGTGGTGAGGCCAGGGATTAGTTATAACTAGGCCCCTCACTTAATTATGATGGCCAAGAGCAGCTGTCACTGCACCTGTATACCAGTTATTGTGTATGCCATTTATCTTACATCGGGGCTTTACAGTGAGCCCGGTCTGCAGACACTAAAGCCTGGGGGAAATCTATTCACTTGAGCTGCAGGGAAGTTGTTATCAATCGCTGGTAATTAAAATATGTCTACGATGTTTTTTTGGTCTTTTTAATCAACTGTGAAGCAGAAGACAGACAGTGGTACAGTCTGATTTATAGCTTCTGCTTTGCTTAGCTCCTGGAAGCAAACGAAGGATTGCAGAAAAGAGCCAATGTGGGGGTGTGTTTGCTGTCATCAAATGGCTAAGAGCTGCAGTGGCCTTTTCTATAATCGGGACAAGATGGAACTGTACCTCCTTGGACAAACTGCCAGGTATATTCTGCTGTCCCTGCTAGCTTCTTACAAAGGTGGAAGTGCAACGTGAGTGTCTAATCCTGCCTCTGGGTGCCCTGTGATACAGGGAGAGCATCTGCTTCTACTCCAGCCTGGGCTCGTTGCAAAGGAGGAACTGTAGCATAGGGCTCCAGTCCTGCTTCTTGGACAAACTGTGAGAAAGTGAGACCATCTGCTTTCTTTCCTGATCGGGACTTTCGCTCCAGGAAGAGACCCATGTTGTCTCTGTATGGGATGGCAATGGATCTGTTGAAGAGATGCTCCTCAGTCCCCAGCAATTCTCGCACGTGTCGCGAAATCTCCTGAAATACAAGACAAAATACCAGAAATTCTCATTTTACAGGGCAACAGTTAATACCATTCAGTCTGTGTCAGAGCATCAGGAAAAAGAACTGAATTTTGGAACACTTTCACACTTGAAGTTGCAATTTGAGAGAGATCTGAACCCATGAGCCCCAAGTGACATTGTAAAAGCAGAGCAGACTGCTCATTCTCCAGATTTACTGTGGGGGATGGCATCATATCTGGTCTCTTAGTAGCACAAATAGCTCTGCTTTCCTTTTTGCACTTGCAGAACAAACAAGTTATGGGTGAATGAGCTGGAGTCTATTCTGCCTAATGCAAAAAAATTGCTGTTTGCTAAGTTATATTTTCAACAACAGAGTCTATACACAGAAGAGGTGGAAAAACTACTTAAACCAATCAGCCATACTACTCACTAAGAAAATGATGGGTGACTGGCTGTCTGAGCGAGCTGGACCTGGAACTGTCAGCGAACAGAGCCTTGCCATTACTTTTGAAGTCACTTCTGAGAATGTAACCTTCTGATTTGACTGAAGCTTCGAAATACAATTCACGAGGTTTTACTGATCTTTCACAGCATTTGCTCAAAACCTTCCCCCAACTTTGGCTTGACTCTGAAGAGCAGTATCCTACTTTGTGTGATACCAAAAGACACCAGACTAGTATCTTCAGTGGTTTTGATATCTAAAATACCACTACAGTGGAATTAAAACCAGCAGTAACTCGTCTATGCTACGTAGCTTCCAAATAATTCACTGTGTAGTTCTCTACCAAACTGCCATTTCCCCTAAATTGCAAAAAGTTTCAGTCTCACTGACCTGATGCTATCACATTTATTTCTATAGTAACTATCTCGGTTTCAACTGTTCACAGCCTTTCATCGATATTTCTTGTTGGGAAGCTGATGTGCCCAGGATTATGGCTTTAACTTTGCACTTTCTCTAGTACACGCTTCCTGACAGACCCAAAGGGCCACATCCTGCTCAGAGCTCCTCACACTTGGATTCTATCAGAGTAAAGTTCTTTAAAGCACAAATAACTATCAGGATAGGGCATGATCTTCAAGGACCCTTAGGTTCCACTGAAGTCTGTGAGATGTTCACAATTCACTTGCAAGCTTTGGAAAACATTACAGAGAGTGTCTCATTTCCAAGCTTGCTGCAGCATGCTGACTACTGCTTATCCTAGCACTGAGGAATTTCAGTTTCTACAGGAGGAATAGACTATATTCATATCCATATGATATTATATATCCATAACCTATGGCTTAGTGTTTCTCAGCAGTTAAACTACCACCATACATAACCCCTATATCCTAATGTGAGGGTGAGGCTTACAAAGCCTATAAAATTGATGACATCTTTAGTAAGTGCAAATGACTATAAAGGCTGTATCTGCCTGTACTAGAAATACGTTTGAAGGGCTGCCATCTGAAAAATGAAGCAATGTAATTTGATACCTTCTCCTCCAACCAACAGGCAAAGTCATGGCACTAGTCAATGTTTTTAGTGGCATATTTCATTTCAAACAAACAGTTAAGATTGTGCAGCCAGACAGAACTGTGGTGAAATTGCTTTTTGGTGCTCTAGAATAAAACAAATAGTGTTTTACTCTAGTCATTGGAGCATAGAGATTTTTCTCTCTTCCTGGTTATTTGAACTTCTACCATGTGTCCTCTGTGGAAAGCAACTTTAAATAGTGATGTGAAAAAAACAATTTGGCTCTGCAAATGCAGCCCCAAGTCCCTTTGTGGTTTCCATTAGGGAGGGGAAGGAGGGTAACAAAATTTAAGTCAACCTCCTTATTTTCTGAACCTTCAGGAAGTTTTGGAAGGCTAGATTGTAGCCCCGAACTTCAGTGTACTTAGATTAACTATCAGTATTTGTTAAAGAAAAGATGTAGGTTTGAAAGGAAAATGAAAACAATTTGGCTCTGTAAATGCAGCTCCAAGTCCCTTCGTGGTTTCCACTAAGGAGGGGAAGGGGGTAATAAAATTTAAGTCAACCTCCTTATTTTCTGAACCTTCAGGAAGCTTTGGAAGGCCAGATTGTAGCCCTGAACTTCAGTGTACTTAGCTTAACTATCAGTGTTTGTTAAAGAAAAGATGTATGTTTGAAAGGAAAATGATCACACAGTTACATGTTTCTAAAATGAGGAAGAGATGGAGATGATGTTTGTGTTCAGCGAAGTGTAAGACAAGGAAGTAATAATGAGTTACCCTTCTGCTGCTTGAGATTGGTGGCTCAGTTGCTGCAGGTTAAATTGCTGACTAGATTTTTGCAAGTTCTACAGATGAGTAAGTGGAAAATTACTGAAAAGAAATTCTGAGGGATATCTAAAAAAGGTGCACATGCATCTTGCTAAGCAGTTTCATGGGGCAAGAGGAGCAACATAGGCTTAAAGAAAGGCTAAGCACTTCTGACACACTTATGGCGTTCCAGAGAGGAAGCTTGTGATCTACAGACGGCTAAGGATTTATACCTGAAAAGACTCAAGAAATACAACTGTTTGTCTGAACAACATTGGTTGCCCAGTTCCAGGCTCACTCTTTGGGCGGACAGGCTATAGCCTAGCTGGCTCGCAGGCAGAAGGGGTCAGAGCTGGGCTCGGAGGGGCTGAGGAGGCAGCTCGGGGACCCGCAGCCGGCCGCACCTGCATGTGGCCGAAGTCGGTGACGCCGATGGCGGGCAGCCTGGAGCAGTCCACGAGAATGAGGCGGCGGCCGGTGATGCCGTTGGCCCTGAAGCACTCCTGGGCAGGGAAGTGGAGGGAAAGGCGTGTGGACAGCGGGTCGCCCTCGGCCACTACCGCCCCGCGCCCCCGCTCGTCACACACACTCGCGCGCACACACACAGAGTTCAGGGCCCGCGGTTCGGGCTCCGCCCGGGCCGGCAGCCCCGCACCTCGTACTGGGGGAAGCCGAGCTGCACCACCCACTCAGCCACCTCCGCGGCGCTCCAGGCCAGGACGGGGCAGGCGGCCCGCGGCCCTCCCGTGCCCTCGGGCTCGGGTTCGGGCTCCAGCCCCTTGGGCCCCGGGCTCGGCTCCATGGGCGCCGTCCCCACGTAACGCGTCCTTCCGGGCCTCCGTCCCCATGGCAACCGCCACTTCCTGCAGGCGCACCCCCTCTTCCCTTCCGCCGCCCCCCCCGTGCTGTCGGCCCACTCTGCTGCCCGCGCTCGGGGGCCCTGCGGAACTAGTCTTTGATTGGCTGCGTTGCCGAGGGGGGCGGCTGAGGGCCGAGCACCGCGGCACCGCCCTCTCCCTCCCGCCGCGCTCACCGGCGCCCGCTCGGCTCTTGCTGTCCCCCCCCGCTCGGGTGTTTCCGCCGTCGGCGGCCGCAGCGCTTCGGCCCCGCTTGGCTCTTTCCGCAGCGGCGGTCTGCCGCCCTCGGCTCCGCGCCCGTCCGCTCAGCCCTGCCCATGTCGGACGTGCTGCCCGCCGCCAGCTCCCGCCTCCAGTCCCCGGCCGCCGGGGCGCCGGGCGGCCCCGCGCCCCATGTCCGCTCAGGTACGGGCTCGGCAGGGGAGGGGGCAGCCGGGCTGGCCTCGGCGGGGAGCGGTAGCGGTTCCCCGCCTGCGCGCTTGCCTCCCGGCGGCGGTGAGCGCTTGCAGCCCGGCCGCGGTCCCCGAGGGGGAGCACCCCCGGCGGCGGGGCGGCAGGCCCGGGTGCGCCTGTTTCAGCGTTGGTCTTAGGGCCGGGGAGGATGCCGCGGGTTTCCTCTCCGTGGTGGGTGTCCTCGTTTCTCCCGGAGAAGCCTTATTTCCGCGGTGACACTCTGCCTCGGCGCACATGCGAAGAGCAGCATCGGGAGTTAGTCCGTGGCTAACGTTCGCCACCGTCCCGGGTGGGGTGGCTGCTGGGAGAGGGGGGCGGTCTGCGGTGCCTGGGCGTCCCCTTGTGCCGGGGGGGGACCGCCACCGATCTCCTCCTCTCCAGCGCCCGGAGCTCCAGCAACAGTTCCCGGTGCCTACAGTGGAAAGTCGATGGAGGTTTATCAGCGACAGGGTGCTTTCCCCGGGGAAGGAGGCCCCGTCTAGCCGTGAGCTGGGCTACCCCCGCCGTGCGGTCTCTGCCGTGGGCTGGGGGCCTGGCAGTGTTGCCTGCGGGCTGGAGGTGCCTCGCAGCTCCCAGTTGACTCCAGTAAGGCATATCATCAGAGAGCTGCAAAAGCTGGAGCTTGGCCATGCCCTCCGCTTTCATGCGATCAGACAGCAGGACTGTGGAGTGTGTACCGCAGTCGTATGGGGACAGAGCTTTCCCAGAGTTCAGGAGACTAGGGGGAGACTAGGAGCCATCTTTATAGACAGTTCTTTTAGCAGTGACCTAGGAATTTCCATCTCGTCAGTGCCCTGTGGGAACCGCTTGCGTGACTGCTTTTTCCAGGGCTTTTTGAGCCCAGTTTTACGTGATGAAATTTGGCCTTGTTCTGTCCTCCTAAAGCTAGGATTGGTGGTTCCTCAATGAACCCTGCTTCTAAGAGTGGTTCTGTACCAAAAACACTCATGGGGTTTTGTTCTCCCTTTCCTAAGGTTGAGACGATTAAAAATCTTTGTTCTGCAAGGCGCTAGACACAGCTCATAACATGAAAAACTGGTTGGCGCAGCTCTTTGTTCCACAGCTGTGTGACTTTGTCAATGTTAGAGTGATGGCTGTAGTTTTTCCTTCTGTGTGTGTATTCTGAGGACTGACGTTTATTTCACCTTCTCTCTGTAAATTCTGTTTGTTGTTAGAAAATGAAGATTCGGCGCAAAAGACAGAGCCTGTAGATCAGCTGGTTGATTCTTTGGAGTCCAGTACTTCGCAGAGCAGGTAGGAAAATATTTTTGTGTATTGTGGCTTACATGCATGACAATCTGTTTCACCCCTGTGACCTCCTCCATATGGCAGCTGATGCTTTGCAGGTGAAGAGACGGGAACAGAGACTGAATTGTCTGCTTTGGGACAATATATACCAGAATCAATATAGGAGGGGCTGTTCTTACAGGCTTAAGGTTGTTTTAAAGCTTATGAATTGATGAAGTGTAGTTTATAGCTCAGCTATTCAAATCACAGAATCATGCAGCTTGGAAGGAACGCTGCAAGGTTTTGTAGTCTGTTGCAAGAGCTAATAAACTTTCAGCAGGAAATTGTCTTGTCTGAAGGACACTTTAATAATTAAGCATTCTGGCTGTCTATAATTCTGGTGGAAGCTGAGCAAGAAAACACCTTTTACTGTTTTCTTGACAATGTTTTGGTTTTTTTCTTCACCCTTTGTTTTTTGTGTCACTCATTCATAAATGCTGCTGTTATCAGATGTTTGGCTTGTTATTATGTTGGGTGTGTGGTGCCTGTGCCCGAGTCATTGCATTGGTTACAAGCACTAATACCGTAAGCAGTGGAGTTTCATTTGCCATCATACGTTTGTTGCACAGGATACAATTTCAGAAATGTGTGAGTTAATTACATCAGGCAGTAGATAAACCTCATTGAAAAAGAGGGGAAAAAAAATTCCAGCAAAACCCCCAGCAAACCACCCTACTTACTAAAACAACAGTTTGATGCCTTCTTGGCTTGATGCTAATGACACCTCTATCAGCCTTCTTGACTCCAAACATGTGTTCTTCCATCTCTTTATTATGTCCTCTAATTTTCTTTGAAGAGATTAATACAAACAGTGAGCAAAATGGCCAAAGTAGATGCTGGATACTTGTGCACGTTACCTGATAAATTTATCTAAGTTAGATCTCCTTTGAAAGGGACAGGGGTGGTCTAAAAGGGTTGCGTGAGGAGGAATCAGCTGGACTCTGTCTTTGTAAATCTGCTTAGAAAGCTTGTGTAGCTCTTCGTAATCTTTCAGTGATACTTGGGCTTCAGTGGTGTCTGGAGGAAAGAATTCCCAAGCTGTTAGCTCCTATGTTGATGGAGAGCCTTTTAAGCAGATGTGTGCACCTATTGTAGCAAGTGACCAAATAGCCCTTCTAGGTGTGCAACTGCTAAGCTAAAAAGCAAATGGGCTGGAAAATGATGGCACAGAAGTCCAAATTTGTCCTGGACTGCTAGAGAACTGTGAGAGTCCTTCCTTTAAAAAAATGTCCTCTCCACGTGTCCGCATTTGCTGTGTTCTTGTCTTCTCTATGGATACAGCAAGGAATCTGTCTGAGTTGAGCTGTGTATGGGGTTTTTTTAATTTTTTTTTCAGCTGTTCTACACTATACTCATAGTCTGATCCCTTGCTAATGAGAATATTTCTTATTTCTGAAAGGAGACATTTGAGGAAGTGCACATATTTTCCATTACCGCCGTGTTCTCATGTTACCGATCCTTTAGACCGAGGCAGTTGACATTGGTTTTATAGACCTGTGAGAAGGCTTTGCTTTTCAAAAGGGCAACTGTTTCTATTCTTGTTAAAGACTAGGTTGCTTGTCATGGAAGTTTCACATAATATCTGAGAGTATGACAGAGGAGACTCTACTGACATCCATCTGAGTTCATTTGGGATGATAACTCTTTCCAGCTATAGACAATATGCAGCGGTTTTTAAATATAATTTAGAAAAAAACCCTCAACAGAGAATGAATGCCAAAGATGTTTCCTTTCTTGACCATTCTTTTCCTGCTACGTACCTTTCTTTTTGTTCTAACATGTCCATCTCCTCTTGTCACAGTACAGTTTTTGAACCTCTTTGCTATTACTGTGCTGCCATTGTATATCTTACGACTTGCTTGTCTGTGCAGCATGTTTGGATATGGCAGAGACACCTGGGTGCTCCCTGTATCTCTTGGGATTGCTAATAGGAAAGGCATAATGGGCCACATAAATAGAGGGCATGTTCAGGATGGCTGTTTTGAATCCTTTCACTGATCCAGATGACCTCTGATGGAATGTGCAGATGTTAAGTAGTAGCTGGCATAAAAGTAGTTGTCCTTTCTTGAGCAGAAAAGTTGCTACTGGTTTCTGCACTTGGTATGGTGTTGGTCAGCTAGCATGCTGTGGGGTGAGTGCAGTGAATTACTGCTGTCTAAAGCATGGAAAATATGGAATATCTCACTGAAGTTGCTCCCTCTGGCTCACATGGAAGATAGTCGCATGGAGATGAAGGCAAGACTGGGGTGCAAAGAGCTCTTTTTGCACCTGGCAGGTGCTCACCACAGAAGCTTGTTCCCTTCAGTTCATTTGAATTTGCGTTCCAGAGCAGAGTGATTCATCTGCTGGCTGTGCCCTGTGTGCAAGTGCTCTCTTCCTCCAAAAGGTCACAGATTGGGTCGCTCATGAGTGCGGATGCAACAGAGGATTCGAAGGAAGAAGCTGGCACTTCGGAGGACCAGGAAGTGGCTGCACTAGAAGAGAAGCTGCCTGACCAAATCCAGTCCCTCAAAGAGGTAGGTGGGTGTTTCTTATGTCTGAAAGCAAGGACAGAGGTGTAGCAATAGTTCTTCCACCCTACTGCTGTGCTTATGGCTATGGGACTGAGGCTTTAAGGGTTGCGTTAAGACAAAAGTAGTATTAACATAGATTCAGTTATATCTTTTTCTATACATTAGCATGAGGTAAGCATTATCCATCTGATTTGCAAAACCCCTCTTGTGTCTTCGGCTAGCCCTCGCTTCCTTGCAGTTTTTGGCTTGCTAATGCTTCAAGGTTATTCTCACCTTCTGCCTCTTGTCTGGGGCTTCTGGGAATTGCCTTCTTGCAGATTTATGGAAGAGGGTACTGAAAGCGATTCTGCCATCTTTTGTTTCTTTCAGTGAGCAGCTAATTCATTTGCATTACAGATAACAGTTGGGAAAACCTGTGCAAGTGGCACCCAGCTCAGGAGCTGTGAGTTTGCATATATGAGGAGAGAGGGCTGGCCCTAGTGAACTAGGTGGACTTTTAACTAGGACGCAGCAAATGACAGTTGGATTGTGGCTGTAGCCTAGATGCACACAGAGCTGAAAGGCTCTCCCTAGAGAGATTATGTCTTGGGAATTCTTTCCAAGAGTAGTCAGATAAATGTGTAAGGCTGTTGCTTTGTTGAGAGGTGACAATTAACTCTGAGGCAGATGCAAAGACATGCCTGCCAAGGGGTGTGCAATTTGTGATACTAACACAGCATTTGACTTCAAAGTTCACTACTTTGGTGCTGTGGGGGGAAATAATGCAGAGAGGTGTCTCAGAGCCAGCCAGTTCTTTTTAACTAATAGAAGTTTTGTAGGGTCTGACTTGGCTGCAGAAAGATGCCTGAATTACTAATGCGTTGCTTTAAATCCAGCTGGGGACTTTCTTACCACAACGGTAAGACATGTGACAATGTTTCTTACGTGCTTTGTGCAGGAAGCTGTTGTTCGGGTAACCAACTACCATGTACCTCAGGGAGCAGGGGATATAGTAATGATTCAGTCAGATCACACTGGTGCTGTGGATATCCTTTCAGCTGAGCTGGAAACTGCAGACCTCCTTGGGGAGCAGAGGAAAGGTGAGTACTGAAAGGAAAACGCTCGTTGGGGTGGCTTTTTAAGTGTCTGCCCTGGCTAGAGAAGAGCGGAGGCACTCCTGGAGACACTGCTAATTCCTGCTGGAAATTTTGGCTCCTGGCTAGCGAGTGGGAAAACTTCACATCCAAGGCTTCTGGGAGCAGGCTCCAGAATGCAAAAGCCTTATCAGAAATAGATTCACTGTTTTCAGATAACAGTTTGTCAGTAGTGAAAAGTCAGATGAGTCCAGGATCTTTTCCCTTGTCTCAGCTCAGCCTCCCCCTCTGGCTCCACCCACTATGTGGACCACTGAGAAGACGAAGGAATTCAAAGCCAAGATGGGAAAGGAGAAGAATGGCCGGATGGTGGTGAAGCGAGGCGAGGTGGTGACAGTCCGCGTGCCAACCCATCCTGATGGGAAATGCATTTGCTGGGAGTTTGCTACAGATGACTACGACATTGGGTTTGGAGTCTATTTTGACTGGACCACGGTTACCAGCACTGCCATTACTGTTCAGGTCAGCGAATCCAGTGACGAGGAGGATGAAGAGGAAGAGGAGGAAATTGAAGGTTAGTGCAGAGCTTATAAGGGTTAATTTGTGGTGCTTGTTGCCATGCTGATGAGAGTGTCTGTCAGATGCTGTAATTTCCATCTATATTGTTTACTCAGCCCACTTGTTATCTCTGCAGCTATTTGGGCTCTTGGTTAGGCTGCGATGAGAAAGCATTTATCCCTTCCTGCTTCAGTGTATGTCAACGGCTGTCCTTCTCCAATAGCATTCTTGAAATTGAACACTTTAAAATCTAAAGTCAGAATTCACTTGTTCAACTTCTACCTGATAAAAATATTATGGTCTGCAATTTTAACTTGGCTGTTTTTCTCAGTCTCTCAGACTGAGAAATTTCTGGAGGTGAGTAGGAGCAAAAAGGTTTTGTTTCTGGGGTGTTTACGACTGGTTGGTTGTTTTTTTCCCCCCGTACATCAGTAGCTCCTGCTGACTGCATTTGAGAGGATTGCTACCTGGGTCTTTGTACTTGTGAAACACACAGCGATGTTGCCTGTTCTGTGGCTTCAGTGTATGTGTGACCAGTGTAGCTGGCAGGTTGGTGTCTGAAATTAATTTTGCAGGTTCTCCAAAGAGGGGTAGGTTCCTGTAGGAGGAATCCTCTTGGGGAAGTGAATTGAGGACATAAACACAGCGAGGTTATAGCTAAGAGCTTTCCCACCTTTCTTTTGCTTCAAGTCTGTATCACTGGACCACTGTTGTGTGTATAAAAGCAGTGAAGTGTCTAAAAAGTAAGTCCAGGGAGAGGAGACCAGGCTGGCAGGCAAGTGGATACTGTCCCATCAGTATTCCCAAGAGAACTGCTTCTCAGCATGTCCTTTGTCATGATAAGGAAAGCTGGAGTTTGTGGGTATTGTTTGCAGAGAGGTCAGAGCAGATGCTATGGGTAATGCTGTCATAGTTAGCCTTCCATATATCTGCATGCCTCTGCTGCATTCTGGTCTTGTTAATCTTTTTCTGGACTACCTAGTGGCTTAACTGGCTCTGGCCTACTTGCTTGTCTCCCCTCTCCCATTCAGGACTTGCCCCAGTTGGTGATGTGGAAAGGGGCTCCAAAAGCTATCTGCGGAACCGCTACGGAGAGATCATGCCTGTATATCGGAGGAACAGCCATCGGGAGGTGCAGGCAGGCAGCCACGAGTACCCAGGCGAGGGCATCTACCTGCTGAAATTTGATAACTCGTACTCTCTCCTCCGCAATAAGACTCTGTTCTTTCATGTCTATTACACTAGCTGAAGAAAAGGGAAGGGGCAGGGATGGCAGGCAGGTAATGGTGAGCGTAGCAGGCTGCCACCCAGCCCTGGTACTGCTTGATGGGCACTGCTGTGTGACAGAACCAAGGCACAATTCTGCCGGCTCCTCTTCAGACACTAACTGGTTTCTCCCTACACCCTCCTTCCCCGCTGTCCCAGTGGAGAAAGGTAATTATGACTGCCTGGTTGTCCACAGGCAACTTTCTGTAAAACTTTGGGAGGTCTGCTCTGTGCAGGCATCGGGCTGGGCCTTCATGTCGAGCTGGTAAGTGCCCAGAGGCCAGGTTCAGGTGGTTGTGGTTTCGATCTGTTGCACTGGTACGAAATGAAGTGAAAATATTCTTGATGTGTTACTATTTTTGTGAATAACTTTTCTGACTCTCCTGCTGCATCTGCATCACTAGAGGGCAGCTGTCAGCTGCAGTGAGCCAAAAGCACAGCTGGCTTGTCACCTAGCCACTGATAATCTCATCACCTACCACCATTACATGTCACCAGCAGCCAGTGCTTCCGTCACTTGTGTGAGTGGGGGTGCAGCTGGCCAGCAGCAGTGGTGGCTAGGCCACACTACAGCAGGCAGGCCCCAAACACTAGTCACAGCCTGTGTTTGACCAGGGGGTAGGGGGAGGGTGCACACCTAGAAGTCCATAAGAAGGTTTTCCTACAGATTAAGAATCCGATGTTATACCTGTTGATTGTAGGGACGTGTAGATGATTAAAACTTCAGTGCCCACCAAAAGTTTGTTCTATAATCCACATGTGAAGCAGAAGAAATTACTTACCGCTGTGCTGAATAAAGGTTGGAGTACAACCAATAAAATATACAGGAAATGTTTCCCAGTAGCAGCATGTTGGTTCATTGGTATTGCTGCCAGCTGGATAATACCACATGTAGCAAGAAAAGGCTCCCCAGAGAAGTGTAGCTTGTCAGCTGCTATTGCTGTTGCAAAGGTATTGTTAGAAAAGAACATCTCTGCTCAGACAGTTGAAA
The DNA here is from genome assembly GCA_013396915.1 of Stercorarius parasiticus. Taxonomy (NCBI): domain Eukaryota; kingdom Metazoa; phylum Chordata; class Aves; order Charadriiformes; family Stercorariidae; genus Stercorarius; species Stercorarius parasiticus. The sequence goes on along the minus strand of VWZL01006363.1, from coordinate 25,879 downwards.
GGTGTGGGATTTAACCGGTCCTTTCTGAGAACCAGAATCAGAAAGGCCGTTGCTAACCCTGACTACGTGGTAAAGGATGGAGTTCCTTGGCATGTTTTGGTGGCTAGCGATGGCATTAGTCATCACCTCCTCAAGTACCGGGAGAGCTGAACAAGGATTAAGTTAATCCTTCAGAGATGAATTTTAAATCATGTTTATCTGTAACTGTTGTTTATTTTAATACTTTTAACTTGAAATCATTCTCTTTTCTAAGAATACTGCTGTATTTACATTTTGATACCTCTTTGCAGAGACACAAAGTGGCTGTTTGCGTGGTGATTCTAGTAGAGTTTTATTTTTAAATCCTCCAGGAAAAGCGCCTCTACTTGGTCCATTCCCTCTATTGAGAGGGAATAATAGACAAAATGATTTTGAGGTAGTTAAAGCCAAAGATTTCACTCCCGTTGGAGGGCCATGTATTTCCTAGTAAGGCTATATTGTAATGCTGTGCAATTTGCTCCATATTCAAGCTCTTAACTATCTCTGCTTACTTATTCACTGCCCCAGAGCACTTAGTAGGTCCAAATGGTAAGAGAGAGCAGTCAGTCTACAGCAGAGCAGGCCAAGCTGGGAGCAGGAGGAGTGGAAATGCAAAGAACACTGGTTTGGAGCACAGTGGCTTTCGGTGTGAGTAGGCAGGGAGCAGAGTTGGTCAGGGTAAGGAGCAGAGTTGTTGCTGCTTTGGACCCCGAGATGGGGAGAAAACAGCTGCCTTTCTCAAGAGAGAGAGCGTGCACACCTGGGCTAGAGGGGGAAGTGCAAAGCTGCCTTATTCAAGCAGGGGCAATGACAAAACAACCTTGCAGGTAAATAGAACAAGCTTGGTATCTGTCAGAGTAAGATGCTCTTTCATTTAGCAGCTTGCGGAGGACTATTTCTTTCTTCCTTTAGCCTCTCTTGCAGAAGATGAAGGACCATGCTGTGGCCTTTGTACAGCACTTGAATCAGGCCTGAGCAACTCGGGTAAGGTACTCTCCTTTTTTTTTCCATCCTTTGTCTATCAAGTTCCTAGACACTAAATAGAAGAAGACAGAAAAGACCCTTCAGTCTGAAAACCATGTCAGCACTGCCCCACTCAATGGCTGCCTTTGGCCCTTTGCTGGGAGATCCACAGAACCTTGCGTGCACTTGCTGGTTAAGGTATGATGCCCTGTCTTTCACCCACTCCAGTTTCTAATTAGGATTTATTTACGATGAAGGCAACTCTGACCTGTACATACATTAGATATTTCAGAATCATTGATCCTCAGTTGCATGGCTTATTGCAGGCTAGCGGGTTATCTCCACTAAAAAGCTATTTCCCTTATAATGTGGCTTCCCCGTTGCTAACTCGCAGCTACTTCCCCTTCCTGTCTGTCTGTTGCTCATATTAAAGTTTGAAATGCATTTTGTCATGTTAAGAAGTCAATAAGGCCTGCTTCACACCAATTTTGATCACGCAGTGACATACAAATACTACGTGCCAGTTTTCAAGCCATTAGTTAGTGGTTTTAGTTAAGTTGCACTGTAGATGGCAATCCTATTGCTCAGTTGTAGCTTTCTGAAGCATGGACCAACCTTTAATAAGGCTCAGGTCACTTGTTTGGAACTGTGCCTGTCTCCTAGTCTCAGTGACTTCAGTCCCACAGCAGCATTGAACATGGTATGTCATCCTGATCAGCGTGTGCCTGGTCTACAAATGCAGTGTGCCCATGGATAGGCCTGCCACCGTGGAACTGAAAGCGTTCTGTGTGTGTTATTTCTCTGCTTCAGTTTCCCAGAAGTATCTGATATCTCTTTTGAACACAGGATAGTTTTAGGCACAGAATATTTCATCTACAGGAAACAGAAGCTTCACAGTCATACAGGATAATTCCTCTTTTTGTTTGGGTTTTTTTTTTCTTAATTCCTACATTACACAAGTATGTTGTTTCTCAGGTATTCAGATAGCATTCATTACTCACATGACAACTTCTCTTTGGAATGATATATAGTCTTTATTAATTTTCTGATAAATCCAATAGCTTGGCCGTGTGGCTAGTGATTAACAGCAGCCATTCCCATTCAAAATTGAACTTGTAGTTGGTTCAAAGAAGTAGTCTATTTCTCATGCGTCCTTTTTTTTCAGTTTGGAGTATCTCCTGGATTTGTATCCAATCCTGCAATCTGGCTGAGGCAGTTATGGAAACCCTTATTATTTTAATTAGAGACCTTTGTAACTAGACCTTGGGTCTAGAAAGACAAATGAATTAAAAAGGCAGTTGCACTTTAGAGAGGAAAATTAATCCTCGAGAAAGGAAAATTCCTTTTTTGTTTCTGTGGAAGGAAGATTTCAGATAGGTTTTTAAAATGTGTTTCTTTTCACTGTAAATTGTGTCTAGAAATTCAAACAGCTAAATCAAGGAAGAAGCTGCTTTTGCATTTTGCGCTTGCTTTTGTGAAAGCACAAAATTGTTTGCCATTTTGTTTTGAATATAATTTAGATCTAGAAATAAGATTTACATGTTCAGCCAGAGATGAACTCTGTTCTGAAGAAGTCCTGTAGTGCAGGACTTGTATAAAAATTAGCTCATATAGTTTTTTATTTATAATAATGGTAACAATCTGTTAGGCATTTTTTTTATGTCAAAGAAGGTCATAAGCTCTCTATTGTTTTCTCTTTTTTTTTTTCCCCCTTAGGTGTAATGTAGCAGCAGGAGTTTAAAATATATGTTTTACTGAGGACAGAGAGTTAGAATTGCTTAAATCAGGGACCACTTGTACTGATTTAATTTACTCATAAACTCTTTGGAGGCCTGTAACGGATTCTTGTGAAAGGTTATCAGTGTCAGACACAGGCTAGTTGCAAATTAATGCTTGGGACCCACTTAGTGGTTACATAGATGATTATTACTGGTAATGAGCCATTTACATAAACAGGTAAGATGAAAATGCATAAGAGAATGAGCTTAGTTGTCTGACTTCAGGTGCTAAAAAGAAAGTTGAGTTACTATGCAACTGAGACTAAAAGACAGCCACACGCCTGCCTTTTTGGATCTACCCTGTGCGCTTGTCTTCTTCTAACTGTGTGTGCACGTAACCTTCATCTGTGGCCTGCAGTGGGTCAGCTATTGTGGTGCTGGCCCTGGTGAGGTGTGTTAGAGGTGAACCTTGTTACATGTCTAGTTGCTGAAAGACATTAATTTTTGGGGGGAATTAGGGTAGAGAATGAATCCTTAAATGAGTTCACTTTTATCCCCACTGCTTATACCCTTCCTTCTTGTCTCACTACCCCTACTAAAGCCACTCCACAGAGGATTTATCACAAGGTGCCTTAGGAACAAGGAGCATGTTTGAAATAAGAGCCATAGACGTCATTAATCCAAGGGTTTCCTTCTCCTTGTTTGCCCATTTGGGTAGAGGGGAGGCACTTCCTAAGGTCAGGCCAGGAAAGCCCCTGTAGGCTCTTCCTGGAGATTTAAGCTGTTCATTAGACTGCCTTGTTGCCGTAAGATGAGTAGTAGAATGGTGTTTCAGTTTCCTGGCGCCATAAGATCTTTGCCTTTTAAAATCATATGCTGCTGTCAGATATTGAGGAACACCAGAGGACTACTCCTTTTTATATTCTGATGCTAAACCTGAGGACCAGAGGGACACTAGATAGATACAGAAGAGCATTCCTTGTGACCATTCATCATTTTCTCTAAAGAGTGTCTGAATCCAGCGTTGTGAGTGGTGTGTGCTGATGTGTATTGAGGCTGGATAAGAGACCAAAGCAACAAAGTTGTTTGGTTTTTTTTGATCTACAAGTGTGAAAGAAAAGACTGTTTCTCATTTTCTCGTATCTGGGAAAATAATGGATGTGACAATGTCATGTAGATGTAGCAAAATATCTCAGTTGGTAGAATGAAAAACTGGGAACTGATAATGTTAAATACATTGGCTAATTAGACTGTGGAAGAAGCCATGAATTTAGCAGGAGTCAAAAGTGCTACGTCATTTATCTGAATAAGTTGATTTGCAGTAAATACCAACTAAATAAAGTTTTAGAAGGTACATAAAATTGCAGAGTTCAAACACATCTTGCTAGGAGAAGCATTTTCTGTGGGGTTATTTCACGTTTGCCTCCAAAGAGTCTCTGGCAACTCATTCTGAAACACTGGTGCTGTTGCAGCTGAAGATGCAACATCAGGCTGGATAGATGATGGGTCTGACTCCCCCTGGCTTTTCTGTGTTCTGTTCTGGATTTTACATGTTGCTTTCTCAAAAGCGTCATCACAAGAAATGTACCCTTTATCAGTTGGGGAGAGAGGAAGAACTTCGTGATCCATCAGTTTAAGCCCATCTGGACTGGTGAGTCAAGTCCCTTGGGCAAGAAGCTGGATGCCTACCAGTAAGCTCAGAGATAGGGAGGCTTTGCCAAGTAATGACCTTGAAGGAGCTGCATTTTGAAATTATAAATAGCTGGAGATGGTTTTCCTGCAACCTCCAAGATGCCCTGGTGACTGTCTGCCCTCCCCAGAGGGAAGTAGTCTGCTCTTAACTTGCTGCTCCAAGCTGCTAGCATAGTCCTTCAATGGGGAGCATCTTGTAACTGGTCATATCTTTTTCAGAGCTATATTCTTGTGAACTGCGATGGTTGTCTGTAAGTCCTTATCGATGTGATGTGAATATTTTTGATGTCCTGTGATTTCAAAATTGAGTTCTCGGCTCCAACTGTTTGCTTCTCCTGTCCTCCCAAGATAGGAGTTGTAAATGGAGGAGAGGGTATTTTAACAAAATGTGGCACTGAACCTCTTGCTGAAGGGCACATATGAAGACTGTATTTATAGTGTGCTTGCACTCCTTCTACGCTTGGTTTATATTGTTTATATTTGATGTGTTGTGGCTGATTTGTAATAGTATATTGGAACTTATTCCCTTTAAATAAACTTTTCACTATGCAACCAAGAACTTTTGTTTCCTGTTTAAAGCAAATGAGCGTCTTGATATGAAAAACGGAACTACAGACTTTCCAACAAAACAAGAATACAATTAAACTTAGTTTTATGAGCAAAGAAGAGACAAACACTCGAAGTGTACTTTGCAGTGTACTGGACGTTCTGGTTGCAAATGGATAGGAAAATGCTCTGTGTCAGCTGCTGATGCTGGTTCCAGACAGGAATTTTTCTGTCTGTTAAAATGACTTGCTGAGATATGTGTTTGTGTGTTTTGTTTTTTTTTTTTTAATTCTTCAAATTCTTTGCAATGCTTGAGATTATAGTGAATGCCTGAAGCATTGGAGAGGAATAAGTAGTACCCAAGCTCATATCATGGCCATGGGTAGGGTTTGAATGCTTTACCCTCCGGTGCTTCATACTGGTACTTTTCACCTCCATTTGGAGAGATCCCCTATAGCTGCCTATTCCGTTTCTTCAGCTTTCAATCTGAAGGATTAAAAACATCTCATCAGTTATCAGGTGCTGATTAAATTATCTAGAGAAAAGGGTTTCCCCTTCATAGCTCCTCATAGCTGCTTCCCCATCAACTTTTTCTTACTATGAAGACTGTATTTACATGGCCTGAAGGAAGCACACCTGCTGGTGAAAATGATACCTGCAGCCAGGGCCATCCTTCCTCACTTGTCTCATTATGGAGTTTGGTAGGACAAGTTCTGCAGAAGTTGTCGTCTTTGTTGTAGTCCTGTGTTTGCTTGGAACACTTTTTATAAAATAATTGATGGGCAGGAGCAATCATAAAGCAAGTTGACCAAAGGGGTTGATGACTCCGCCAAGATATTTCATCTTGTTTTAAGGCCACTGAAGAGAAACAGCGCTACAGCTAGTTCATGACCAGGCCCTCCCTAGGAATCCCTGTGCTTGGCTTGGGTGTGTGGCCAAGAGGAAAGCTAAGCATTTTTGGGGGGGTGCAAGGAAGTCATGTGAAATTTCACGACATTAGCTCTTTTCATAGAATCATTTAGGTTGGAAAAGACCCTTGGGATCATTGAGTCCAACCATCAACCCCACTCTACAGTGCTCTCCCCTACACCATATCCCCCAATACTACATCTAAATGACCCTTAAACACATTCAGGGATGGTGACTCCACCACCTCCCTGGGCAGCCTATTCCAGTGTCTGACCATTCTTTCTGTGAAGAATTTTTTCCTAATGTCCAGTCTAAACCTACCCTGTTGCAGCTTGAAGCCATTCCCTCTTGTTCTATTGCTAATTACCTGTGAGAAGAGACCAGCACCAACCTCTCTACAATGTCCTTTCAAGTGGTTGTAGAGAGTGATGAGGTCTCCCCTCAGCCTCCTCTTCCTCAAACTAAACAGTCCCAGCTCCTTCAATTGCTCCTCATAACATTTATTCTCCAGGCCTTTCACCAGCTTTGTTGCCTTCCTCTGCACTCGCTCCAGCACCTTGATATCTCTCTCGTATTGAGGTGCCCAAAACTGGACACGATACTCAAGATGTGGCCTCACTAGTGTTGAGTACAGGGGGACAATCACCTCCCTACTTCTGCTGGTCACACTATTTCTAATACAAGCCAGGATGCCATTGGCTTTCTTGGCCACCTGGGCACACTGCTGGCTCCCACCCTTTCTGTGATTTTGGGGGTTGGGCTGCAGCAGAAATGCTCTGATCGTGAGGTGCCCAGTGAAGGTCTGGCAGCAGGTGTCGTTGGCCCTGCCTGGGAAGTGACTCTCGCCTCTTTTCAGCTGCACACAGAGAACATGGCTCTTGGGATGCTGGAGCCCAGTCACTGCGTTTAGTGGTGTCTGATTATCAACAGCAGCCTTGAGCTTACCAGAGCTGTTCATTGTTACACAGGTGGTACTGGATACTCAGGGGAATCTCTGTAGTAACACGTATGCTGATTTAATTATTGTTTAGTGAGGATCTGCTGCCATCCTGCCGTCTCTTGGTGGGAGCCCTGACTGCGGAGTAAGAGAAGCAAGTTTCACACCAGCTCCTTTTTATGAGAGCTACAAGAAATGTGTATAGATGCTATCATTTAGGAATTGCCAAACAAACTGTCCCTCCCCGGGAAGCAATGTGTGGCTTGGGCTCTAGCAATCAGCCTAATTAGCTGTGGAGGCACGGGTGGGCCTGGCTTAGGTCGGCCGGAGCTGCCTGCCTTCCTCTCCCGGCTGCCAGGGCTTCCCCCCCGGGCACTGCCGTGAGAGGCTACTCGCTCCTAACGCCGACCGAGGCGGTGGGGCCGGGGCGGGCCCCTCAGGGCGGCCGGCGGGCGGTGCCTTAATGGCAGCGCCCCGCGGCCCAGTCAGCCGGTCTCCTCTGCCGCCGCCGCCATGCTGCCCGTCCGCCACCGGGCCCGCACGGGGGGCAGCGCCCAGGAGAGCGGCCTCACCTTCTACGTGGTGTGGGCGCTGCGGGAGCCGCCGCGGCCGCTCGGCAGGTGCGGACCGGCGGCAGCTGCCCCGGGGCCTGCGGTGGGGCGACCGGGCCTGCCCCGGCCCGGCTCGGCCCCCTCCCTGTCCAGGGGTGTGCTCCCCCCGAGCCGGGGACGACTTTCACGCCTCGTCTCGCCTGCCCTCGCCTCCCTGGAGCTGCCCTGCTCGCATGGCTGCGCTCCTTTCCCGGGCTACAGCTCCATTTCTTCATGGCATCCCTGCGCTGTCTCCTCTTTTCAATGATGCAAGCCCTCTCCCCTTTTGCCCTTCCCTGGCATAAACGTGACCGTCCGTTTTGCTCCTTGATGGTTATCTCCGTTTTCTGTTCTTTTTCTTCCCTCCCCTCTGCAGCCAGTCCAGCAAGATGGGTTTCCAGGCTTGGTTGCCCCTGCCCTTGCCGGAGCAACTGGTGGTTTTTGGGCTGGGAGACTGGAGCTGTTACTCTCCGGACACGAGCATCACGGTGGACGTGCTGGTGTCCCCAGGTGTCGCGCCGCAGCGGGTTGGCACGCTGGAGCCCTCCTGCAGGTCACGGTGGGAGCTGGTGCTGCTGGGGTGTTCGGAGGGGCGTCCTGGAAAAGCTTTCCGCTCTGGCCGTGCTGCCTGGTTCTACTGGTGTCATCCCAAAGCTGCTCAGGCTTCCCGGTCTTTCACCATGGTGTTTCTAGTGGTGCTTCCAGCTTCCTTTTGCCTGCTTTCAGGGCTGGATCTTTTTCGGCTTTGGGGTGTTACCAGCTAATGTGGGAGCCGGAATTTTTCCCTGGTCAGTGTTGCTTGTGGGCTGAAAACCTGGGGTCCCCTGTGCAGGTCTCTGGTGTGGGAAGGTGACTGGAGAACAGATATTTTCATGGCCTCATTGAAAGAGATGGACAAAGGCAACTCTGTGAAGCTTGTCCTGACTGTTAATGGACAGGTAAAAGAACTGACATCCTCCTCTCTTCCTACCCTTGGTTACAAATGTTTTTGCTTCTGAGGTACAGAACTTCCTCTCCCATCCTCTCCTTTTCCTTCTCTTTGCTACTCCAAGCCAGAGCTGCCTCACTTGGATCTGTTAATGCATGTTTGTGCTGAGCCTAAACCCTCTGTGATCCTCCAGGCCTGTTCCCTAAACACAGCTTTGCCAAAATACCTTGTGTGTTGCAGGAGACGGGCAGCAGAGAGCATTTCACTTCCAGTTCCACTCTCTCCTGGGTCTGTGGTGCTTACACACTTGGTTTACCTTGTGCTGAAGCCCTTGGATTTAGCATCACCCAGTGCCTGGTTTTGCTTTTCTTTGTTTATTTTCTTGGTGCTGGGGATGAAAGCTGGGCAGGCTATTCCCTTGCAGGGAATCCGTCCCTTGCAAGACATCTCTTTGTTCACCCTTTGTGGATGGAGGACAGCACACTTGGCGTGTCCTTGTATTCTCACTGCTGCTGCCACAGCTGCTCCGAGGTGTCTCCAGCAGTACACCCGTTCACCCCTTCCTTGTCCCGGAGACCACCCAGTCGCCAGTGCTCCCAGCAGATGATACGCCCCTTGGCCGGGACCTGGAGGATCCTACTGTGGTATGTGTACCCTGGAGCCTTCCTCTCGTTATTTCACCACCTTCTTAGTATCTTCTTCCTCACTCATAGCTGCTCAGTTGACGTCTAGCAGAAACATTCGCTGCTGCTCTCTTAGTGGAGATCTGACTAAGGAAGTTTTGGAGGCAAAGATTCACTTGTGCTAAAGAAAGTGGTACTCTCCATTGAAATGCCTTTGGAAGGGTTGAATTTACCAGCCCTTGGTGGGTGATTGATCATTGTGGTTACTCCTGGCACAGGTGGCCTTTCTGCCTTTACGGTTGCCTTGTGGTAGCTTTTATGCTAGCTATGTTTTTTATTTTTATTGTGCTAGCAATGGTGCCATTGCAGCCAGCAGTTTGAAAGTGGACCACTGTGCAGGTAGCTGCATCGCTCAGCATGTATTTGGCAGCTGATACTGTTGGCGTGCTGGCCCTTAAGACTCAACAGGAAGACAAGGCTGAAAACATTCACCATGTGAAACTAATCTCTGGCCCAGTAATAGACAACTCACAGTAGCCTCAGGTCTTTTTTTTTTTTTTTCAGGGCTGATTTGACTGGAACTCTTGTCACAGGTTAAGAGCCAGAGCTCAGAGGTGACTGCTAGAGCATCCAGGCCTGTGAAGAAGGATGTCCGCCCACCACTGAGGACCCTAGCAGTACCCTGTGTCCTGAAGCCGCCATCTGGCAAGGTGGAAGCCCGTGAGGACTGGAGGAAGAGTCCTGTCCACCCCAAGAAGCCCAGGAAAGTTTTATTCGAACCCACAGCATCTGAGAGAGATCTCAATGAAGAAGGTAACTCTGGCAGCTTCCAGGTTTATTTTACAGGTCTTGTCTGAATGACAAGGTCTTGTCTGTTGCTGCTGGGCAACAACTTCCCACTCCATTTCTCTGTATACCTCCAAGGCAAGATGGGCTTGTCTGTCTTGGCTTGTGAAATACTGAGAATTGTTCCGTAGTCCTGGATAAACTGCTTGATGAATTTTTCCCTGTTGGGAAAACACCAGAAAGAGAACATGGCATACTATTAGTACCAGCACTCTGTACCATAACAAAATACGCCTATCTCTTCATACGAGTAAACATGCTTTATAAACGTAGGCAAGTATCATTAGCCTTGTTTCACAAAAGAGTAAACTGAGGTACAAGGAAGTTACCTGGTGTGATGTTTCTGTAACCTCTCTGTTAGTCTGTTCCCCTACTAACAGCATACCACTTGGTCCATAGAAGACATTGGTTATTATTAAAGTATAGAGAATATGAAAAGAAATATATGTATAATGAGATGATTGTACTGTCTTTTCAGTAGTGAGAATATAGCTGCCAAGAGGTTTGGAAACAAAACCTTTAGCTTCTGGAGCATGAATTCCAAGTCAGCTCCAGAGTGTGACTAAGTTTGTGTGTAAATGTGTGACAATAACTCAGTGGTCCTCAAGAAGTGAAGTGACTTTTTGGGACTTGGCTTGCTTCTCACAAAGGCAAATACAGCTCCATCATAAAGTCGCTTCTGCTGTAGGCAGTGTGAGAAGGGGAGAAATAAGGTTCCATCAGAGGGGTAAAATGCAATGGTGACAGCGTGATGGCAGTCAAAGGAAATGTGCCCTGCTCTTACCTATCTTCTGCATTTCTTCTGATGAGACTTTCTTCAGGGTTCTTGGTCTTGCACCTTGTTTGTTGCAGTGAGGTAGCTTTGTGCTGGGGATTGGAGGAAGAAAGGCCAAAGGGCTCTTAAATCGTGGAGCAGAGCACTTTCCAGGGTATGTCTGCTGGCTGCTTTCTTTATGGGGTCATCTCTGTGTTTCCTCTGCAGATCTGGCGGTGGAGGAGTTGCAAGGTGAGGATGTGGTTCCTAGACCCTGGTTTGTCTTTTTAGCCACTTGGTGATGCCATTCCTTTTAATGTCACAGGCGTCTCATGCTTCATCCTTTATCTCTCCAGTGATCAAGAATAAACAAGTAGGTTGTGCATATGTACTGTTCCTCTCCATGCAGCTGCCCTTGGTATAGGTGTTTCCAAGTACTGTCAGACTCTCCAGTATGCTTCTGTAGCCCCTTGAATCTCAGGCGCACCTCTGGGTTCATAGGCCCTTTGAGACAAAGGGTAGGCTGTGGAATAGACTTTGATTTAAAATTATTTATTAGCTTGCTCAGCCAACTGCAGGGGCCTGGGAGAGGAAAGAAGGAGGAACAGAGCAGTACAAGAAATATCTCTGGAAGCAGCTCCAGGCTTCTGGTTGTTATATCTTAGGCATTAACAAGCTGTCCCTGGGTAGCCCTCCCTCACAAGGAGTAACACGGGCATAGCACAACCGGGATATCCCTTCTGGGGATGGGTAATCAATGGGGAGCATGCAAGCCTGTATGCATCCTACATCCAGCCAGACTCTTTGCTGGTTCCCTCTGCTAGTGACGTCTCTCCTAGTACAGCAGTTATTACCCAAAGCCAACAGAAAATGTTCCTTATGGAGCTCTGTCTCTTGCCACCCCAGAGGGAAGGGACCTGGGGCCCTCGCCTTCCCATTTCTCCCCTCTGAGCCTTCTGCTGCTGCCTTCTCCCCACCAGGGAAGGGAGCTTGGGGGTGTCTTATCTGAGTCTGCTCACAGCCCTGTGTTCTCCCCTCCTCAGGCAGTCCCAGCCCGCGGTGGTGCCATGCCATGTGCCTCAGTGACCTGGGGACAGCTGTTCTGATCGGTGGAGAAGGTGTCGATCATCAGTCCTGCAAGGATGCACTCTGGAAGCTGGAAGTTGGTGGGGACTTTAGGGCTATCAAAGACAATGGGGGTAGTGGGACTTGAGGAAAACTCATGCAGATGGGATGGGGGTACTCAGGGGTCTGTGCATAGTGAGGGGACAGCAAAAGTATCGCGTCTCCTAGCATGGTCATCAGGCTGAGTTGTCGAGCATAGGGTGCCATAAGAGGCTGTGGGGTTGTGTGTGAGAGCGCTCCAGGAGCTAAGGCATAAGTTCTGGAAAGAGCTGGGTGAGTTGTAAGGGGTAAAAGCAACAGTGTGGTTTGCGGTCTGTGTGTGATGACTGGTGGAGAAGTGTGAGATACAATTCTGCACCTTGCCAATCCTCTCTTCCACCTTAGTATTCCCTGTCTAGTTAGTGTTCCCCTTGATTCCTTACACAGAAACATTTCTGTATGAGGCCCCTCTAGCCTTGAATCAAAGGAGAGGAGGAGATGAAGGGAGCAAGGTCTTGAGTAAAGGTTTTATGACATATTTAAATCTGGAGAAATCGAGAGCACTTTTGAACTCCCACACCATCTGTCTGGTGTTGCTCCCACAGACAATGACTTCTGGCTTCCAGTTGGTTTTGAGCTACAAAACACCATGCCATTGTGCTTGCATGGTCACACAGCTACCTACGATCCAGACACCAAGCGTATCTACATCTTTGGGGGCATAAGGGAGGACAAAGACTACAGCAACATCTACATTCTGGACACAGTCACCTGGAAGTGGCTCCTCGTGGCTGTAAGTACAGCAGCTCTTCCAAGACAAAAGTACAGGAGAGGTGGCAGGTCCTGCCTGAATGTGGCAATCAACATGTCCATATCCTTACTCTAGTAGTCTTAGTCCACTGTTGCTGCAGGTTGTCTGAGCTGCTTAGTTGGGATTGACAGATGTAAGAAGGCTATGATGAAAGGCCACAAGCTTGGCAGAAGCCGGGGTCTGTGCCTACAATGAATGAATCAAGGTGAAAAAATGGTTTCTGCAGAGTGCTGCGTCTGACCAGGGTTGTGGGTGAGAGGTACTGTACAAGCAGCAGAGGGAAATGGCCTCTCATTTTATATGATGCTGTTGAGAGCTGCATTGGATGCTGAGGTGAAGAGCTGGTCTTCTCAAATCAGGGACTGCTCTGAGCACAGCAGATCTCTGAGCTCTTTAGTTCCCTGTCATGTCCTTACAGAGGACCCTGTCAGTGAGGGACTATATGTCTCTTTCCTGGCTATGTCACAAGATGGCTTTTACAGAATAAGCCTGGATGAGATCTTTCTGCTCTCTGTCATCTTCTGAGGATGCGGGGGTAGGAGGTTGACTTTGTTCTCTCATGAGAGCATTATGGTGGTGCAGAGTACACAAAGGATGTATTATGTGGCAAAGATCTGGCTGGGGAGCCAATAAAGTGCAAACTGAGACTTGTCAAACTCACTGTATGACGTGAGCCCCTTTCCTATGGGTTATGCAGCAAATAATGCACTTCTCGTAACAAATGTATGTTGAACTTTTTCCAAGGCTAAAGGGAGGATGCCAGTGCTCACCTACCACAGTGCAACTATCTACCGCAAGGAGCTCTTTGTTTTCGGAGGGACTTTTCCCAGAAAGGCATCGCTGGCAGTTGGACCCTGCAGCAATGTGCTGTATGTCTTCAATCCAGAGCATGAAATTTGGTATCAGCCCATCTCAGAAGGGGAGAAGCCTCTGCCTAGGCTTGGGTGAGAGTGCTCTTCTTCCAGCCCTCCAAAACAGAGCAGGAAACCTCTGCTCACCTCCCCCTCCCAGCCCAGTGCAATTTCCTAAATATTAGGTGATTGTTTTCCACTGTTTGCTCCTTAAGATAGGGCTGTGTTTTGAGCAGCGTGACTCCCAATATGCCCCATCCTGAATCCTGATGGGATTCTGTCCTTGGGCTACAGTGGCTGGGGGTAGCGGCAGTCGTAGACTGAAGCTATGCCAGCCCAATAGCAGAAGCAAAGGCTGAAAAGTCAGTTCTGGGAGCTCACTGAAGACACTTTGTTCACTTGCTTCTTCTCTGCCTAGGCATTCAGCTACTCTACTGAAGAACAAGCTGCTGATTTTTGGGGGTCAGAGGACTTCGCTCTACCTCAGTGACATGCACATCCTGGATCTGGGTAAGAAAGTCTGTGCCAGGTGGATGCCTTGGGACAGGGACAGGGAATGAGGCATGCTCAATGGGAAGGTAGCACTAATGTTATAAAACCTCCAGACTAGGCAATGGTGATGGAAAGCTATTGCATAAAAAACACCTTTCTGGGGTAAGAGGGGAGGGAATGGGGAAAAACAAGAGACTGCTTTTTTGGAAGAAGCTGGGTAACAGAGAATGTATGTTGCTGGTGTTGCAGAGTATGGAAACTTTTGTCTAGTTTTGAGGCTGAGCTTTTTGGACATTTCACCTGCCTTTCCCCTGGCTGTCAGGTTTCATGGAGTACACACCAGTTCCTCTCCTTGCAGGACAGCCTTCTGCACGCTGGTAAGATCCTATTGCAGACCCAGTAGCTATCTTCTTCCTCTGTCCTTTCTCTTTGAAACCAGGTTTAAATGGTCCTTGTGGTCAGATCCAGTTGCTTATCTCTGTCCCACTAGTGAAAATACAGTGGATGGCCCCTCTGCTGTAGGACCAGAAATTCCTGTGCTGTCCTAGTTGGTGCTTGTAGGGTGTGTGGGGGGGTACGGACCTCTTAGTCTCCCTGGAAATCTGCCTTTCAGGCTCGGGGAAGGTTTCTGCCATGTGCTAGTGAACTGTGTTGCCTGCTGTTTGGTCTCCATAGTATGTGGAGTATGGCAGACACACAGAGAGGAAGAAACTTTTGTACCAGACCTATGCTGTTCCTAAAGGGACACTATTGCCCATTAGAACAATGACCTAAATCAGACCAAAGCCCAGCTAGCCTTGCTATCTCACTCCATGGAGCAAAACATAGGAGTTTTGATAGCTCCTTCTGAAATAATGAGGTGCTTTTCAGGTCTGATTATGGCCTGACCTGCAGAGGCAAACAAATAGCTCTTTAAGGGTTATTCAGCAAGTCAGGGCAGAAGAGAAGCAGAAGTTAACTTCTGTTCTGCAGTTTAAGTCCCCAGCCTCCTGCTGAAGTCTGCCCACCCCTACCTATTGCTGACTGAGGCAACCCCAGCAGCTTTTGCTGTAGTCATCTTTCAGCTTTGCTTTGGTTGCAGTTTTCATGCAGCTCTGGCTGTGTCGGACCAGAAGGTTCTGATCAGCGGAGGCTGCAATGCCAAGGGAGCCCTGCAGGATGCCTTTGTCTTCCACCTAGGTGAGTGACTCTTCCTCCCAGTTTCCATAGCTGAAGGTGACTGTTGAGCTGCAGGGGTGTTTCTGAACACCTATTCTCGTCCATTTGTTTCATCCCTTGCACTAGGAATGGGTTTGACAGTAATGATAGCTGCTTTCTACTTCAGATACTCTTTCATGGAGCACGGTGATCCACCATGACCTCTGCTCTGTGCCCCGAGCTGGCCACACATTGCTTGACCTGACTCCTGCCCATCTGATGGATGTGGACAAGGAGAACAAAGAGGAGCGTAACCTGCACATGGTGTTGGTCTTTGGGGGCTCCAACTGTGCTGGGACCTTTTACAACAGCACAGTCAAGATCCAGCTGGACCTAGGATAATGCACAATACTCAGAACGAGTCTGGAACAGCAAGGACTCTTCAGCAGCCTGAATACAGACATAGATGTCAATAAATGAGTCCAAGCAATGTGGCAGTCCAATTATCTATATGTAGGTGAATGCTACCTTGGCACAAGAGATCATGCGTTTGTAAAGCCTTTCTGAAGGCTGTGGGTATTGCCGCCTTAGGGCAGCTGATATACAGCATCAGACTGGCACAAATTTCCTCCCTTTTCCCTGCCTTGGTACCTGGGCTTGGCTGCCAAAACATTCAGTGGGATCTGAGCCAAGCCTGCATGGGAACACAGTCACAGGCTTCTGGGTTTCCTGTCTTGCCCTACAGGTTTCTGGGCTGGAATTCCTGGGGTGCTCTCAGCTTCAAAGGTGACTCAGATGTTGGGTTTCATTTGGGATGAGTGGAATGGGATTTGCTCCTGCTGCTTGGAAGGTCCTCACAGTGAAAGTACAGCTGTGATTCTGGTTTGGAGGGAATCTGGGGTGGGATTCCCTTGGGAAACAGTCTGCAGCTGAGGACTAGGAAAACACCTAGAGGGGTGCCTGAGGACGGGGGAATAAAAGAGAACGCCATCATTTTCAGCATATGGGAGTGAGCTGGTTGTGCCTTGCTGACTATGGCACAACCAACTAGCTTTGCTCTAGTCAGACCTTTATTATAAATTCTACAAGACTGCTGTTAGACATAAGGAAGAGATACAAATCATCTGTCCCAGGTAGTAATTCTCTTGTCATTGCAAGGGATGGCAAAATTGCTGACTGTTGGCTCTTGCAAGACCTATGGGACCCAACAAGGATTGGGATTAAGCTGTCTTCCGTCGGAGACCAGCTCTTGCTGGTTATACTCATGGCACCGATGATTGTGCCATAGCTCTGAGGCAGCTGCAAGGACATGCAGGCCTGCCAGGTTAGTAGCGCACTGTGTACACCGGTTCCCTGATGCTCTTTCTGTAGGTGGTAGAAAGAAGAAACCCAACTGTGGGGAGTCTGTAATGGGCTCAATACCTCACAGTTGTTTGTGGCCACATTTCCCAACCCAATGCCTTACAAAGGGGGCTTCTGATAATTATGGATGCTTCTGCTTTAATCTGCTTCATGGAGATACATCAGATAGGAAAAAAAACAAAACAAAAAAACCCCAAACAAACAAACAAACAAAAACAACAAAAAAAAAACCCCAACAACATAGCCAGAAGTGGCTGCAAGCTTTCTAGCACAGGCATAGCTCCTGTAAGTCATCCAGGCTACTTCCAGGTCCTCTGTCCTTCTTTCCATCAGATGAAAATGAGACAATAGTATCAGGGCTTCCTGCTGGCACTGAAGCTGTAGCTGTTGTCCTCTTTGACACTCCAACTTACTTGATTTAATGAGTAGAAGGGCTTCAAGCTCGCAGCTCTGCAGGAGTATCTGGCTGCCGGGATGGGTGGCTTACTTTGAATGCCTCTAACTCCAGGAGAGCTTTGTTTATTCTGGTTATTGTGGGATATGGAGCCATATCCACTTTGAATCTGTAAAAGGAAAAAGAATTTGTGAGGTACTCTTGAGTCAGACAGCCAGTGCACCAGTGAGCAGAAGAGTAGAGCCATGTGCTGTGCCTGCCCAGTATGGGAGAATCTCACAGGTTGGGGCACTTCTGCATTAAGAGAAAAAGTTCGTCCTTGTAGGCTTGAAAACAAATGCTAGAGGAAAGGTTAGTTAGTTCTTCTGTCTTCACTAGGCTTTTACATAGTGTGCAGCACAGGGTAAGAAGGCACTATGCTTTTCCTGGGAATCGTGCAGCCACTACTTGCATAGGTTTAAGGCTTTCAACAAATATAGTCAGATTAATCTTTTCCCCCTGTGTGCAGTGTAAATACAGGGCAAACAGAGAGAGAGGATGTGGAGTGTGGGCAACCTTAGCTTTTCTAAGGACACAGAGCAGGCTTCCTTCAGGGGCCTCTGAGAGCCTAGCTCCTTATTTCCAAGAGCTTCGAAAAGAGACAGTGTTTATGACACAGGAAAATTCATGCAGAGAAAAATCCATAACTGAATAGGGCAGGCAGCAGGGATGCTTTTCTAACAGGCACAAGGAGCAGCAGAAGGTAAGCTCTGACAGCCCAGCACAAGGAAGAGGTATCCTTGAAGAGCACCTAAAGTTTAGCCTTAATTACCTTTCAGCATTGAAAACTTGAGGCACCAAGCAGAGATCAGCCATGGAAACCTGCAAATGTAGTGAAGAAAAAGGGGTCTGAGTAACTCGGAGCCTGTCCCATCACACTTCACTGTGGTAGCAGGCTTTGACAGCAGGGTAGAAATTATTTTACCAGCCAGTACAGAGGAGTTGTCACAACAATCCCATTCTTTAATTCAGCACAAATAATACGACAACAGAACAAGGAAAAGACTTCATAGGAGTCACTAACAGAAGCAGCCATCAGCCTTAGGGAGCTCCATCGTGACCTCAAGGATACAGTGCTTCTATGGCAACTGCCTCTGAGCAAACAAGTCTGCTGGCAGGCTGCAGAGGGAGGCGATGGAGGGAGGGAAAAAATGAGTAAATTTTGCTTGTTTGCATTGCAGGAGTATCAAGCAGCTCCTGCCAATGTCAAGACCTGGTATGCGATAGGGACTTTGCACACAGGCTCAGGGACTTGCAATCTGAGAAGACTCAAGGACAATACAGCTATCTGCTTATCTGCGTGGAGGCAGCTGCCCCTACCCTGCTCCCCAGGTCACAAAGTTCTGGGTGCCTTTAAGAGCACACATTATTCTCCAAGATCTCATAAGCAGCCTTTGCCCACCAAGGACTCCAGTTCCATAAGGCTCCTCCTACTAGACAATCCTCTACATCACAGGATATTGCAGGAGCCTTCCTTTTTGTCACACTTTTATAGGGAAGATCTGATTGCCCTCCAAACAGGACTGCTGAATGGAAGAGGCCTAAGTGGCCTCTGGCTTGGTAAGGGTCAGAACAGCTTGTGTGCGAGCTCTCTAAAATCTGTCCATGTTAACACTGGACAAACAGAGCAGAAAAATACAATACAATCTGGTTAAAGGTTACACAGAGCAAAGAACTCGAACCCGTGTTTCTTGAGCCAAGCTTTTCCCCTATGACAGGGCACTTTGAATTCCAAATCTCTTAAAGACAAAATATATAAAATCTGTTTCCACATCCTCTAGTGGCAGACAGATCCTAGATACAGCTGCAGAGTCTGTCCATCAGCAGGTTACAGGCAGGGACAAGTAAACATCTCCTTGATGTTTTTGCATGATGACTTGCATGATTTGCAAGTCAGTAGTGGCCTAAGTAGGACCCATGCAGCCTTTTTTCTTATTTTGAAGGCACCACATGTAACTCCTGTCACAGGATGGGGTTCTGCTGTGTCTCAACAACTAATTTCCTTTCCTATTTTATGGAATATACTGGGGTTTTCAGTTCTCTAATGCTATGCAACGCTCACTCAGATACTTACTTCATCCCCCACGCAGTAGCGCCCAGCTGTGTGCTGCAGAGTCTGCTCCAGTGCTGCCAAGAGAGGTGGTATGCTGGAGTCAGGCATTGGAAACTCACTTGAAAGGGACACCAAAGACCTTTTAGATGGGGAATTATGAACAAGGGCATTTTGACCCTGAGCTGAGTATGAAAAAAGGAGCAATTTGGGACAGAACCTAGAAGGAACAGAAATCTTACGACAGTATAGTTATGGGAGTCTTTAGGGTCCTTCAGCTTTTTGGGACCCAGGGTGATTTCAGCTGCTTCAGACAATACATCTGAAATAGTAAGAGGACAACGTAGAGATACGTGAGTGAGGAGGGGGAAAATACATAGGTTCAGTCAGTTTGTGTCTGTCCAGAAGTGAAGATGGGCCTGCTATTCCAGCACATGGGGGGAAAAGGTTTTGAGGAAATGAAAAGCACCCTGTTTCTCCCAGGGAGGCAAAGAAATACTCTGTTACTTGCTAGATCCTGTGGGAGTTTGCCATCTGTCTTTATCTGCCAGATAGATATCTGCTAGATATCTTTTGTCTGGTTACAAAAGCGTATAAATATAGATTGATAGAACTTTAATGCAAAAGGCAGTAGTTTGGGAGCAGCTGGGTGGAAAGGAGGAGTGCTGTCAGCCCTCATGCTTCAGGGTGAATCAACTGCTGTGGTGTACAGGATGGCCCCAGGCTTCCCCTCTTCCACGCGCAGCAGTGGAAGCACCCCGTGGACAGCATCTTTCCTCAAGACCCTAGAGACCTAGCAGTCCTGGACAAGGGACTCTGGGCAGGACCCCAGCACACCAGCCTAGGGAGATGTGTTGTTCTCCTTGAAGAGGAAAGTAGGACTCCAGTGGTGCAGCATTTTGAAAGGTCAGCCGAAGTACTGATCATTTTGGATGTGGGACGCACCTTGAAAGCCAGATGAGATGCAGTTCTGAGCCCATTCTGTTTTTTTCTCACCCATTTGTTTCAGGACACTCAGGTTCTGCAAAGGCAAGCAATCTCCAGGTTAGATTGACTGCTGCTGGCTGGATCTTGCCCACTGTCTCACCCAGTGGAGGGGAGGCGAGATGAGGAGTTGCCAAGACTGAACCTCCAGCCTGAGTTCAGCCAGCTGGGTCAGCCCTGACCTCACCCTCACCGAATCACACACCCTGCTTTATCTCTCTCTTGGGACTGTCCTTCTGTAACAGCTGCCAGGGTATCCCTTTGCCTCTACCCTTTTGGTTGCTCAGTTGTCTTCCTAAAACACCCTAGGCCCAGGAGTGAAACATATGGGTTCAGCTGTTTCTGCAAAGAACCTTAGGGTGCTATAGTTTTTTCTTTGTAAGAAATACTGTATTATTGTCATTAGCAGATCAGGCAGATGCTAACACACAGTCTTAAGGTCTGCCACTCTATTGGCTGGCATCAGTTGAAAGAGACTGAGCTTTTCAGAGATACAGACTCCTCGATGTCCATCCTAGTTTTCTCATTTGCAGGGATATCACAAGGCAATACCTGGAGTGGCTGAATACCGGAGACAATGTGATCAGCGATCATTCTGACTTGGGCTCTCTTCTTTGTATCTTGGGGCAGGAGCCTGGGGTTAGGACGGGTGTCTTCTAGGTAATGAATTATGGCTAGCTGTAATGAACAAAGAGGTAAGGGGAGGTTATTGGAGAGCCAAGGAAAAGTTCACATCCTGAACACTTGGGAAAGGGGAGCTGATCCAAGAGCATACAACAGCTTTTGAATGAAGTTTGTTACCAGTCCAACCAACAGAATATCCCCTTCAATATCTGCTTGGGACATTGTTGTCATTTAGCCCAGCTGTAATTTCAGGCAAACCCTGGCACAGCCTTCTAAGTCAGACTACAAACTGCTCAGTGAAAGATGGAGTTACCAAAGCTAAATTGTGCTTAAATCCTTGAGAGCAGTTTCTCAGCAGAGACTATAAGCTATTTCTGCCCTCAAGTGAGATTGTTTATCATAAATGCCGTCTCTTTTCCAATGCACAGATGAGAGGTCTGGGGGAAAAGATGGGGAAAAGCCGTTCCCTCCAGACTGGGCAGCAGGCTGGAGTGAATGGTTAACAGGGATATTAACCTGGTAACTCACCGACTGAGAAAGGGTGATGCCATCAATTTTCAAGGCCGGGACTTGCTGCATTGGATTCATTGCCTTGAATTCCGCAGAAAACTGTGGAAACAAACCTGAGATTACTACAACAATAAATTCTTCTTCCTTGTTTTCTTCCACTAGAACCAAGTTACCAAATTTTTATTTTTTTTTTATTTGGCTTTTCCCTCTACCTCAGTACTAATATTTGCAGTAAGTTATGCTATACTATAAGCCTACAGCAAGCTCTCACTGGGGCTCAGGGATCACTGCATCCAGGGCTAGACTGCCTTACCTGTTGATAAACCATCACTACAAAGCCCGCGATGGATGGTACTGCAGCAGTGTCATTATTACTGTTCCAGTTCTCCAACTCCATCTTAGCTCATACTGGCACATCAAGCCGGTGGTACTACTAGGTGCACAATTCCCTGCTACGGTCCCCTGAATAAGTTCTCAATGAAGATCTCTTCTGGCAACACAACCCTTTGGCAGGCCCTTTGCAGACCCTTGCTATATCATTTAGCATCTTTTGGACACATGTCCCCTGCCACGCATTATGGTGCTAATTGAATGAGGTCAAGTCTGTCTTTAAATTGCAGTGCAGCTTCTCTAAAGTCTGTGTGCCAGGTATGTTCAGTTATATCATGCTAAGCAGGAGCAAAAGATCTTCAACCTTATGAAATTCAGTCACAGATGTTTAAGAGAGGAGAAAACCTTTAGTCTCCTGCAGTCATCTTCTCCGTCTTGCATGCCAGGGAACAGTGCTGAAAGCAGCTATTAATTACAGAGGAGTGGTGAGGAATTCAGCGACTTTGCCTGTGAACTTTCTAGTGCTAATCCTAATTCTCCGAGTTATCCCCAAATTCATTACCCCTGGAGAGAGCAACGGTAGCTGTATCCTTACCTGCTGCCCGCCATCCTTCAGGAGGTTCACTGGCACCACGTCATAGGAAATCCCTTTCAGAGCCAGTGCTAGGGAAAGCAGAGTGTATAGCTTCAGACAGGCACACTGAGACCAGTTTCATTGGTAATGGGCTCAGGGAAACGTTACCATCTCCATTTGAAGAAAGGAATGGCTTTAAAACCAAAAAAGACCCTATCCCTCAAGAAAGGCAGCCTGAGTCCACTGAGAAGATAGCACTCTGGCAAATGAAGGACCAAAACACTAAAGATCAGTCCTGGCAACGCCACTGCATTATTCAAAATAAGGGGGACCTGGGCTCAACTGCAAATCTTTGCTTAAGACTGTCTCAGTCCAAGTAGGGACCATTCCCAGCCCTGCTTAGCTCTCAAGACCTGGGCAGACCAGAGCCTGAGGCAGTATCAGCATGAAAACAGAGTGTAGGGCGCTTCGAGATAATGTGGAAGGGCCATCTGCATCATGTTAACTTTAATTCCTTCTAACTAGCTGCAGGCTGAGTGAACCCCTCCTGTCTATTCCTCTCCCTTCCACCTGCTCCAGGTAGGCTGTGCTATTCCCTTTCCTCCCATTCCAGAGAAGTTCTGTTCCTGTTCCAGAATCATGTTTGCTGATCTCTCTCTTAATGAGTCACTGATTAATTCGGTTAGTGAAGGGGAGGGTACCGCAACACTGGTTCTTACCGATTCTCACTCTCCAAGAGCAGGAACTTCGGAAATAGCTGTAAAGTATCGGCTGAGAAGAGAAAAACAAATAAAGTGGTCATATGGTGGGAATCTTACAGTACCAGAGTACTGTAAGGAGAACAATGCATAAACAGAAGGCACTTCAGGAACTGTAAGACAGGGCAGAGCGAGGTTTGGGGGAGAGAGGGCTCCTTTCTGAAAGTGACTATTCCTGGTTTGGGTATACAGGTAGTGTCACTGTCCTTCATGCTAGCCCTCTGAATGTTAAGCTGCAGCTGGTGTTTCCAGCAATGCACAAGTGACCTTAAGATTATCCCCTGCAAAGCTTCCCTCTTTGTCCCTATTGGGTGTTGCTAACTTTTACCGCATCTTAGATTTTTTAAGCAAATTCCCCACTGATTATGCCAAGCACCTCACTGGCTATTTGCGTGGCATGAAATGGCTTTTTCAGCTACGCAGAGCCGGGCCAGGCCTCTTTCCAAATGAGAAGAGCTACTGCTGTTCCAGATGAATGCCAAGAGGGCAGACAGCTCTTCTCTACCTGAACTCCAGCACCGAGGCAGCTTTCACGGACCCTTCCACCCCATCCAAGCTCTCACCTTTTCAGATGCCATGGTCAGTGTTTGCAATCTGCTCCAGGAAAGAAAGACAAACTCTTCACTTTCCCTTTTAACTCAGCTGGGGTGGGGGAAGGCTTCTCTCCTAAAGCCAATAAGAAAAGGACTATGCCCCCAAATTTGTGCCCGGGGCATGAAAACCAGCCAGTCAGATTCAATCCTGAGCAACTGAGGTCATGTGCTGTGCTGCAGCCCCAGCACTGATATCAGAGCCATTAACCAGCTTTGAGGTTAGAAGCACATTTAGGAACCATCCTTATTTCCCTAGCTTTTTGTCCACAAATAAATTAAGATAGCTAGAGAGCCTGTCAGGCTCTCAGCACTTGCCAATGCAGAAAGATATCCCTGGGGAATGAAGCAAGGGAACTGAAGCCACGTGCAGAATTTGTGTTTCACTAGGGAAAGACTGTCCGCTCCCCAAACAGGGGCTGCCTTTGCGGGGAGGTCCCTTAGGGTACCCCGTAGCCCTCTTCCCACCAGTATCAGCTGGTGCAGAGGGTTTTCTACGTTGCACGCCTGGGAGAGGCTGCTACTCTGCTCCCAGGCCAAGTTTGTGCAAAATACAAAGCTTGGGGTTTTTTTGTATGTTACGTTCTTTTGTTCCCACACAGGAAATTGGTACTCATGCATGTCTCTAAATAAACCCGTAATTATGTCTCTCCTTACTTCCATAGATCCCATGGCATGCCAGGGATCTCTCTGTGTCTCCACTCTCCCAAAACACATAGAAATTACACCAGAGGCTGGCAATATGGCAGAAAAAAAGCAGGGATTCACTCACTGACACACAATCTGTCAACAGAAAACCAGAGAGACTCCGAGGATCTCTGTGCTACAGTCCACTTTGTAAACTCGATGCTTCTCTTACTTTACTTCTCACTTTAAATGAGGTATGCATTTGGTTAAATTGCTCTAGTCAAAGTTTACTGGAGAAATAGTTTCTAAGCGAGGAGGGAAGTGATGGCAGTATTAGCAATACTTTTGTAGACAAAGTATTTACTGATTTTCTTAAATTCTCTGCTTGTGGAATCAGAGCATTAGAAATCTCAGCTATGCTTTTTTTTTTCAAATGCCTAGCCTGCTGGGTTGCAGGGAAAGAAACAGAAACTATGACTTCAAAAGGGCACACACAGCATTCATAACATACTATTTTTACTTGTTTTTTCCAGGGACCTTGCTGTTGATTTTTTGGCTCAGAAATTCCTGTTGTTCACCACATCTGTTTCGGACTCTGGCCTCTCAGCTGTCAGTGACATTTCTCCTGATCCTCTCTACAGTTCTTTGTTGTTTTTGCAGCCTGCACTATCATTTGTAATAAACTGCACTAAGCTAATTGATTCGCTCTATAATTTCAAGGCCCCAGGGGATTTTACCAAAAGGAACGTGGAAAACAACCCATCCCTCAGCTGGGAACTGTGTCTCCAGAGGCTGGGGCCTGGAGCAATCTCTTAAGTTCACGCTGTTTTGCTCCCAGCGTCAGGGAAGATCACAGGCAAAACAATCAGCTAAGTAAAGACCGGAGACAGCAGGGATGTTTTGTACTCAATGGACAGATCCTGGAATGACATTATATGTAGTTTTCCTCGGACTAACAGCTGAACATGGGCCAGGGGAGTAGCTGGGTAGCACTGCCTCCATTTACAACCCTGCAGGGTACAATCCCCATGAGCTGCAGGTTGGACTGGTTGGAGCTGGGAGGATAGCAGGGGGACAAAATTTGCTTCATGTCTACTGAGATTTCAGGTTTGGTTCAGTTGTCATTGCTAGCATCGGTAGTGTATTGAGGAAAGTTTGGGCTTAAATCCCAATCTAGAGTAAAAATCTGGGAAACACATTTCACTGTTTAG
Source organism: Stercorarius parasiticus (assembly GCA_013396915.1). Classification (NCBI taxonomy): domain Eukaryota; kingdom Metazoa; phylum Chordata; class Aves; order Charadriiformes; family Stercorariidae; genus Stercorarius; species Stercorarius parasiticus. The sequence goes on along the minus strand of VWZL01006363.1, from coordinate 907 downwards.
GAAGATGGAAGAGACATGCCAAACTTTGTGTGTTAAGCCCTGACGTTTCCAAGCCTGTCCGCTTCAGTATGGTCTCCTCTGGATACCACCTCCTTCCAGGCTATATTCGTGAGGCACTTGGAAAGGCAAAGTCTTGTCCCCACTTTCCTGAGACCCATCGCTCCGAAGAGCCTGCACACACGGTCTGACGTGGAGCAGCCGCCCGTGTGGGACATGAGAGAGAAACCTGCTCCTTGGAGGCTCACAGAGGGGACACCGCAGTGTCTGAAAGGCACCGCTTGTATTCTGCTGGCTTGAAATGTAAAGGTATAAGCAGAAGGCGCAGGTTTCCTCCTAAATCCTCAGTATCTCTGCAGCAGGTATTGGTGTTAACAGCTCACATGGATAAACTATCTTAAGTAAACACCACCACTGCTTTGAAAGGTGTTAGTTTTATTTAGCATGGGGGCAAATTCCTTGTTCTCCATTGAGACAGAGATGTGGGTGCAGGTTGGGGCAGACAAAATCTGTATGAGAGGCTGCCCGGGGGTGCAGCCCTCTCGGTAACCACTGTCCGGGCCTTCCCGCGGAGCCCGGGGCGCCAGAAACTGATTTAGGCCGCGATCCCAGCCAGCTGCCGAGGCGGGCGGCGAGGCCCACGCCATCGCCGCTCGCTCCCTCCAGCTCTGGGAGCCATCACCCCCCGCTTCCCTCCCGCCCGGCGGGGACACTACGCGGGGAGAGCGGGGATCCAAGCCCCGCGTACCTTGGCCGCGGCAGAGCTCATCCCGCGCCGCGCCACTCCGCGGGGCTGCGGTGTCACAGCCCTGGCCCGGCCTCGGCCGTCTCCTCCCTTCAGGGCCGGGTCGCAGCCGTGACGGCCGCCGCTCCGGCAGGACTACATCTCCCAGCGTGCCCCGCGCCCCGC
>VWZL01006361.1:122594-166246 GCA_013396915.1 Stercorarius parasiticus | reverse complement strand
CCCCAGGCTGTCGGGGGTATGGAACGATTCGGTGGGGTGTCTGAGGGTCTGGGGGGGTGCTCTCAGGGGTCTCAGTGGGCCGGTGCTGCCACTGGAGGCGTAACTCGAGGCGGGGGGCCTGCTCGGCTCGGAGCCGAGCGGGTGGCGGGAGAAAGAGAGAGAAATCCTCCTTTTGAGGCTTTAAAGTGGCAGTTTGGTAGCGATTTAATATCGAGTTGTAGATTCCAGTTGTGTCCAGTTCTGGGCTCCCCAGTTCAAGAAGGACAGGGAACTGCTGGAGAGAGTCCAGCGGAGGCTACAAAGATGATGAGGGGACTGGAGCATCTCTGTGATGAGGAAAGGCTGAGAGCCCTGGGGCTGTTCAGCCTGGAGAAGAGCAGACTGAGAGGGGATCTCATCAATGCTCAGCAATAGCTAAAGGGCAGGGGACAAGAGGATGGGCCAGACTCTTTTCGGTGGTGCCCAGTGACAGGACAAGGGGTAACAGGCACAAACTGGAACACAGGAAATTCCATCTCAACTTGAGGAAAAACGTTTTTACTGTGAGTGTGCCAGAGCCCTGTCACAGGCTGCCCAGAGAGGTGGTGGAGTCTCCTTCTCTGGAGACGTTCAAAACCTGCCTGGATGCATTCCTGTGCCACCTGCTCTGGGTGACCCTGCTCTGGCAGGGGGGTTAGACTGGATGGTCTCCAGAGGTCCCTTCCAACCCCTGCCAGTCTGTGATTTGGAGACCTGTCTTTCTGCCTGAGAGTAGAGGATGCCTGTGGTCTCGCTTGTCTTTTTGCTGTCTCTTAGAGCTCTTCAAATTGCCTCTTCTGTTAAGGATTTTTTTGCCTTTAAAACAAATACATGGCTATATATTTACTTCCTCTTACCTTTTCCTTTTTAAAACAGTATCTAACCAGGCGCATTCCTCAGAATCCCAGATACCAACATATAAAAACCCGCCTCGATACTGGTAAGTGAAATCGTTGTAGGGTGAAAACACCAAATGGGGATGTAGGAGTATACAAAAATATGCTGAATGTCTTAACTGCCTCTGTCCTGAGCTGCTGTACCCCAGAGACTGTGCAGCTTGTGACCGTTCCCATAGAAATTACTGGTCTTGGAGTTTCTATATGTGGGCTTTTTTGTATAAACTGGTATCCTGACAGGGGTATAGGTCAAGGTAATTATTTGGGGAGCATCTTTGGGGATTTTTCTTGTTGTTGAAGCGGTTGAATTTTATCTGGTAACACCTGCCTATAGTATCTACACAAAAATGTTGGGGAAGGGATGGCATGGCCACAGTTGCGCTTGGAGCAGTGTGTTGGAGGCAGGATTTGAATACCAAGGTCCTGGTTTCAGCTCCATAAAGAGAGGGCTGTAACATATGGACTCTGGAATGTCCTGGGTTTTAGGTAGTGACTTTCTGAAGGCAATGACTTTGTTCTCCAAAGCATCATCAAAACAACTTACCCTTTTGGGTAGAGAGGACTTGGTTTGGAACTTGTAAATGGGAAGGGTGTTATGAGGCTGGTTTTTTGTGAATATCACTATTCTGACTAGCAGGGTGTGGACACTTCTGTGCCCTTTACTGAAAGTCCTGTAAAATAAGACTCAGGTGCATTCTGTAGAAGAACTGAAATAGTGCTGGGAGGATATGGAGGAGATTTGAGCTCCTTCTGGTCATGAACATTCACAATGACTTCCCCTCTCCAGTACAGAGGCTTTAAGCTACAGAGCACTGCCTGTTCCTAGAGACTGTTGGCAGCTGGGGTCCAGCAAGTCCTCTTTAGCTGGGCCATCCTTGCAAGAAAAAAAGCACTAAGAAGAAAATTATGTTACTTTTTAATTTATGGCTGCCTGGCATTGTCATGGTGAAAGAGGATCTGCAATGAACACTTGTTATCGTAGTCTGATTTTTTCCTTCAAAAAGATAAAATTCAAGCCTTAGTAGTGCTGAAGAAAACCACTAATAAAAAATTTGTAACAAACTGATTTTTTTTTTTTTGTACAGGAAACAGCTTGACAAAATACACTGAGAAGCTGGAAGAGATCAAAAGAAGTGAGTATCTGGAGAGGAGCAGAACGTAGCTTGTGGTGGGTTAGTTCAAAATTGAGAGAACATTGAGGAGCTGGTTTGAATCCCGAACTTGAAAATCTCCACACCGAGGATTCCCACAGCCGTTTACAGGAATGAACTGCAGAAACATGCAGCAGTAGGCTACAAAGATGCTTCTACCTTAATTCTTTGCTGGGCACGCTCCACTTTGTCTTGCGCCTTATTTCTGTTTCTCACAGTGCTTTACAGGTTTAACTCAAGTGCCAGGCAGGCAGGTCTAGGAGTCTTTCCAAATCTTTCTTTGTGCAAATTTTGTTATTGAATGGAAACCAGGCAGGCAGAAATTCTCTGGATTAAGAAAACTAGACTAGACATCTGGGAAGACTCAGACCGCACTTTTGAGACTTCAGTTAACTTTTAGGTAACAAAATGATTGAGCTTGAGATCTTTTACTTTTGTATAATTGTAGCGTAAATAGAATTCTATTAGAATGCTCCAAGACTGGAAAGAGACAAGCTCATTCCTGCGTAACTCATTGAATTTACCAGAATAACATTGTTTACCAGAACAGCATTGGTATTTTGAAAACTTTGGGTTGTTCAAGCTAATGAAAGCTGAACTGATTTTTATTTCAGTCTGTTTTTCTGCTGAAAACAGGCACTTTAAAAATTCTTACTAATAAAGCTAATGTTTTACTGCTTTATTTTCAGCTACTGTCCAGATTATTTTCACACAGAGAGCCAGGAAAGCTATTAAACCTGCATTTATTGATGTGAAGGAAAAATTGTCCCCGTTAATGAGGATTAATTAGGATTTTGAATGTTCAGGTTTAGTTCTTAGACCCATTTACTGCATTCCGCTAAGATGGTAACACTCAGATTATAAGGGAGGTCACTAATCTGTCACGTGAATATATTTGTGCTTGGCTTTGGGCAAAATGGTCCTTTGTTGCTGATTTGTTTGTTAGTATTGTGTTTTTTAAACACCATGGGTCTTTGGGGAAAATCAAAAGAGAAATGACCTTGCTTTCCAAAATCCTGTGTTGACAGACTGAGATTTCAGTGTTTAACACTGGGTTGCCATTGCTTTTTATCTGCACTGAAAATCTTGTTCTATGGGTCTAGTTGGTTTTCAATCTCTGCTGTGAATCTGATTTTGTTTCAGGTAGGAGTTCTTTTGTTTAATCGTGGTTCTGGAGTCTGGTAGAAACTTCCTCATTATATTTGGGCTGAATAGACGCCTTGTGTTCCCAGGCGGTTTAGAAACTTCTCTCCATTGATTTCTCATGGATAGATGACACCATTTGGACACAATTTTAAATACCCAGCACAGTCAACTCTCTGTCTCTTGTGTAATGTGAGAGTGGGACTTAATACTGTGAGCCCGTTGTGGAATCAAAACCGATAAGAGAGCTGGAACCACGATGATTTGTGCTTTGGAGGATTGACTTGAGGAGAGACACCAAGTCTCTTCCTTTTCTCTGGTGTTGCCTTCACTTATTTCCGAAGCTCTGAGGAGCATCTCCTTGAATACGCAAAAATTACAGCTTCAGACCAGTTCAGTGAAGCAAAAAATGTCAGAAAATCCGAACGGACCTTCCAGGACAGAACCGGGTACGTCGTGTTGCTTTTGTAGTCGGAAGCAGCACTTCTGAATTTTCTGGTAGCTGCTGAGAGGCTCGCACAAGCATTTGGATTGGTCTGATCCAGGTCGGGCTTTGAATAACAAGAGTTTTGTGGTTTTGTTGTTGGTTTGTTTTGTTTTTTTTTTTCTTGTTGATAGATGTAGTTTTGGGTGGTAAACGCAAGATCTAGGTCATAAAGGTTTGTTCTGGGATAAATAACCCTTGCTTGAGGTGGGAGGAAAGCATCCAGCAGCTGTTTTGTATAAGCACTGTGACAACAGTTCTGCTTTGTCAGTGTTTATATATAGCGTCCAGCACTTCATAAGCTTTGCTGCTTTTATTTGTCCTTCTAAGTTAAATTTATTTCTTGCCCTTTGCGTGACTGAAGGGCCCTTTTTGTCTGTGGCTGGGGAGTTTTAATCATTTGGACATGGGCTACACATGGGGTTTGTGTCAGGCAGATGAGATAGGCTGTAAAAAAGATAATTGTTGCTGTTATTTCTGAGTTATAAAGGGAGGCTTTAGCTAGTTGAACTTTAGGCTTGAAACCAGGTGGTTTTGCAAGAACCACAAGGGTCATTTTCAAGTTAATTGACATTCTGAAGTCTAGTATATATGCAGGTCTTGTACTTCAGACCTGTGGTTTGAAATGCGTAGTGCACACTGCAGTGCACTGGGGTATTTTGGATGGGCTCCTTCTTTCTAAGACAAGTTGTTTAGTCGCAAGTGGACATTGCTTTGCAGCTTAATAAACACTATGTAGGATAAAATGTTGAATTTGGAAACTGCTTGTTGAAAAAATGCTGAAAATTAATTGGACTACCTCTGCAGGAAGTATATTTAAGAGGGAAAGGATAGGAATAAAAACCCCAGAGATAAAAGTTCACAATATCTTTTCTCGTGTCTGTTCTGCTACCGTAACGTGCCCGTTGGCTGTGTATGGGAAGAATCTTTTCCAAGCAGAATGTCTGTTGGGAAGCACGTGATCACCGCCTGTATTGGGAAGAGATCTCAGCCTCCAGCATTCATGTGGCTTCTTCTCTAAACACGTCAGCTTGAGAGTTTCCATAAGCTAATTTTGCAGTAAATTTTTGTATGGTGGTTACAGGAATATGGACTGGAGCCCTTCCCCCTTTTCCCTCATCTTCCTTTGCTTAAGCTAGCAGAGCATTCAGCAGATGGTTTTAGGGGATTTAGAATTTCTTAACTGGCTGGATTTGCTAAAGGTCATGTGCTCCATTGTTAGTCCTCTTAGCTGAACAGCTGGAGAGAGACCGGTTTGGAATAGCCTCCAACAGTTACTAAAACTGTTAGAAAAATGCAAAGGACTTTTCTTTTTTTAAAAAATAAAAATCTGTGACTTCAGAGGTGGAGCCTAGTAAGGGAGGAGGAGGAAAAGAAAAGGAGGAGCAACTTTATTTTTTGTGAGAGTTTAGATTCGTTAGAGGGTGGCTTCAAGAGCTGCATGCAGAACTCGGTTACAGCTGCAGTGCTTGACACAGGAGGAATCTTGTCCATCATCTTCGCCTTTCCTTGCCAGTGCAGGATAGATTTTTTCTTTTTTTTTTTGCCTCCTCTGCTATCTTCTTTCTAGCTGTAAATTTCCCAAAGGACAAGGATTCCATTACTTCCCATGGGAGGCTATTTCATATCAAGATGTTCCTACTGATACTCGTCTTAGCTTCTCTCTCCTACCACATACACCCTTTGTTTCACACTAGAAGGCTTCTCTCTTCCTTGTGTTTATGCATCTCGAGTATCTGCATGCAGTCAGACTTCCATCCTTGTCATCACTTACTTAGCACTGGTAATCTCTGCTCTGGTTGTTTGCCAGTTGTTCCAACAGACCGCTCCGTTTTCTCGCTGCCTGAGCTTTGTCTTCAGGCTTAAGACTCAATTAGTCCAGTTTCTCGGTAGCAATTAGGTATGCTTCAAGCCGGTATCCATACCAATCTGCTGTTCAGTTTTCTGCATTAAACACCTTCTGTCAGTTACCCGTTCCTTTAGATATCTGTATTAGCATATTGTAGGAATTAGAATTTGTCAGATAAAGTAAGAAAACCTGGAGCATTTTAATTGGTAAGATTAAACATACATGTTTAGCTTAGTATTTGAAAAGACATAGTTTTGAGATGCAGTGCACTGATTCTACTGTAACTTACTCAAATTGAAAATTCAAGTAAATTAAATCTTTTGGTTTAAGAGGCTTTGTGACCATAGCGGGCTTCAAAGAACAGCAGGCAAGGTGATAAATTCATGAAGCTGCTTCCTTCCCCCAGTGAGCACAGAAAGCACAAAATAATACAGATTTGGGTCTAAAAGCAACTAAATCTGCTTTCTCCACTTTAATCACATCTGGACAAGATTTCTCTTTATAACCGGTGTTACTTTTCACAAAGTCTTCAGGTTTGCTGCTCCGATCCTTCAGCGCAAGCTCAGTGCCCAGAAATCCTGCCTTGTTGGAAATGAGAGTCTGCGAGAAGAGCTGGGACTAAGCCCATTACCCGATGTTTGCAAAAGCTGGCAATTAACCGAAAACTGACATTGTCCCCTTCTGTTTTGTTTTTGAAGATTACAGATACAAAAAGGATGAGCTGTTTAAAAGACTGAAAGTGACTACTTTTGCCCAGTTGGTATGTATTGGTCCCTCGCTGACCTCTGAAAGCTATCTTTTATAAATGGCAGTTTTGCTTTGGCTAAAGCTTTCTATGTATTTATGCAGCCTTAGTGTATAATTCTTCTGTGTCAGCTTCTTCCTGCCCTCATAGATTTCCCTAAATAAAAGCAAACCATTCAGGCCAAATGTTTTCAGAGTAGTCAAATGCTTTTAGTTGCAAACTGAAGACTGTAGTGACTCCATCTTTGAAATTTGTTCCCTATTTTTTTACCCATTAACTTAAGAGGATCTTCAAGCCTCTTACAAAAGAAAAGGGCTATCTAAAGTAGCATTCACATCTGCTCTCACCAAGATTTGTGTCAAGGAGTCACAGCCTGAAGCCCTCTCTTATAGCGGGTTTAACTGCAGAAGATGGGAAGGTTGTGACTGCAAGGCTTTCCACATATTTTTTTAATTAAAAGAAATGCATCAAAATATTAAAAAATGGAAAATTTGGTCAGTAAATAAAGAGCTGTGCGTTGCTTACATCTTGGTTCAAGAAAATTAGTAAAAACTAGAAAAAGACAAGCTTTCCTCTAAGGAAAGAAGGAGAGGGAAGGTTAAACTTGCAGATATTGAAGGAGTGGTTTCTGCAGACTCGTATCTTTAGTTCTGCTGGATTGTTAAGACCAATCCTGTGATTCTCACTGCTGCGATGAAGTGATTTAGTATGTGAATATTGCAGGTCTGCTCTCACAGACCAATTAACCATGTGCAGTTTCATCCAACATAGTGTACTCTCTGAAATGTTTCAGTGACTGAACTTCATAAAAGTCGGGAAATATTCTGCCTGCATGGCACATCTGTCTTTTCTTTATTATAAGGTTGAGCGTTCTTTTTTTGCTACAACTTTTGGTTAATAAAAGGACACACTTGCAGTACAGGCATCCTATATGTGACCTTGAAGTCCAGTAGAGGTTCCATTGAGTTAAATGTGTTTTGGCTTGAGGATTGTTTTTCCTTAAGCTGATCCCCGCTGTCTTTCATTGTCGGTGCGTGCGTATCGAGGTATTGTTACTTGCTTTTGTTTCCTGCAGGTCATCCAGGTTGCCTCTCTATCCGATGAAACCTTAGAAGTGACAAATGAGGAGATCCACAAGCTGGAAGGTAACAATATTTATTGTAAGCACAAAGAGAAAGAGCTGGAGATCGCTGTCATGTGGTGAACTGTGGCCTGACAGACATAGCTGACTATTCAGTGAGCCTTTTAATCAGGAGGAAAGAATAACTTAACCTGTGGCCTGCAGCCATTCCACTTTGGGAACAGAAACACTCCTCAAACAGAAAGGCCTGAAAATAAGAAAGGCCTCATGCTGCTAAGTTTATTGTAGTAACTCAGTAGATATCATGCATCGAGAGTTACATTTTTATTGAATTCTTGAAATGAGATCTTGAGCCCTTAAAAATCATATGTCTCTTTATTAGTTTTAATATGAGGCTCTCAGTAAGTCATCCTTATAAGAGGATGAAGATAAGGCTGTCTTTAAGGGACACGCTTTCTTCTAAGAATAGAAACTGCGCTTAAAACCTGCTTGTTTATTTCCTGCAGCGTTTTAACTCTTTGTACCCTCTTCTTTCCCCAGGTGGTGATTCTGTTGCTCCAGATGCTGAAGTCACAGCAGGAACAAATGGTAAAGGAAGCCCCAATGGGACACCTAGTCCAGTCCTGTTCATAAACAACACAGGAGCTGGGGAATCCTATCGGTCCACGCTGCAGAGGTGCCTGATAATAATACACAATTTTCTTCCTGTCTTAGCAGATAATTATTGTTATTCAGCTAGCTATTTTAAATTGCTACTAAGTGGCTTTATATTGTATTTCTCATTAAAGCCTGATTTTGCAGGTCTGGGGATGTGAATGTGAGCGATAGGCAGGTTCTCCTGTTTGAGTGAGTTTGGTTTGAGGCTGTAATCCAGCACTGCCATCTGATAACTGTCTAAATGTCTGACAAGTAAATATGTTTGTGGGATTCAATCCAGGTCCTTGCGTTCAAGAATCCATGTTACAAACTGCTCTGGTAAACTCAGTAATGTGGCTTCCTGATGATCTTAACGGATTGTCCTGTGATGGAGAATAAGAGTCTGATTTCCAAACCCACTACATCGCTAGTTGAGGTCAGAGATACCAGGAAGACGCTGTAAGAGGAAGCTTGGTCTCAGCCCTTCCCTTGCTGTACCTGTGCAAATGTTAACAGAAGAGTTGACAGGCTTGGCGATCACTTATCAAAGCCGTCAATTTAGTCACCACTAAGAGTATCAGGAGGTTTCTGTTCATGTCCTGTATCCAATCTAGTGATGAAATGGGAAACCTCTGCATAGCGCTGCTTGTAGATGACTGACAGTTGTTTGTTTTGTCTGTCTTGCTGAGATCTTGACATTGGCAGCTTTTTAGAATTATTCTGCCTCACCTCAAAGTCACTTATGACATAAAACACCTGGAATTAGCTGATCCAGAAGAGTATGGTGTGTTCACATAGTAAAGCTGTACTCTGTTTATTTTTTTTGTATTGATAAAAATAAAATCAGTTTCTTATAAGGTAATGGAAAGCCTGAAATAGAATCTTTCCATTTTTATGTGGTGTCTGGCTGTACTGGAAAGTAATTGGGCTATTGGAACAGTTTTCCATCACTCTGACCTGATGAAGAAGTACAGAAGTGTTCAGAGTGGCAGTTTGCACCACAATGTTTTCTTTCCTCTTGTAGTGTGATAAGTGGCATTGGTGAACTTGATATAGAAAAGGACACTCCAAAGAAAGTGGACACTCAGGCTAAAGACATGCCTTATCCCGACTGCCCCTTCCTGCTTTTGGATGTACGAGACCAAGATGCATATGACCAATGTCACATTATTGGAGGTGAGGAGGCCACGCAGCAGCCTCGTGTCAACTGGGATCATATATTAGCTCTTTCTGTCATTCTGGCTGGCTTCATTTTTTTCCCCCGAAGGTGGGACATTACTTGGGTGCAGAATGTTCTCAGCACTCATCTTTTCTGGAAAGGGATGAGGGGACTGAGCTGATGTTAATCCCTTATTCAGTGGGTTTTCAAGTCTCTTCAACTCTAACGAGTCTGTCAGTTGTATTCCAGGTTGTGTGATGGTTGGTGTTGAGCCGCTATATGATTTTTTTCTCTTTCTCCTCTGCAGCTTATTCGTACCCTATTGCAACGCTGTCTAGAACAATGAACCCATATACAAATAGTATTCTGGAATATGTATCCTTTACATATAAAGTGCTGGAATAAAATAAATAAAATTGAGGGGATGTCAGTGGTGGCTTCCAAAATCAATTGTAGCTATAGCAGTTGCTGTGACCAGGACAATGCTTAACAGACAAAATCTGGTGATTTTAAGGAGGGTGGGAGGGGAGGTCCTTTATGCTGTCTGTGATTGCCTGGTGGGAGCTGCCTGAATTTGGCTTTTCTTGGGATTTTGACTGCTGGAAAGTAAAGCTGTACTACTTGGACCCCATTCTCCTGCTGTTGCTGGAGTGCTGGGCTTCTTGAGGGATGCATTCATCAAATCCTTTGGCTTCCTCTCAGCATCTTGATGGGAACTGGCTTTTCTGTGGAGGACAGAAAGAGGATTATTAGCTAGGATTAGGCTGATAGTTTCCTGGATTGTTAGCTCGAGGGTTGCAGGGGAGAGGGGAGGTTGTAAATGAAGGTGCTTCTTGCTATTGCCTGTTACTAACTAACCTTCAGAGCAGTGGTGGACGCAGCGGGGCTGCACTCCAGTGGGGATTAGGCTGTGTTCTTCCAGCATCTGGCAAGCCTCAGCTACTGAGAAATCAGTTTTAAAGCACAAGTGAAGGAAAGGCATGCCTGCCTGATGCTTGCAGATCAAGTAGGGAGTCTTGTCTCCAGTCCCATTCGTCTGTCTCTCTTTTTCTTTCTAAAAGATATTAATGGTCACCTTCGGCTTACAAATGAATCCTTAGCTCTTCTGTCTATCAGAAAAACGCACATGGAAAAATCATCATTTTGTATGACAATGATGAGAGGTTAGCCAGCCAGGCTGCGACAACCATGTGTGAGAGGGGCTTTGAGAACTTGTTTATGTTATCTGGAGGTAAGTGGGGATGGGCAGGACTCCCTGAGATCTCGGTGGGTATACGGAGAGCAGAGAGCAAGGATTGTATGAGCTGGAGGTTGGAAAGAGTTGGATATTCAGCTCTGTTGAATGTTTGCAACTGATAAAATCACTGATCCCTTCTTAGCTGTCAGTCACTGATAACGTGTGATCTGTATGTCTGCAGGCCTGAAGGTCCTCGCACAGAAAATCCCAGAAGGACTGATCACCGGCTCGCTCCCCGTGTCCTGCCAGGTGGCACCTCCCCCTGGATCTGCACGAAAAAAGACCTCTCCCAAAGTGCCACCCACACGTGCTGAGAATAAACGGAGATTCGCTGCGGATGATCTGCAAAAGATAAAGTACTACCTGGAAGAGGAGCACATTCCTTCAGACACTGCCAGTAAGACTCCGGGACAAATGCTGCAGCTGCTTTCTGTAGATCTTGAGCCTGCCCTGCAGCAGTTCTCTGCTTTGCTATCTTCTCTCTATGAGACTGAGGGGAGAGGGAGAATTTTTTTCCAAACTGTCTGAGAAGATCCACCAAAACCTATGCTATGCTGATCCCAGAGGAATTTAATCTTATATAGCTACGTGATGGCAAAATCCTGGCCCAGCTGAGGGCGGGCATATACCGTTCTGTCTTTCAAATTCTTAGCCCTGCACAAGTAGATAGAGACTGCCTAGAACCCCCTGCAGAATTATTGATGGCTGTATATGTTTACAGGGAGAGCTGGAGAGCCAGCCGGGGTTAATAGATCATTTGCGTGTCTCTGCACTCTGTCATTTGCACAGCTTATGATCTTTTCTGTTTGATTTTTCTCTCCGCCCTCCCCAGGCCATCTTAGCCGTGGTTCTTCAGGCCGCAATTCCAAGGTGACAACCGTGAGGAGCAGCGGCACTGGCAATGTGGCATCCCTCACTGCCCGCTCGTTCAGCAGGAGCAGCCTCCAGAACAGGCCATGGAAATAAGTAGCGGTGTCTTCCAGTAAATGAACGTCCAGGTTCTGGGAACCCTGAGCAGTGCAGCCCGTTTGTCATTTTAGGAATCCGCGGGGAAAAGCAGCAGTGGTATATAAATGGCAGCTCGGGTAAGGCTGGGGGAGCTGGAACGGTTGATGTTTCATAGAAGCAGGAATGGGATCACTTTGGCAAGGCGGAATTCTAGGTGCAGTGTCAGGACAGAGTTATCTAATCGATTTTGTAGGGGAGGGAGGAAACTGGTAGTAAAGCCTGTGACCAGTAGAAATGGTTCTGCAAAGCTTGTAGTTCAGAGGAATGAACTTGTGTCTGTAACACACTCCTCCTGTGCTGTGCCCGGAACCGCAGACTGTGCGGACAGGAGAACGCATGCGACAATAAATGGGCCAGAAATCATCCGTGAGCAAAAAACGTGGTGTTTTGTAGCAAAGATACAGACATTCAGCAACTTGCCAAAATGTTGGAGAGAGAATTCCCTAAGTTTGTTGTTCGTTTTATTGGGTTTTTTAATTTTTATGTTAACGAACAGAAGTATTAGTAATAAAGATGTTTTTGGAAATATCGCCCAGCATGGCACTGTAACTTGACAGCCGTGTTTACTTGTGAACAGTTTGCATAACAATTCTGTATTTTTAAAGGTGAGCTGGAGGAGAAAATAACTTCATTTTCCCTCTTTTCTCCTTCATTGTCTAGAAGACTTGGCTTCTAACTGTGCTTTTTCTGCTTTGTTCCTTGCTGTTGTTAGAGCTACTGTGTGGTGGTTTTGGCTCTAAGTGAGAGAGTAAGGCTGCCAGACGTGCTGAGCAGGGTTTTAGCTGGCATGTCTTAGGGCAGAATCATCTGCTGTGCCCTTCTTGGTGTGCAGGCAGGGTGTCTCCTTAGTTTGACTGTGCACCGGTGGTTTGCTCCTTTTCCGACTTGCCAGAGCGGGTTGCTGGTCACTAGAGCTCCAGAAAATGATGATGTACGTGGAGGAGCCAGTCACTCTTCTGCTGACAAGGCTGACTTCCCTAACCATCATACAGGCAGCTGCGAGTCAAGGTTAGGGAGCAAAATGTCATTTTTACTTCGTAAAATGATTTCGTGATACTTGGAGGCAAACTGTATTCTTCAGTGGAGCAGCGAAGAGCTCTGCAGTCCCGGTGTCTGATAGAGGCTGGAAATGTATTCCCAGCTACACTCTCGCCAGTGCTTTTGGAGTAGCTCCTTTAAGATTAGAGGGGCTTCTGTCCTTAAAACCCAGCAGGAATCATGAATCGGGTAACTGAACAGGGCGTGAAGATTTCATAGAAAACAAGTATCACAGCTTTCATCAATCTGTGCTTCCACCGTAGCAGTATTGGCTGGATGACCTGGAAATCATCTGAAACTACCCGGTGACAAAGCAGAGTTGCCTACTAGAGACGTCATAGGTGGTTACGGAGAGATCCTGCTCTCTAGCCTTTACCTACAGGATTGCTTAGCTTGGTCCAGCTTTGGCTTCTTGATCTTGTGGGTTTTTGTGTGTGGCTTTTTGGTTTTTGATGGGGGTTTTTTCCCCCCTTTTTGAAGTAGATGAGTAATCTTTAACAGATCCTCAAATTCCCCCCTGGTGCAGACCATCAGGGGATAATTCTGGTGAAAAGGCAAAGTGAGAGAAATTGCACATAACTTCCAGTTTGGCTGTTTAAGACTCGACATCCCTGAGCACATTTATCATGTTTATTGTGTCTCCATGAGTCTTAAATCAGAGGAGTGCTGATAATGGGACCGGCAGTCGCATTCTGATGAGAGCCATAACTTCAGTCCTTTCCAGAGAAAAGCGAGGTGGTCAGCACAAACCTCTGATGCTGTGTTGGGATCCCCCGGAGGGAGAATAAGGGGAGAAATCAAAGGGCACAGGGCAGAGCCAGCATTGAAAAAGTACTGAATGAAGTACTTCAGGGCTGAATGCCCCTGTGTGTTCAAATACACATCTATATTCTTATAGGTAACAAAATCTGATTGCAGGGAGGTAACTTAAAGCTCTCAGCTTCCCAAAGAAGTCCTTGGATTTTAAGTTGTACAAACCAACTCAAATTTGTACAAACTCCCTTTCCCACCCTTCCGCTGAGGATTGCACGTGTCCTGGGGTTCCGTGAGCAGTGTCTGTGTACATATGTACTATAAGGGTTGGGCTGGTCAGGTATGAAAATCAAAAATTTAAAGATGTTATTTCAGCCCATCCTGAGGAAGCTGGATGCATCTCGCCACCTTGATAACTGCTCTGCTTTCTTATTTGATCGCACACTTCTGGAAGACTTCTTGTTGGTTTAATTGTAGGCATGTTTATTTTGAACGAAATAGCTAGTCTTCCTGTGTCAGGCCAGTTGGCTTCTCGTGAAACGGCAGCATCGCTTTTTGAGGTTAAAGTGGTTTTTAAACGTTCTAAGTGGGAGCTGCAGGGACCTGATTCTTGTCTTGTGCTTGGGAAGCTGACTCATCTCTTGGGTCTTTAGTTACTGATTGACAATGCTATTAGGTGGCCTAATAAAATAAATAAAAGTTGAATAAAGATTTCAAAGGAGTTTGGTACTGAAGCATCGCAGAAATGCCCCATTTAGCTTTGAAGGTGTAGTGTGGCTCACGCAGCTGCGTAGTCTGATCTTGATGTCCTGAGTCCATTGCTCCTTCCTGCTCTGTACGATACCTCCATTTTTATGTCGTCATGAAATAAAAACATTGAACCAAGGATAATTCAGTTGGTATCGTGCCTAGGCATCGTGAAAAATTATACTATTTGATTGATTTAGCTGAATGTGCACTGAAGAGGTGAGAGCCATTTGTTACCCCCTTGAAAGACGGGGACTGGTACAGCACACAGGGTCTCACTGGTGTGCGAGTACGAGATCTTTCAGCTCCGTGAGCACTTGGAAGTGTATAAAATGCATCTGTCTGAAAACGGACATGAGAGTAGTGGTCACTGTGTCGGCTTAAAATTCTGATTTTGCTATCCAGTTGTGGGAGACAGATCCAAAATCCCTGGCTGCGCTGGGCTGCATGAAAACCTCCTTCTGAAAGGGAGGGACAAAACTAGTCTGAGCTCTTTGAGATCCTCCAAATCCAGGGCATCAAAGGAAGAACTGAATATACTTTCCCATCGTCTTGATGGATTTGTATGGTTTTGGACTCTTTTAACTTGATATTGTTTGGAGAATAGTGTCAGACTATATAGTCTGGGAGTTTTAATTGTTTAATTTAATAAAAGGTAAACGACACCATATCGTTGAGTGCTTCTTTTCAGTCTGAGCTTTGACAACTGAAGGGAGAGTGTGGAACAGCAGGGGCTTGGCTTCCCCTCCCCACGGGACTGCAGTGGGTGAGGAGGGACCTTTCTACCAGCGCTGCAAGTTGGTGTTCAACCACAAAAATACATGGACTAAATCACACTAACCCAATTTCCTCATGTCCCAGAGCCACCCCAGTCCCCAGGAGGGCTGGGAAAGGTGGGCACCCGTCCTGCTGACACAGCGGTGGTGTCTGAGGTCTCTGCTTACATGGTAAGTGTCAAACTGAACCTCTTTCCCTGCTTTGACAGAGGGAAAACAAGCACTTTCTTTTGCGCCCCACGATTTCCATGCCCTTCTAATGCCCTTTTCAGGCCATTGGGCCAGCACATGCTGTTTATGTTGGCTGCCACCTTGTGCACCTGCAGCAGCGCTGAGTCAGTCTCTAAAAAACCTTTTCAGCGTGAAAAAGGGAAAACAACAAAAGGCGTTTCTAATCCTTTACGTTTGTTTATTGCATTCTTTTCCCTTTCCAGCTAATTCAACCATCCCTTGGCCCCTGATCCTGGTTAGTAGGGATGGTCCAGCGTGTGCTGCATGATGACCTTCAGCGCCAGCCATGTCTCCTGGGCGGTCGGGACGATCTGTTTGGCAGGGAGCAGGAACCCGTAGCGCCCCGTGTCCCGCAGCTCGAAGGTGAAGGAGTACTTAATGCCCTGGTTGTACGTCCAGTCGATGGTTCCGCCGCTCGCTTGATCTGAGTGGGGAAACAACAGCAAGGATGCGAAACGTTAGTCGCTCTGCGTCGTATGGGTATTTCATGGGACCTATTGTCTAAGCCGAGGTGTGAGTGATGATTTTGGTTTATTCTGGGGAAACCACTGCTACCCCCCGTTACTTACAGATGGTGGTGATGATGCTGCCGTACTTGTAGTTGGTGCCGTACAGAGAAGACAGTGCTGCGACTGCCTTCTCGGAAATCTCATGCTGGGAATACACAAAACAGAAAGATGAGCTAGAGGAGGGGAAATCCTGTGGGATAGAGCCTACAGGAGAGGTTTTTTTTTTTTTTGCTCGTGCCACAGGAAGAAGGGATGCCAAAGCTCAACAGCCTTAGCCTGGGTGAGTCCCCAGGGGCTGGCAGAGACAGGGCTTCTTCCTAGCTTGCCAATGCCACCTTTACAGTGCAAGATGGAGGTTGCTCCTCCTTGGAGGAGGAGGAGAGCAGCCTCGCGTCATCCCAGCCCCCTTCAAACCTCCCCCTACCAGTTCCTTCTGGTCAGGCACTGGGGTGGTGGTGTAGCCGTAGGGGTAGAGCAGGAGCTGGGAGTAGCTGTGGATGGAGATGAAAGCCTTGATGTTCCCATGGCTCTTCACGAAGTCCACGATGGATTTCACCTCAGGCTCTGAGTTGGCGTAGGGTCCATGGTACGTCTCAGAGCAGGCGTTCCCGCTGGCCCCAGGCCCTGGGGAGAAGTGAAAACACAGTGTTGTGGGTGTTTGGTGGCCTTTGGGTGGCTTGGAGAGTCACAAAGGCGAAGGGCCTTTTCCATTTCCAAGCCCAAGAGCTTTTCCCACCCCTCAGCTGCTTGGTGGCCAGCAAGGAATGCTCTTTGTGGCTCCTCCTAAGAGTTTGTATGATGACTTTCATTTGTGGTCACCACCATGCTGGTCACTAGGGGACACCAAAGCCCTGGTGGAGCCCAAACCCACATCTCTGCCACGGAGAACAAATCCCATCTCTTCCCCAGGGGATATCAAGTGCATCTTTCTGAGACAGAAATGGCCTCAGAATCTCCACCTGGAGGATGGAAACCACCCCCTGTGAGGTTAGGGGGAGAGCTCTGACCTCCAAAACCTGCATCCCAGTTGCGGTTGGGATCCACGCCGATGCAAATGGAGCCAGAGTGCCTGGACCTGGTCTTGCGCCACATACGATTCTGTAAGGGCAGAGCCATCTCAGCTGGTGTCCAGGACAGGAGCTCCACCAGCCTCGAGCAAGTGGGGGGGCTGACATCTAGGGGGGCTAAATGTCATGGTGGTCCCCTTCCCATCCCATGGAAATGTGGACAAGGAGGCTTTGACATTTTGGGAGCCTTGATGTTCAGCACCCCAATCCTGCTCCCCAGCCCCATCCAGCATAGCTGTAGGACCTGGGGTGAGGAAAGATGGGGCATTACCTGGGTTTGGGTGAAGGCAAAGCCATCTGGGTTGGTGACGATCTCCAGGAAGATGTCCATCTTGTCCAGGATGGAGGCCACACCTTCATTATTCTCATGATCTTGGACAATCTAGAGAGGGTGGCAGTTTGAGGTTCCCTGGTGCTGCTGGAGCACCGTCCTCTCTGTGAGGTCAGCCACAGTGGCTGCAGGACCTTGTGGCCTTTTGGGGACGTAGGACGTGTCCAGAGGTGCCCCTACCTTCTTGGCAAACCAGACGCCACTGGCTTGCGTCACCCATTCACGGGAGTGGATGCCGGTGTCAATCCAGATGGCTGGGCGGTTTGTCCCCCCTTTGCTGAACTGGAAGAGCAGAGTGTGTGTGTGTGGGGGGTCAGCTTTGCCCCTGGTCCTGTTTCCCCCCTCCGGTCACTCCATGAACCCCAAATCCTCACCTTGAGCACGTAGAGGGGACGGTTCTCCGTCGACCGACCGATCTCAAGCTTGCTGACCAGGTTGGGGTTTTCGGCCACCAGCAGGTCCATGAAGGCGTAGATCTGGAGGTGGGGGAGAGGGATAGGAGGGGTCATGCCTGGCTCATCCCCTGCCCTTGATGCACATGGAGCAAAGGGCTTTGTAAGAGCAATTCCGGGATGTGATTTCCCTCCCCCAAATGCCCCAAATCTTGCGCTTTCTTGCCTCATCCAGGCTGTGGTAGGTGGCGTAGTCGAAGGTGTTGGTGGAGAGTGGCAGCCCACGGCGGCCGCGAAGCATCTCCATCTGCTCATGGTCCACCAGCGTCTGGAGGACACAGGGCAAGATGAGACTTCATCCTCCGCCACACCGAGCCCCCGTGTCCCACCCTCTGCCACTGCTGACCTGCACGTCCTCAATCATGATGGAGTAGGAGATGCCGTTGGCCTCCAGGTGGGCTTTGAGGGGCTGCAGGCTGGGGAAGGGCACGCGGATGTCGACCGGGTGCCCCAGGCCACGGGGTGCAAGCCAGAAATCCAGCTGGAGGGGGAGAAAACAACAAGGGGGTCAGATCTGGCCTTGGGCTGCCCCCCCTGTACCAGCTTCTCACCAGCTGGTCCCCATCATCCCACATCCAGCCCCATCCCTGCTCTACAGCGTGACTTGGGGGGGTGCAAAGCACAGGGCATGGGCTGGGGGGTGTCCCCAAAAGCCACCGCCGCTGCTACCCCCGGTACCTGCAGCTCCTCGAGGTCCTGCAGCTCCTGCACCTTCTGCAGCTCCTCATTGTTGGTAGGGATGATGCGCAGCACCTGGTGCCTGCAGGGTCAGGGGGTGCTGGGGGGCGCAGGACCAAGCTCCAGCCCCCCATGGCTCCAACCTATCCCCCACCCTGGGGATTTACACTGAGCCTCTTCCCAGGGGTTTCTGTGTCACCTTGGGGCTGAACCAGCTCCTCCTGCCCCAACCGGTGCCACCGTCCCCATTCCGCCCCCCCCGCCCCCCGCCAGCCAGACCCCCTACCCAATAAAAGTCTCGGTGCCAGCGGCCACTGCCACTAGGGCAGCCAGCAGCACGAGGGCCCTCATCATCAGCCGAAAGAGCCCGTCCTGTGTCCCAAGGGCACCCCAGGGCCTCTTAAATCCCATCAGGACGGTGGCCGCCAGCCCGTCTGTCCCCTTTCCCAAGACCGTGGGAAGGCTCCAGCTGGCTCTGGCCAAGGTTGGGCACCGCAGTCCTGCCGTCCTCCTCTGCCGCGTTCCCCATCCCGGCCAAACCCGTCCCGGGAACCAGCCAGGGCCGTCGGTGAGTCACCTGCCGACGGGGCAAAAGGCAGGGAGTTGCCAAAATCCCACCGCCCACGGCTGAGGCCCAGAGCCGCGGGGAGGAAAAGGGCAAAATTGGGTCAAGAAAGTGAGAGATGTGGATTTTGGCATGGTGGGGGGTGTGTATGTGTCCATCAAGTCGGGGACCTAAACTGTGGCCCCGTTTCGGGGGGTGGTGGTGAGGAAATTGGTTTGAAGTTTGGCACAGGACAGAGGTCAGAGCAGGTGACGGTCATCACAGGTGGAAAAAAATAAAATAGCAAATGCCTGAAAGCGCTTTGCACCCAGCAATGGACCTGAGGGCGCCCAGTGTCCCCCCTCCCAGCCCCCAGGGAAGGGACAATGGAGCAACACTGCCCAAAACCCCACAAATCTGGGGTTTGTTGCCCAAAAAAGCACCCATTCCCTCCCAGGTCCTTCAGGGCTGTTGTCCCCAAAGGATGGGGACCTGTAGGGCCAAAGCCACTAGCAGGGTTTAAACACCTCCAGGGCTGGGAATCCTTTTTCATCATTTTTTGGAAGTCTAGCGTGAAAAAAATAAAGGTCCTAGCCTTAAACCGTCAACAGTCTCCAGGATTATTTATTGAGATGAAGGGACACCGTGGGAGTCACCAGGCTCAGTATGGATTCTCCAGGACGTGGACCATGATGTCCAGCAGTGCCGGCCAGGTCTCGGTAGCGGTGGGGATGATCTGGGTGCTGGGCAGGAGGAAGCCGTAGCGTCCCGTGTCCCTCAGCTCGAAGGTGAAGGAATATTTCACCCCATTGTCATAGGTCCAATCGATGGTGGTGCCGTCTGCCAAGTCTGTGGGGAGAGGAGGGGAGATGTGATCCCAACGCTGAGTGTTCGTGGTTGACACGATGCCGCAGGAAGGAGAAGGGACACTTACAGATGGTGTCCGCGATGCTGCCGTAGGTGTATTTCGTCCCGTACATGGCAGCCAAGTCACTCACCGCTTTTTTAGCCAACTCATTCTGCAAGTGAATGAAAAGTGGTGAGACCTGGTGGACCAAGACCTTGGGGTAGCAGAAACCCCGGGGCAGAGGGATCTTGAGCCCAGCATCATTCCCCAAAACACCCTCAATTTTTGACAGACATCTTGCAATCACCCTCCCTCTGAGAACCAAGTGATGGGTTTCAGTGTGCGGGTTGCATCTAACGAGAGAATGGAGAGTCCTGGGATGATCCGACCTGACTCTTCCAGCAAGGCTGGCGGTTCCAGCCCCATGTCTACGTTTTGGGGCCATCTCACCAGTTCCTGGTGATGGGCTGCAGGACCTCTCTTGTAGCCATAGGGGAAAAGCAGCATCTGGGAGTAGCTGTGGATGGAGATGACCGATTTCACGTTCCCATGGCCGTGGATGAAGTCCACGATGGCTTTCACTTCACTCTCAGAGTGGGCATAGGGGCCGTGGTAGGTCTCGGAGCAGGGGTCGCTGCTGGAGCCAGCGCCTGGGGCACGATGGAGGAGGCACCATGCAGGGGGGCTTCCCTGAGGAACGGTCTGTGTCCCCCAGGTTTCTCCCCTCTAGCAAGAACCTTCATGCTTGAGGCACAAGTGGTGCCCAACATGGGGACCTGGTGGCCTGGCTCTCACCTCCAAAGCCTGCATCCCAGTTTCGGTTGGGGTCTACACCGATGCAATCGGAGCCAGCGTTGATGGACCTCGTCTTGCGCCACAGGCGGTTCTAGGAGCAGATGGGGGCAAAAGTGTCACAGGGATGTGAATCCCCCCACCTTGGGGGACAGACGTTGCCCTCCTGCCCAAGCATCTCCAGGGATGGCTGGAAACTTCCTCCACCATCCCATGCATGAAGGACCATCCCTCCCCACCCAAAACCCATGACCAGACACGGGTGCTGGAGCCAAGCTCCAGGAGAAGTTCCCCTCCCACCCAGTGTCCCTGCACTCACGGAGCTGTGGGTGAAGACAAAGCCATCAGGATTGGTAATGATCTCAAAGAAGATGTCCATGCTGTCCAGGATGGCGGTCACAGAGGGGTCCTGGCCGTACCCCTTAGCTATCTGCACAGGGAGGGGAGTGGGAGCTGCCTCGGCAGCCCTCGGGAATGACGATGCGACCGAGTGGCACCGCAGGGAGATGTTAAAAAAGAGCTGGGGTAAGAATTGGGGTCCCATGTCCCAGGGCACATGGTTACCTTGTTGGCCGTCCAGACACCGGTGGCTTGGGTGATCCATTCCCGCGAGTGGATGCCTGTGTCCAGCCAGATGG
The DNA here is from genome assembly GCA_013396915.1 of Stercorarius parasiticus. NCBI lineage: Eukaryota > Metazoa > Chordata > Aves > Charadriiformes > Stercorariidae > Stercorarius > Stercorarius parasiticus. The sequence goes on along the minus strand of VWZL01006361.1, from coordinate 145,436 downwards.
CCGACCGATTCGATCCCCCGGTGCTGAACTGCAGAGAGAGGGGGGGGTTCAGCCCCGCACCCTCCCAGGGCCGGGCAAGGCGAGGTTGCCCCCTCCCCGTACTCACCTTCAGCACGTACAGGGGTCTGTTCTCATAGCTCTGCCCGATCTGGATCTTGCTAATGAGGTTGGGATGATCATCCACCAACACGTCCATCCAGTCGTAGATCTGAAAGGAGGAGTTGCTGGGTCATGAGGCTCACTCTGGCTTTCCTTTTGGTTTTTAGGGTGTCCAGCACCAGATGCATCATGCAGAGCTTCCCTGGAGAAGATCTGGTGCTTCCCTGCAGAAGACCAGGTGCTTGGACCCCTGTGCAAGCAGGGCGGTGCACATCGCGAAGGTTTTTGCAAAAGCAGAATGAACGGTGGGGGGGAAAAAAGCTCTGAGATGCCCCAACACCATCACAGCCTTCATCAGCCACCCACTGGTCTCCAAGCAAAGGGTTTGACCCCCAAAATGAAGTTGAAGATGTCTTCTAGCAAGGTGGGGAGATGCCAGGAGAGGCCACACTGCATGTGGAGGGATGCCCGGTCTCCCAGCTCAGCTAAAACCTCCACCCAAGGAGGAGAGATGTGTCCTGGGGAGGGTCTCGCTGCCATCACAAACATCACCGCATGGGTGCAACCATGGCATGGGCTGAGGGCCACCCCCAGAAAGACAAACCAAATGCTCTGCAGAGCCAAAGTACCTCCTCTATCGTGTGGTAGGAGGAAAAATCGAAGGTGCTAGTGCTTCTCTCTGTCCTCCTGGACTTTGTCATGTTTTTCTTTTCCTCATCCAGTAATTTCTGTTCAGGAGGAGAAAAAAAACCAAACACACACAGGCTGGAAGGAACAAGGGGTTGGGTTTTTCTTCCATCTCATGGGTTCCAACTTTTTGGACCTTCTGTTGGGACCGAGCCTTGGGAGCTCATGCTGCTCCCCGCCGCAGCCCTTACCTGCACGTCCTCGATCATGATGCTGTAGGAAATGCTATGGGACTCCAGGAAGATCTTGACTGCTTGGAGGCTGGGGAAGGGCACCCGGAGGTCGGCCGGGTGGTCAGGGCTGGTGGGGTCACGCCAAAAGTCAACCTGGTGTGGAGGAGAGGAGAGAGCTCAGCTCCATCCCATGCTGGTGCTCACCTGCTGAGCTCCCTGGCACCAAAAGGGGTCTCATAAGAGTTTCCAATGAAGGATTTAAAAAGGTTTTAGGACAAGTTTTGGGACACACATGGGTACCAAGATGGGTGAAGGTCCACTCAACGGATCTTCTACAGAAACATCTTTCAGCCCACATTGCCTGTTGGCTGCAAAGGTCCCTTTGAATGATGAGTATTAGTGATTTGAGCAGACACGGTGAGACACCGGGGTAGCTGTCTGCTGGTTTTGCTCTTTAATTTGATGGACGTATCTCCTTACATCAGCTTGGCGATGCAGATGCTGTTCCCCACCACCCACCTCTCTCCTGCTGCTCCCACAGCTTAAGTTGTTCGCTGGGATTCACCCCCCACCGAAGCGACCGGGGAAAACGCAGCGGGAGCAGAGTCACGTCGTAATTCAAGCCAAAAAAAAAATAAATGCGATGACATTTTAGAGACGAATACTCAGCCTGGGAACAGCGATGCTGCCGCGGACGGGGTGTTCCCGCTTCGCCTGAAACAGGAGGGCTCACGGTGCCCCAAGCTAAATGTTATATTTACATCGTTGTAAGTGACACGTGTGCAAAATGGGAAGGAAAATTGGATGTGAGGTCGAAAGGAGGGAGCCCTGGATGTCACCAGGGTCTCCGTTTTACGCCGGGGGATGCTCGGGGCCCCGTCGCAGCTCACCTGCAGCTCTGCCTGCTCGCCCAGCATCCTGAGCAGGGCGATCTGCTCCTCGTCCCTGGCCGTGATGCGCAGGACCTGGTCCCTGCAGGGAGGCAGAGCCATCAGAGCATGCAGGAGGCATCGCAGGACCGGGGCCGGGTGGGGAAGGAGCTGAGCCTCCAGCGCTGACGTGGACCCATCAGGGTGGAGGCTGCGAAACGTCTACACCGGCTTGGTGGGTTGGAAAGTGCATCAGTTGTTGGAGGTTTGGTGTCAAGAGTGAAAAATGCAGGTTCAGAACAGCCACGATGGGAAAAAGAGCAAGTGCCAGAGAGCCCATGGCGGTCTCCATCCTTCCTTTGATCATGAGAGCTCCCAAAATGTTAGGAAATATCGAACATATAGGCATTTTCTAACAGAGCCTCTGCTCCAGCCCAGCTGGGTTCCCCTGGGGACAGCTCCAGCCCCCAGCAGAGAAGGAACCGCTCTCCTTTCCTCAGCAGCAAGGTTTCTCCCTCTCAGTTCAGTCCTTCCCTTGGAAAAGCTCAGGGTCATGCTCCCAGGATTCGGTATCCCCTAATTTCTACCCTCCGCAGTAGCCAGGAAGGTGCTCAAAACCTCCCTCCAAAGCTGCGGTGAAACCCCATCTCTGCTGGTGTCCGTGCGGCAAAAGCTGCCGGATTTCCCTCCTTTGGGATGTGGCCCTTCTCATTGACGCCCAAAGGGGGGCAGATGGGGCCGGACACCTCTCACCCCAGTCCCCGTCCCCACCCAGGGTGCCCCACCACCCCCTGCTTTCGTCAGGACTCACCCCACGAAAAGCTGCTCGCTGCCGGCGGCTGCCACGAGGGTGGCGAAGACCAGGAGGATCTTCATGGTGAGTGGATGCAGAGGAGCCTCAGGGCAACCCCCGAGGGCATACACAGCCCCCCGATATAGTGCTCCGGGGGCACCCGTGGACCTTCTCACCAAGACCACATCTGCTGTCCCTGCGGAGCCGGCAGCGACAAACAGATTAGCCGGGAACAGCTCCTGCGAGCCCAAACGTTTGCTTTATTTGGCGAAGTCAATGAAAGAGCAGCCAAATTAGGGAGGATCTGATAACGTCTTCCTCGGTGCTGAGGAGGATGCGCGCCCACGCACCCAGCTCGACGGGAGTAGGTGTCACGGTCACCGTCACCACCCAACCCACGGGTGGGGGACGGTGGCGACGGTGGGGTCGTAGGACCCTGTAATACACAAGGACACGGCGCTTTGTTTCCATTAATTTCTTTATTACAGGTTACTCTTAGTAAGTTAAGTATAATTATGATTAGCAAGTGCATATTACAAATTGCTGCAAAATTACCAGCAGAGAAGCAAGTATATATACATATATATTTTTATGACTAATTACTTATATGCACACCTACCTATCATATCTAAAATTCAAAATATATCTTTCAAATTATTACCGGTGCCATTCCCCAAACCGCTCCCAGGAGTGGGGCCGTTTGACGATGGATGAAGTCTGACTTCAAAGATGATGGGCGTCACGGAGACTGGAGCCAGGCGTTCCCGGCAAGGATCCGAGGGGTCGCACAGCGATGTTCACCTGGAGGTTATGCTCAGAGAGAGAGAAACAGGGGCTCGGTTTGGGGTAGAAAGTTATTTTTATGTCTTTAGTGTAGATACACGAGTAGGTGCAGGACAGCAGCTCCTGGAGCAGCTGTCGCTGATTTCTGCTGTCTTAGGAGGTCAGTTCGTTACAGTGGTTCCTTTGTTCCGTGGGTTATAGCAGCGTCTTTGTTCCCCAGGTTATAGCAGTGTCTTTGTTGTGCCCTTATCTATGATGCCCCTGAGCTCCCACCTGCGCTCATCAAGGATGCTCCGGGTTGCCGGGCCGGGTTCCCAGGCTGGCAGACACCGTCTCCCTCAGTATTTTAGCAGACATCTTCTATCTGTGGTTTTTCCCACTAAAACCGGGTAATCTTTCTGGTTGCGCCCACGGCAGGGTGTATGGCAGGGAAGGTGTCGAGGCTGGGGCTCCGTTACAGCTTCATAATGTGGAACCGGTGACATCGGTGAGCTGGTCCTGGCTGGTGGGGCCAGGGTACAGGTCCTCATTGAGACAGGATCATGGGGTAGTTGGGGTGGGTCACAGGAGGTTTGTACCAGACCTCCTGGACAAAGCAAGGTCAGCTCTGAGGGCAGGCCAGGTCCCTCCAAGTTGTGTCTTGGAGTCCCTGCACAGCCCCTCTGGGCGATGTGTCCCACTGCTGGACTGTCCTCCTGGTGGAAAAGCGTTTTCCTGTGTCCAGCCTGGCTCTCTCTTGTTTCAGCTGACGCCACTGTCTCTCCCATCACGCTTTGTGGTGAAGACCTTGGCTCCAGTTTCTCAATAACCACTTCATAGGGATGGGAGGGTCCCCATTAGGTCACCCCACCCCAAAGCTGTCTCATCTCCAGGCCAAACCAGCCCATCTCCCTCATCATCCCATCATGGGGCACATCCTGCTGTTCCTCTTGCTCCGTTGGTCTTGCCCCAGGTCTCTTTGGTCCCATGGGGGTCCAAAAACTGGATGCGGCTGTCATCAAGTCATGCACTTGCAAGAAGAGGGGCCTGGTGGCCTCGAGACCTGGGTGGTTGGAATGAGCTTCAAAGCCAGGGTGAGACCACAGGTCTACAACCCTGGCTGAGGCTCCTCAGGCTCTGCAGCTGCTGCCCACCGCCTGCCACAAGGTCCCCACTCTGGTGGCAGAATATTGTCTGTGTCCAAGAACCAACCGTGTACACTGGGCCATCCCCATCAGCGGGGTTTTACCAGCGGCGTTTTTATGGCTGGATGAAGGACGGGATTCTGGAAGGGTGGGTCAGTTTGGGAAGCAGGTGGCCACCAGCTGTGGCCACGAGCAGAGGGGACGGAGATAGGTGCAGGGTGCACCAGCTGCCTCGTGCTCATGTTTGCTTTCCAAAACAGCTGCTATTAACCCAAAACCAAACCCACGTGGTGCTTCCCGATGCCTCAGCTGCACCTTCGCCTCCTTTTTCCCTGCCAAGAGCCGCGTGCCCTTTGAGTCTGAGCTGACATTTCACCCGCTCCATCAGCTGCGTTCGCTCTCCTGCCAACCCCCGGGATCACAGGGCACGGAGATAAACCTGTTAGACTCGATAATCTCTGCAACAGCAGCAGGGATTGCTAATCTCCAATCCTTCAGAGCCCTGAGCTGTTTGCTCTTAATCCCCAAGAAATTAGCAGGGTGAACAACAGAACGAGGGAGGCAGGCTCTTGAGGGACCGTTGGACTGGCCGTGCCGGGTGAGAGCAGGCGTCCTCCCACCTCCACCCTCCAACTGTGCTCCACTGGGCAAATCTGGGAGGGAGAAAAGGGGCAGGACAAATATATGGGGACATTAGGCCAGGAGACCCCCTCCCTCCCACCAGCCCGGCAGCGTCCTGAGGCTCGATAAAGGAAATTAAACTCCTTTAATTAGTCTCACAGCCTGGATTACGCTGCTTAACATCAGGCCCTCCGCGTGAGCCCATTCTGTCCCCAGAAGCGAGCGCTGCTGCAGCCCCCAAGTTCACAAGAGCGGCACCACAGAGTTGTTTTGCACAAAAAACCAAATTCTTCCCTATCCCCTCTAAACGGCCACTGGATGCTACTGGAGCGGACAATGAGGCAGGCTCACGTAACCCCCCCAGCTGTAGTTGTGCTCCAGTAGTCGAGCAATTAACTTTCTAGGTGATGTAGTTTGTCATCCAATTGTTTCAGCAGCTCTGAAGAGCTCACACCACTTTCAGTCCACAGATTTCAACAACGCTTTAGAAAACCCGCACCGTCACCCCCCCTGCCGGGAGGCAGTTTCTGCCCTGGGGACAGGGCTGGTTGTGAGGAGGGGAGTGCTGTGAGGGCGGGGAGGTTTGCAGAGGTCCCAACACACTGCTAAGGGCTCGGGTTGCTCCGAGCAAACACGTTTTGCATTTACTAATAGACATGGAGCTGCAGAGGGCACCAGGCAGGACAGTTTGCAGCTCGGGGACGAGCATCGCCTCCTTTCCCAGCACACCTTCCATCCTCTTATCGCTGTTCCTACCGTGTCTCACTGAGGCGGACCACAACCGTGTCCTAAAATCTTCTAAGGGGTTCTACCACGCGCACAGAGTTGCAGTGAACAAGACAAGCATTAAAAGCTTTTTACAGGCAGACACGTGTTGCTGTAGGAGGAATGCACACAGGGGTTTTATTCAGCCAGGTGCCACATCATTACAGCTGTCGCAAGCGCACCCAGGGAAGAGGATTTATGAGCTCGCTGCTGCAGACAGCTGATTCCCACCCCAGCTTTTAGTACAGATTGTGTCGCACGTGCTCCATGATTTTTTTCAGACCCAGCCAGGTCTCCTCTGCAGTGGGGATAATTTGGCTGGCTGGCAGGACGAAACCGTAGCGACCCGTGTCTCGCAGCTCAAAGGCAAAAGAATATTTGATGCCATAATCGTAGCTCCAGTCAATGCTGCCTCCGCTGGCTTGGTCTGAAAGAGAAAGGGCGAAGAGAGGGGTGAAGAGAAGGTTGATTTGTGTTCCGCTGTCCTACTTTGTGTATTTATGAGTATTAGTATGTATTTGTGCTCAGCTCCGATGTTTGACTGGTGGTGTCACTCTACAGAAGCATCACTGCTGCCAAGAGGGAGAAACCTTGCGGGGGGGAGCAGAGACGGTTGCCCTGGGACAGCCCGTAAAAGCTCAAACTAGCAAAACACTCACAGATTGTAGTGCAAATGCTCCCCACTGTAAAGGTGGTGCCGTACAGGGACTGGATGGAACCGGCGGCAACTCTTCCCAAGGCATCCTGGAGAGGAGGAGAGGAAGGACAAGTCAGAAAGTAGCCACACTTAATGAGATTAAATGCTAAGATTTCACCATCCTGAACTATGCTCAGGGAAATCTCCACAATCTTTCACAAAATCTCCAATCTTTCACATCCGCCCCCAAAAAACTAGCGCCAAATCAATCCGCTTCTTAATCACCCATACTAGTGACAGCGCTCACAGCTTCCACAGTATTTTTTTGGGAGGCAATATTGTGGGTGAATTAAATCAGTAGCAGGTTCTATATCCGATCATCCAGTGTTTCATCTCACCAACCGACTTGTCAAGAAAAGGTTCAAGAGATACTGGAAAATCCCAAGGCAGTGGGAGGTCTTCCAGTACTCAGTGGTCAGCTTTGTGCTCGCTTGTCCTGGGTTGGGCGACACAGGACTAATTTCTCTTCTAATGCTGGGGAAAACACTTTTGGAAGACTCTAGTGTCTGAATTTGTGAAAATATTTACTTTACAGCCAGCTAGGCTATGTGGGATTCAAGGTCTCTGTGTTTTCAAGCCTTGCCAGGTGCAGGGATGAGGAGGAGCGAGGCCCGGGCATTTGACCCAGGCTGGCCAACAGGATTATTTCATACCATGAACGTCACATTCTACATAAATTAGAAAGTTTGCTTCGTAGTTTCTCTCTCCCTTGATGGTGGAAGTCCAGAGAAACTCCTTGCCCCGGTGCTGGACCCCTGAGCCCTTCCCTTCCTCCCAAAGCCGTTGTGCTCACAGTGTCCGACATTTACTGTCCACTGCTGGGAGTGCACAGCTTCCTACTGATAGAACTGGCTGAGCATAATTCTTGTATATCTTATATTAGCATCGGGATTAATACTGATTCTTTAGTATTATTGTTAATTATTTAGTCTTATCCTATTAAACCCATTTATATTTCAACCCTTGTGTTTCCTTGCTTTCCCCGATTCCCCTTTTCGGGTGGGGAGGGGTCATCGGGTGATAGAATAATCACAATTATCCTAAATGACAATAAATTGTTATGGGTTTTCTCAAACCATAACATCACTTCAACCACGTAACAGGTGGTTGTAGAGAAAACAGAGCCAGGTTCTTCTTGGAGTAGGGCAAAAGGACGACTGGCAACAAACAAATCGCCACAGGGGAAAATTGCATTTAGCTATTAGGGAAAAAAGAAAATCCCCATGACAGTGGGGAAACTTTGGGATGGGCTTGAAGAAGCTGTGGAATTCGTCTTTAGAAATATCAAAACAAATCAAAACGACTAATCAAAACTCAGCTGGGCAAGGCCCTGAGCAACGCAATCCAACCTTGAAATTGGCTCTGACTCCAAAGCCTGCCTGCTTTCAGCAGAGGGTTAGACTGGAGACCTCGACTGGAGACCTCCAGGGGTCTTTTCATTTGACTTACGATTGTGAGAACCAAATCGCCTCAAAGATATTGTTACAGCTGCGATGCTGCCGTTAAAGCAGAAAGGAGGAAACATGGATGAGCAGAGAGGGCTGAGAATGGCTGGGGATAGCACATGTTTGCATATGACCAAGACTTCTCTTTTAAAGACATTGCATTGCACTGGGGTTTTGTTCGCTCTCACGGATGGTTACTGCTATGGATGGCAGAGTTCAGCCTCTTGTTTTCATCCTGACATCTCACGGTAACACTTGAGGACAGAAAGCCAGCTGGACAGAAGAGAGGAAGCTAAAGCCAAGTCATTATGTCTCACCAGCTCCGCGTAGTCTGCCGGTTGAGTGCATTTATAGCCATAGGGATACATCAGGAGCTGAGAGTAACTGTGGAGGGTGAGGAAGGCCCGGATGTTTCCATGATTCTTAATAAAGTTGACAACAGATCTAACTTCCACCTCTGAGTTGGCACTGGGCCCACGGTAAGAGTCAGAACAGGGATTACTACTGGCTCCAGGACCTGTCGGTACAAAGAGGGAACAAAGGCAGACCTGTAAGAGCCGACATTCATGAAAGGTCAAAGCAGACCCACACAAAGCCGGGCTCTCCCAAGAACAGGTCTTCAGCCAAGGGCAAGGCCTTAAATCCTGATAAATGCTCAAACCAGAGCGACGGAGCATGAATACTCATGGGACGTACTTCCAGATGATACAGATTACTGCCTTCATCTTGTGCTCACTGGCAATTAATCAATGCGAAATTATCTTTATAAAAGACAGCTGCCATCCTATTTGACCATTTTCTTTCCAGATCCCTTATAATAAGGCAATTGCTGGTCCTATAGAACAGGATCCGGGAACACGAAAGGGAACTTCCTCCTTAGTGACAGCCAGAATCCGGAAACTTTATTCCTACCTCCAAAACCTGCATCCCAGTTCCTGTTTGGATCAACTCCAAAACACACACTGCCTGGATTCTTGGAGCGGGTCTTCCGCCACATGCGGTTCTAAAAACAAAGAAACACTACGGCTTCAAAACGGAGCAAATCTCAGCCCTCGAACTAAAACCGCTACCCAGAAATGGTTGCCATTCACCAGGAAGCGATCCTAGGCACGAGCCTGATGGGCCTACTGCCAAGGTGGGCCAATGGACAAAAATCGAAGGGCTGGTGAATTTACAGAGGGTTAAGATGGGTTAGACAAGTAATTAGTATCTTTAGCTGCCCAAATCTTTTGTAACTCCTTCTTACAGCATTAAGAAATGGACTTTCAGACCCTACTTCCCTCGCATTTATTGTTCGCTCGGAAGAGCGTGATAGCTTTCTAAATCAGCCTAGACACACAGCTTGCTTACTCACTGTGGTGTGAGTGAATACGTATCCATCGGGGTTTGAGACTGTCAGCAGGAAAATGTCCATTTTGTTCAGCAGAGAGGTGACGGATGGATCGTTCCCATAGTCGGAGGCAATCTATGCAGAGACAATACGGTACACCGTGATTATCAGCATATTTCTTTCCTGCCTGCTTACGCTCTAACAGCTATGTACAGAGGCAAGTCTGGCTTTTGGGGCAGGCAAACAAGAAACATTAATTATCTGATGGCCATAACTGTTCCTCATTAGACTTGGAGCTTGGAGAGAGCAATGAATCTGTTTTACTATTTTACTCTGAGGACAGGAAGTTAATGGGAGAGGGCAAAAAAATTTTCTCCCGCCTGTCCCTGAGAATGGGCCAAGGCTGGCACCAAGATTGAGATGGATTAGCCAGGCTGGGAATACACAACTGTGCTGCACTTCTCTGGTGGCTTAGTAATTTTCAGCACAACTTCAATGCTCATTTATATCGAGCTGGAAGCTTTTGCCCTTTTGTGGAAGGTAACCAACGACACAGTGTTCCTCAGTATCTGCAGACCGAAGCAGGAAACTCATCTTCAAAAAGTCCTTGGTTATTTGTTTAACTACCAGCCATGCAGTCCTCAAAAATTTCACCTGAGCTACTACATTTTGTCTACCTAAACTTCTCCCAGCTGCTCTAACAATACACAGCATTTTTCAATTCTTTGTCTAAGCATCTGCCATATCCTCACTGGAGTTGGCTGTGTTTTAAGAGGGGTGAAGGAGAGTGAGCAGAGCTGCCTAAACACACACAGGTGTGATACACTTTTAAATAGTCAAAGGCATTCCCAAGATAAAAGAAAAATCCATCACTGCTGAAGTGACCTTTTTAGCTATCCATATCGCGCTCGCTTGAGTAACCCACTCTCGGGAATGGATCCCGGCATCCAGCCAGATTGCAGGACGGTTGCTTCCTCCAGTGCTGAACTGTCAAACAAAACAGAAAGTTTTAAAACTCTCACCGACACCTTTTAGTCAAAAACATCCTGTATAGACTGGGATGCTTCGGACTGAATTGTGCTGTATCTATAATACATGTGTGTATTAGCAGATGCACACACATGCGTATGCACACGTTCTGTGATACATGTCGTACCTTCAGCACATACAAAGGCCGCTTTTCATAGGATTGCCCGATCTGGAGCTTGCTGACAATGTTGCTATACTCAGATGCAAGATGATCCAGTTCTGCATAAATCTGAAGTGAAGAGACATGATAACATTTACATTACATTTATGTATGGTACTGCCCAGAACAATTGTAGGACACAACGAAATCTACTTGTCTCTCCATTTGCCTTCATTACTACGAGCTCTCCAAAGCCCCATCTCACGTCAGTGTGGTCAGTGTTCTTCCCATCACAAAGTAGAAGGAAGCACTGCTATATCATCAAGATCCACTTATTTCAGGAATAAGTTCAAAACCCTCTTTAAGAACTTCTGGTAGTAAAAAATACCTGACCCTCTGCTCTGCTTGATGGCTACCGCCTTCCTGTATTTCCCTATTTCAAGATTCATTTATTTCTCAATCTCTTTTGAGGGTCAGGAGGAAGGGTTTTGCCAGAACTCTGCAGAAGAGTTTGATCAACACTTGTCTGTTCAAACACTCCAACAGGGAAAGCACTGGTTCGTGGTGCTGTCCACCAAATTAATCCATTTAAAAACAAAACCACATGCCAAAAGAAGCTGGAAAGACATTTTAGATCCTAATATAGGATGCTCAATTGAAGACAGCATGAAAAAAGGCCAGAAAAAAGAATCTTCTTCCCCCAAAGCTGAGGTACTCACGGAATCTAGCGTGTGGTAAGTTCCATAGTTGAAGCTGTTGCTGCTGCGCTCCCTTTGTTGGCTGTAGGCCATATCTTCCTTTTCTTTATCTAGAACAACCTAAAAGAAGCCATTCAAATGTTGAGAAAAACCTGCTTAATTTGCAAACTTCTGACCAAATGTTTATCTCAAATAACGTCATGATGGCATTGCACACCGGCTCCAGCCCCAGCCCCAAGCTTCCCACAGCTATGGAGCAAACAGGTGCTTCTGCTGAACGGACCTGTGGCGAAGCAGGCAAGAACATCAGCGTTCTTGCTTCAATTTTTAAATTCTTTAATCGCTTTAATTTTTAAATTCTTGTTAAGATGAACAAGAATAGCATTGGAAAGCTTGAGGGGGGGAAAAAGGCAGTGTTTCTGTTGAGTTAATGCTATTTTAGGTGCCATTTTGGGATTACTGCTCGTGAAGAAATGTCGGATTAGTGCCCAAGGGGGTGAGTTTTTCTCACATGGTGGGGTACATTTCTTTCAGATTATGATCCAGAGCTGCTCTTAACACAGTTTACTGAATTGCAAATAAATTCAGTGTTGTGATTCCCAAACATCTGAGGCCAAAAGACCACACGAAATTCCTCAGGGGTTAGAAGAAAAGCCCCATGGAGTCTATGAGTTTATTGATGTCACAATTCTCCATGGTTTCAGATAGCATCTGCAGAGTGGCCACAGCTTCCCAGCGCAGCAGTGATCTACATACCATCTTTAAAAAAATTAATCCACAGACTACAAAAATAAGGGGAGGACCTCATGGAAAGCAGAGAATAGACGAGTCCATGAATTAATGAACGAGGCCAGATTGTGAATCACTATTTTTTTTCCACGGGATTTAAAAGCTAATCATGCACCAATGGCATTGCCTACCTGCAGGTCTTCGATCAGGATGGAGTACTCAATCCCATGGGATTCCAGGAAGGCTTTGACTGCTTGGACGTTGTTAGCAGGGATTCGCACATCCACGGGAAGGGCGGCAGTGGAGGGATTTATCCAGAAATCAAGCTGAAAAGAGAGGAAAATGGATTTGGTTTGGCAAAAGCATTCTGCAAACAAGTCTTCTAAAGCTTTAGAAATGCTGATTTCTCCCAAATTAAACAACTCCTGCAGCATTGTGCCCCGTTGTGATTACCCCACACTCCATTCTTTAGCTTGGCCTCACCACAACCTTGTATCAGTTAATGTGACAAACTGACAAATAAAAAGATCCACAGCAGGCTAAAGTCAGCATTTTCACTGACTTCAGAGCTTCAGTCATATAAGCAAGAGGAAATTTTAGTCTTCTGTGATGATTTTACTATTTTCCCTTTTACCAGAAATAGGTTCAAAAAGATCTCTGTATCACAGTATTAGCTAATACGAAACCCATTGTTTTTATTTCTCCTTTGGTAGGGCCTTCCTAAATTCTAGTTTCTATACTATTCAAATCAATATTTTTAAAGAAAGTGATAATAAAAACTCTCACCAATGGCAATAAGAACAGTAATAACCTAGAATTTTATACTGTGTTTTCCTGTTTCAATACAGTGTAGACTCAAACTAATAAATTCCTCCCTCAACGCTGGGAGATAAGTACAAAAACATTAGTATCTCTACTTTAAAAGCAAGCTTTTTGATACTAAGATTAAGAGCAGATCAATTCAAATATGATTGTAAACCCAGTAGGAAGAAAATATAAATGCGGTCACTCCTGAATACCAAGCTGGTATTACAACTTGCAGATGAAACACGAAATGTTGAGACAGTAAATTTATCTATGGCAGCTGCCACAGTATGGTAAGAACCTTCCACATGCGATGCAAAGTCCTGTCCTGCTAAGTCCTACCCCAGTCAGAAATGTTAAAAAATGCCTCTGTGGTAATAACATACCTCAAGGTGTTCCAGCGATTCCAAAAGCTGTAACTGCTTAACCTCCTCCTCATTTCTTGTCTTGATTCGGAGAACCTGGTGCCTGCAATAAATCAGTAAGTTTTCAGAAACAGTCTCAAAAAGGGGTCTGGAACTAGCTTGTTATTAAGATAATTGATTTGGTGGGTAGCTACTTGCATTCTACCAGCCAATGCAGTCTTCTTTAACGCAGTTGACTTAGTGTCACCCAAGAGTTCAACCAACAACCTGCAGGGCCAGCTTGCTACACATGCACTAGATTAGTAACTAGTTAAATGGCTATTTTTGAGATTTCATCATAAACAAGACATCAAATGGATGAGTTTTTAATTGCTTACAAGGATCAGTCTTGCATCTACTAGTTATTTTTTTGTCAACAACTTGAAAAAAAAAATCTGGTTGAGTTTGCAAATGATCAAATGTTTGGGGAGCACTATACAACAAAGCAAACAGGACACTGAATACGGAATTCATTTCACCTTTCTTCAGTTTAGTCAAAGACAGTTGACAAGCTTCCCTGTGTTGTCAGAAGCTGATACCATCAGAGGGTGGCTTGCACCATTCCAGGTGGAAGGAATCACCATCTGGAAGGACCTCACTCCATGAGTTATAGAGGTAACCTCAGTAATTGACTTACACTGCATTGTACAACATACGTGATCTCAGTGTACAGTCTCTACGTGGTTTTTAGATCTCCGAAAACATATATCCTGTTCAAGTACACAATGTTCCAGGCGGCTTGGTAAAATAGGTACAAGCAAACAGTACCACGAGGAGAGGCTGACGAACCCAGGCTTGTCCAGGCAGATCTAACTGCAGCCTACAACTACTTGAAGTTACAAAAAAATGACAAACTCTTCTGAGTAGGGGTAGATCATGATTACAAGGGGAAACAGCTCCATGCCCTGCTCTGAGCAGGAGGGTGGACTAAAGAATTCTGGAGGTCCCTTTCACCAAAGGCTTTTAGGAAATGACAAAAGGATCTACAAACAACAAGTGTATGTTACAGTTGGGGGACAGAAGATCAAAGAATCATCAAATTGTCTAGGTTGTTAGGGACCTTTAAGATCATCAAGTCCAACCATTAACCGTCCCAAGCCAACACTAAACCATGTCCCTCAGCACAACGTCTACACGTCTTTTAAATACCTCCAAGGATGGTGATTTAACCACTTCCCTGGGCAGCCTGATCCTATTCTGGAGAACCAAGGGGGATTCTGAAGGAAATCTGTAACCCGTAATGAGTTAACAACTGGAAGTATGGCCCGGGATCAATGCCATAGCCAAAAAACATGGATGTGCTCCTTAGCTGTATAGCCTGGGGATTACTGCAAGTGAGCCGCGCGTTAATGCTGCGTTTGCAAATGGCATTTGGTGGTTAAAGCATTTGGTGTGTTTGTTTTCATTCTCTTCCCTAGGCATCTGCCTTTGGCTGCTGTTGGAGACAGAATAAAAGTCCACAGAGTTCCATGTCCTGACCTGGCCCAGCTGCTCTGCTGGCACCCGCTGCAAGCAGCACTGAAAAATGGAGATGACTCAGAGCAAATCGACATGAGTAACTGCAGAATTGGAAAACACGTCTTAAGACAGGGTAAACAAGGGACTTGGCATATGAGCTCAGTTATGTGTGTGTTTATTTACCAGTGTGGCCTCAGCTGCTGAGAAGGGACACTCATTAACACCAGGTTTCTCACTCTGGCCAATTAAGGTGTAAGATTCTTTTGACAGACCAAGTTAAATCAACACTGAAGGCACTTTACCACATTAATAGCTTAGTATTGGATTCTCCACCACCATAAGCTTTATTTCTGGACTGGATTCTTCCGTGAAGAGATGAGGCTCATTAACCACAGCTACTGGATGTGACCGAGGAATGAATTAACGAGAATCTGACCTACGTCATGTCAGAGCCCAGATGAAATGATCAAAATAGCTTCTCCCAGCTTTACAAATCCTGGAGTTTTAGTAAATTATGTATATTACTTCTTATTCTTAATCCTTTACATTTTCATATACGTATTTACTCACTGGAGTCTAGTGCTCGCTTACTACATCTCAGGAAGTATCTATCATGGTTTTTATCATCTTCTATTAAGGTTCTTACACGGTCAGTAAGACTGTGAGGAAATACACCAGAAAGAGAGAATTTTGCAGCGCAACACACAGATAACGATTGGAAATAAGGACTTGAATTGCTTAGAAAGGCTCTGAAGAGTATTAAATATTTAAAGAGAAATAAGAAACTTCGAAACCAAAGAGATAATAGTGACCTTTTTGATCTGATGCCAGGTTCTGGTTTTTTGCTCTGCTTTGTGCTGGACCAGATCTGTCAAGCTGAACACTTGAGTTTTGCAGCGAGGTTCAGCTCCAGATCGGGGCTCGAGACTGCTCCCTAGGTCCAGTCAAAGCCAAAGCCTTGGGTGAACATAAATTTAGGAACTCAACCCTGCAGGTAGACCCTTCTCCTTGGAAAACTCAAATGAAACTAAAGACAGGGGTTCCTTCAAATACTGGAGTAACAAAGCACAAGACAAGTCAGTCATAAAAAGCAAAGCATGTGCCCCAAGGAGATTTTGTAAAGTTAAGATCATGAAAAACAACAGCTGGAAAATAAGGCCTTAAATTAAGTCTTCCACGGAAGCGTAACTCACCCAACAAAAGTTTCCAGGCACAAGGAAGCCCCGAAGAGGGCACTGAAGATCAAAATCAGCTTCATGGTTGATGTGAAGTTCAGCTCAGCCTAGCAAAGGTGAATTTATACAGGACTTGTTAAGAAACCCTTTTTCAGATAAAACGTATCTGTATTCCATGTGAGTAAGTTCTCACATTTATCAGAGCTTTCAAGGCAACCAACAGATAGGAGGCCAATTTCACCTCCAAAAAAATATTTTCCACTGACACACTCAAACCTGTAAGGGAGGAGTTGTTTTCAAAGCTTTGTCCACAAAGCTCCTTGGTGTCCTTTTACACATTTTTCTAGGTAGAAGAAAACAGAGTCAAACTGAATGTCATCCCAGCTGTCACTGGGGGTGAGAAGTCCACTCTTGGTCATAGGTTTTCCTCTGGCAGATTTCTAGTAGCTCGCTCCTTGTTACAAAGAGACAGTCAGCAGAAAGGTTTCACGCCAGCAGAAATACTCAATTTGAGTGATTATTTTGAAGAAATAGTTGAAATAATTGGGTGAAAGAATCACTATGGTGACAGCACACAAGCTCTGTCCTGCCTGCTATGCAACAAGTTCTCTCTGATGGACTAGGCCAAGGCCATGCTATAAATTCCCTCTTATATACAAGTTACACACTTCTAGATACAAGCCAGAGAGTTTAAATATGTTATTTACTGAAGTTACTAGCATCCCCCTGAGCTTCCATTGGGATGGTTTCACACAGACCCAGCCAGACGGTGCTTCAAGCAAAGTAAGGATGCAGTAAGATCCATGTGAAAGCAAGTTTTATAGCAGAAGCAGAAAAAAAGCTTTGGGTGAACAGGAACTTAAGAGCTCAGTTGTGCAGCTGGACCCTTCTTGGACAGGCTTGCCAGGAATCCTCTGCTAGCAAAGTGTCCTTCTCAGGAAGGGGTGACATGGGTTTGAAGAAGTGCTGCAACAGCCACTGTCGGGTCCTCTCAGCTTCACAATGCCCACAGGGCTGTTCCCTGATCCAGTAGCTCTCTGGGTCCCTTTGCTCTTGTGCTGGACTCTGTCTATGTCTCACTTCAAGGGGAATGGCCTCCATCTTGTCACCTTCCCTAAAGGTGCCCAGATATTTGAGGTGTCATTATCTACATTGAAGGAGTAACGGTGACGGGCACTCTCCTGGCTGAGCTTTAGGAATCATCTGACTTACTTTTGGTCGTGAGAACACCCAGCTGCGGTTGTCCCAGAATGATAGGTAGAGCCAGAGGGCTGTTGGATACAGTTTTTGTTTGTCCCATTACCCCACCTGGAGTACTGTGTCCAGCTTTGGAGACCTCAGCACAGGAAGGACACGGACCTGTTGGAGTGTGGCTAGAGGAGGCCACAAAGATGATCAGAGGGCTGGAGCCCCTCTGCTGTGAGGACAGGCTGAGAGAGTTGGGGGGGTTCATCCTGGAGGAGAGAAGGCTCCGGGGAGACCTTAGAGCAGCCTTCCAGTACCTAAAGGGGGCCTACAGGAAAGCTGGGGAGGGACCTTTTATGAGGGAGTGGAGCGATAGGATGATGGGGACCGGTTTTAAACTGAAAGAGGGGAGATTTACATTATATCTAAGGAAGAAATTCTTGACTGTGAGGGTGGTGAGCCCCTGGCCCAGGTTGCCCAGAGAAGCTGTGGCTGCCCCATCCCTGGAGGGGTTCAAGGCCAGGTTGGCCGGGGCTTGGAGCAACCTGGGCTAGTGGGAGGTGTCCCTGCCCAGGGCAGGGGGGTGGAACGAGATGATCTTTAAGGTCCCTTCCAACCCAAACCATTCTATGGTTCTACAAAATGTTGCTGAGGAACAGCCAGATGCTGACCCTGCAGATACCTGCAGATGGGGTTCCTGGGAACTAGCATGGGACAGAAGGGAGACGGCTCAGCTGCTCTACAATCAACCTCAGGAGACCGAGGAAAGGAAGTCTCTGACAATCACCAGAGGGTCACCCATACCGCTCTCAATGTTTGTCAGCACCTCTAATCCCCGTGCCCACCCTACCCCTCTGCAGCTGGGGCAGTGGCTTCTCGCCATGGGTTCATAGCAGACTTCAAGCAAGTCTTTTGTAAGGCGAAGTCTCGTGTTTTTGGGATCAAGGGAAGCCTCAGGCAGGGATTCTGCCTGTTTTGACATAGAGGAATTAGTCATCCTGAGACTGTTGTAACTCAGGGGCATAGTGTGGAGAACGTATGCTCTGCAGGGAGATAAGGAACGTTCCTGCGAGTCCCCAGGTCTCTGACATTTAACCTAACCCAGTCCTTGGGAAACAAGCAGATCTCTACTCCCCTCAATGTAAATCAGATAATGCAAATTTATCCTAAGAGGCAGAACCATCACGAGAATTTCCTGCTTCTAGCGCCACAGTAATTCTGGGGGAAGTCAAATCCCACCTGTATCTTATGGCCTTCAACATTTCATAAAGAACTGACAGACTGTCCACACCACCTCCTGTGGACACTCTTTGACAACAGGAAGGAGGGACTTAATTCAGGGCAAAATTATAGCTTGCTTCATTACTCATGCTACATCCTGCACGGATTTAAAGGCTGCCAAGAGATCCCGCCAAACATGATGTCAGGGTCTAAAGTACACCGACAAGCTCCAAGTGCCCTGACCAGCCTCATGTGGGGCCTCCACCCATTGCATTTAAGGAGCTGCATTTAAGCCCAAACCTTTGTACGCATTCCTAATCCCCACTGAAAGGGCTACAGAAACCTGCAGCACTGTGACCTCCCGCTGTAGCCACAGGGTCCTACAAGGTTTGGAGAACCTTGAACCTTGAACCTCACTCAGCCTTGAACCACAGGGTAACCTATGGGCGTCATAGGTTGAAAGTCAGCCTCCATTGTGCTTAGGGCCCAAACCACCTGAGCAAGTTAGGGAGCTGTAAGAGCAGGGGTGCACCGTCCAGCAAGCCAGAAATCAAAGGTGACAGCAAGGCAGGTGGGGGTAGACAGCTCACCACAAGCAGCACAGTCCCATGGGACCTAAACGAGAGGAGCAGAGCAGGTCGGGTGGCACTGACCAGAGACAGCCACAGTCCAGATCCTCAGGTAAGTCCACCGTCACACAGCAGGTCCTCAGCCAGGATGTCAAGAGCTACAAGCCCAAGTCCACCGTGCACCCACCGCAGCTCAAACAAGGTCCAGAACAAATGGCCTCAGCTTAAACGCAGCTCCCACGCCAAGAGGCCAAGAGTGTGTGGGTGGGGGCCCCACATGAGCCAGCTGAGGGCAATTAGCGCACTCAGGGCCCTGGCACACTAACGTGGGCAGGGTGGGAAATGCCTTTTGCACAGTCCGAAGAGGATGTGGTATCACGCAGTGAATCACGGACACCCTGGTGACACGTTAAGAAGCAGAAGATCAAATGAATTTCATCTAACCAAACTGTCTTGCTGCTTAAAATTGCCTTAATATATAGATGGTTTGCCTGTGCTGTTGTTGAGAGAGAGGCAGAGTGAGGCAGAGTGGATATGACCCCCCCTGCCAACTAGAAAGGCCTCAAAAGTCATTAAATTTAGGTGGAGTCACTCTTTTTCTGTAAGGTCCGGACCCTCTGTTGTTGCTCTCTATCTAAAAAAGGTTCTTGCAACCAAGACACAGTGTAGCGGTCTCTCCGTGATGACACGGGAAGGGTAAAAGAGTCCATGGCTTGCGGTCCCCCTCGTCTCCCATCCTCTCAAAATAAATGTTTGGCAATTTAGTAGGAAAGGGGAGGAGAAGGAAGACAACACATGGTGGACTGAGCCTTCCTTGTGCTCCCAGTGCCCCACGTGTCCCCTCTGCCCTCTCCGCATCCGTTCTTCATCACCTCCTGCTCTCTCACAGGGTCCCAGGAATTTTCTAAACTGCTTTTTTGAACCCTACGCATAACTTAGAAAACTCGTGTTTACCTTTTGAGTTGCTCTCCCTTTCGTCAGAACATAACCTTTTATCTTGGGCTTTCTGGAGGATCTGTTCCAGGGAAATAACATCGTACACATGATGTTACTTAGAACAACATATAGACGTTAATTCCTTATTTACTGCTAATTCTCACAGTGTGTGTGAGCTCGTGGGAGAGGCTCTGGGAGACGAGGCTGACTGGCCCTCGCACAGCTACAGCACAGAGAGCAGTGCCAGCCCCAGCCCAGGAAAACGCAGCCAGGACAGGAGTCCTCACGCCTTCGCCATTTCCACCAAGACTCTCAACAAGCCCAAATTCCTCAGAAATCCCATACACGTTTCACCTTGGGGTACAAATCCTTCTTTTCTCATCTTCTCCAGCTAGACTGGTAACTGTGACATAGCGAAGGGCTCCGTCTCCTGGATGATCAAAGTTAATTGGCTGTAACGCAATTCATTTTGGATTACTGGCGAGAGAACTATTATTTCTGTAAGTAATGGATTATTTACATGTCCTTAATCTGCAGGGCACCTTGGGAATGCCCTGGATAAAGAATGAGTAGGGATTTCAGTATGTGGCTCACCATTTGTAGATGTGAGTGGCATCATTTTAGGAGCAGAACCCTCATTTTGATCTCTCTGGAAATCTGCAGCTATATGCCAGTGTAATAACGCTGACTGCGGTGGAGCTACTTATTCCTAACTGAAATTTCCTTAAATTAGGAAATCAAGACCTTCAAGTTTCCAGGATGTTCCGCAGATTTCATGTGTCTGAGTCGTGCAGCAGTTTATATCGCACCAAGCACTCTGTCGGATCATGCTGTAGCCTTGCATTTTAGGACAGCAAGCTCACGTATGAATTGTAACTGGTAATAACGAGAAGGGGATGGGAAGGGTACTGGGAGAGATACAATCAGTTACCTATACTTGGAGATTAAAGACCGGTTCTAACAGTGACATCATCCCATGAGGTAGTTATAAATAATAATAACTTCAGAGGTTGTGAAAGCCTTTTAAGCAGGACGGCAATAACCTTCTGCTAAGGGCCAGCAGGTGTCAGCAGAAAACACAGAATTAAATACCTTACTCCAGCACAGCAGACAAGACAATCAAAATGCCAGAGCAGGATTTTCCCTCTGATCCCCCCAAAGCCTTCCTCATCCTCATCATATTCCCTCATCTGGTTTCTGACCTGCACCAGAGAGGAAGGGCTTGTTCTGCCAGTAATACCACCAAAGAGAGGGAAAAAGGGTACCCCATGGAGCCTCGTCGCTGGATGTGGGGTGAGAATTTCTGCGTTCAGAGCAGCCCCTTGGCAACCCATTGTCCAGCCGGCCATCTCAGGAAGCCCCAATATGTTGGAAAACAGTGCCCAAGGAGCCACAGGGACGACAGCATTGCAAAGTGGCCTCTTTTCTGCCCATTAACATCCCTCGGCTGCGATTCGGGGAAGGTTGGAGTGCCCTCAAGTCTTGTTGGTCCATAGCGTTTGGG
Organism: Stercorarius parasiticus; assembly: GCA_013396915.1. NCBI lineage: Eukaryota > Metazoa > Chordata > Aves > Charadriiformes > Stercorariidae > Stercorarius > Stercorarius parasiticus. Next base: position 124,238 of record VWZL01006361.1, on the reverse strand, counting down.
GGATGTTGGGAGGGATTCATCTCTTCTCACTGGAGCTGTGTCAAAGCTGGGCATCGCACAAAAACACGGCTCTTCTTCCTCTGGACCTGAGGACGGGAGATTCACCCCATCCTCAAATAGATTTTTAAGACTGGAAGGCCAAATTAGGCTTTTAACAGTCCTTCAATATTATCTCCATTTCATGCTTTTCTTGCTTTCATCCTCTTGCTTAGGAAATGAATCAAAGTGAAGAGATTTTTCAAACCAACTGAAATCGCCCATTGGTGTAGATCTACTGAACCAACTTCCATCCTGTTTAAATTTGTCTCCTCCCTTTCTCCAACTGTATTTTCATTACCATATGTTTCCTATAACCAGCTTTTTATGGCAAAGTAATACATTCCACCAGCCTTTGCAATGGGACAACTTGGAAATTATTGTACGTACCCAAAGTGGAAGCAGAGTGAGAAAAATTAAGAAATAGGCTGGATATCCCGGATAATCAGAGCCAGGAGTCCAGGGGCTCCAGGAAAGCTGGGGAGGGACTCTGGATCAGGGAGGGGAGCCATGGGACGAGGGGGAAGGGTTTTCCACTGCAAGAGGGGAGATTTACATTAGATATCAGGAAGAAATTCTTTGCTGTGAGGACAGTGAGCCCCTGGCCCAGGTTGCCCAGAGAAGCTGTGGCTGCCCCATCCCTGGAGGGGTTCAAGGCCAGGTTGGCCGGGGCTTGGAGCAACCTGGGCTGGTGGGAGGTGTCCCTGCCCAGGGCAGGGGGGTGGAACTAGATGGCCTTTAAGGTCCCTTCCAACCCGAACCAATTTATGATTCTATGATTTACAACATTTCAGAACAGAAATATGAAGTTACACCTGTACAGCGCTCAAAGAGACCCAAAATCTCTTAGTTTTAACTGTTGGCCTTGGCAAGGTGTGGTCTGATTACTGTGTATAATCAATTAATTTAACTATAACTGGGGAAAACACAGCAATGCGTGGCTCTGCACCACAGAACACGGGACAGCAAGTTTGATGGTCACTCCCCTCTCCGCCGTCTTCATCCCCTCCGCCGCCATGATCAACATGGCGCCCAACATGGCCGCCGCAGCGCCCGCCTCACGCTCCCCTTCCCGCCAAAACACCCGCGGCGCGAGCGCCTCCGTCGCCCCCATAGCAACAGGCCCCGCCCGCCGCGCGCGGCGCAGGCAGTGACGGAGCACGGCGGCGCCCGCGCAGGCGCAGACGCTGCGGCCGTTGCGGCGCGGCCGGTGTATGAGCGCTCTGCCGTTTACCCCCCCACACACACCCCCGGCTGGGAAAAGGGGGTGCTCCTGCCCTTCCTGAGGGGAATTGTGTGTCCCCTCACGTCCCCTGACCCTCAGCCCGGCAGCACGTACTGTGAGTGTCTCCCCCCAGCACCGCCTGTCTCCTCCTCGGGCCTGCACGGGGGTGGGAGGGCTCTGAGGGGAGGCTGAGAGTTGTGTCTGGCAGCGAGGCGTGCATGACAGGGCTGTGGGCGGGTGGAGCTGTGGGGCTGCCTCCGATGTGACAGGGGACAGGATGGGGGGGCACATGTCGGGCCTCTTCTGTGTGACAGGGGTGTGGGCAGTGCGAGCTGTGGGGCTGCCTGTGTGTTGGGTGAGATCTGGGCGGGGGGAACGGTGAG
>VWZL01006361.1:106808-122551 GCA_013396915.1 Stercorarius parasiticus | reverse complement strand
GTGACATGGTGGTGCTGGCTGGGGGGAGATGTGGAGGCTGCCTCTCAGTGATAGTGGGGTTTGGGCAGGGGGAACTCTGAGGGTCTCTGTGTCTCAGGGGAAGCTGTGGGCGTTCTTTGTGCATGGCAGTGAGATCTGGCTGGAGGCTACCGTGGGGTCTTGGGCAAGGGGAGCTGGGTCTGTGTGTGGCAGAGGGGCATGCATGGGGGAAGCTGGGGGGTCTGGGGCAGGGGGAGGTGTGGGGATCTCCATGTGTGGCACTGGGGTTAGTGCCTTATGGGTTGTCAAGGTGATGCCTTCCTTCATTACTGTGCCTTAGTAGAAGAGGGCAAGGGCATATGTGAGGATATATTACAGTCTGGAGGTGAAAACCCCACACCCATCCTTCCTAAGCGAGCAGAATAGGACCAAATCTCACATTTATTTCAGTGCCCTAACAGTACAACTTCTGCTTCTGCAGGAGGACCTGGTTCAGGGAGAGAGGCTGGGAGTGTGAGTATGGGGGAGACGATCTCTGATTAGGGCGGCTACACTTGTCAGCATGGGAAGGGAAGTCCTGGGGCTCAAAATGGATGAAAAACTAGTCAAAAAAACGCCGACCAGGCAATGCGTTCTTGTATAATTCTTCCAGTAATCCTGATGGTAACTATTTCACCATTGAATCATTGTACCAGTAAGAAGCGGATAATGTGATTTGGGTTTTGTATTTTTTAAATTTTTTTAGGTAGTAATGTATAGTTGAAGTACTTGTCCCGAAAAGCAAATTCTTTATGTTCACACCTAGTGAAGATTTATGTGACACGCTTTTAAGCGAGTGGCAGGAAGGAACAGTAGCATATTTTGGTGATGGGACTAGCAGAAAAAGTCACCAGGGTTATTTCTTTCATATAAGGTGTTACTATGCATAAAGGTAGCTACCGTTCAGGTATACTGAACCCACAGGAGGTGGCTGTACAGGCTGAAAATACTCTGCTACCAACTGAAATGAGTGGGAATTTTCAGTAGGAAAACTGCAGAGCTGTGCAAGGCCTTTCCTTCCTCTGCCTTCCTTTGCCTGGAGAAAGGAGGAGCTTTGCCTCTTGCTTCCGAAGGATGTTATTTTTCAAAAATGAGGTTGGAATTGGTCTGTGTCCTCTTGTCTGCACCTCACTGGAGAAGATAGGCGCTGTTCCTCAGTAATGAGGTGACAGTGCTGACAGTAGAATTCATCGAAGAAATATTACCTATTTTTACTGGTAAAAAGAATCTGCTTTTTTTTTTTAATATCTAAACATGACTCAGTGGCAAAAGGTAAAGCACGTTTATGTCATTTTGTATTATGATGTTTTTTTCATCTCGTGGTCACTGAGAATCTTACTGTATAAAAGTTTATAGATTTTGTCTTCTCTCTGTATCTTTTATTACAGATAATGACACCAGAACAGAGTCCAGCAACTTCCCTCATCGACAGGACCATCAAGATGAAGAAGGAGACTGAAGCCCGGAAAGTGGTCTGGGCCTGGGGACTCCTTAATGTGTCTGTTGCAGGCATGATATATACTGAAATGTATGTTAATTGTTACAACCGATTCAAATAAGCAAAGCATCTTACTTTGTGTGTTCCTAGATGTTTCCCAGGACTGAATAGTTGCAAAATGATAACTTCTTGTTTTTCTTTTCAGGACTGGAAAACTCATAAGCTCGTATTACAACATCACGTACTGGCCACTCTGGTATATTGGTGAGTTGCTGCAGCATTTCAATTTGTTTTCAGAGTTCTTTTCTTTTTCACTTGTCAGTTTTATTGCTGGGGAGGTCATTTTTAAGCAAGCCTTTTTTTTCTTCTTGGTTTTTTTTTTTTTGTTGCTTTTTAATGTAAACCAAAACTTTGTTTTTCTGCCTGTTATCCGCCTTGAAACTGTTGGAATTTCACCCTTTTTAGTGACAGGTAAGGAGTGTTAGCAGCTTTCTTAGATGTATCATGAAAGGGCATGAAGAATTTGTTTGGTGCATTAAATCTGTTTAATGTGTGGAGAACACTCCAGATTTTACTACTGTGTTGTATTGTGTGGGTGGCATTTAACGGTAATTAAAGTTTGTTTTGGATAAGTAGACTAAGCTAGCTATATCAATTACCATTAGAGGATGAAGCCAGAGGGGGAGAAAAATCATGAGGTGAGTGACAGGTGATTTGACAGAAGATGATTTTTGAGAAATACTGTGAAACTTCATTGTGGTAGTTTATGTCCTTTTTGGAAAATAACTGTCCATTTAAAAAAAAAAATCAATTTTAATGATATAGATTAGTCTCAATATAGCAAGGAAAATTATCTCCAATGGTTCTTGCCATTGGTGAAGGTGAAGAATCTTAGATACTTCCCCAAATTGGTGCTTGTCGATAGCACTAATAATGGCCTATTTTTGATGGGCATATGCCTGTTTTTGCGAATAATATACTTGTATTATTCCCCATGCTCAATCTATGGTAAAAACTTTGTTTGTTTCTTCTAGAACTTGCCCTCGCATCTCTGTTTAGCCTGAATGCCTTGTTTGATTTCTGGATGTACTTCAAATACACAGTGGCACCGACGAGCTTGGTCATGAGTCCTGGCCAGCAGACCCTCCTGGGGTTGCAGAATGCAGGTGGGTGTAATAAATATCTCTGTCAATCTTTTTTTATGTTTTTTTGTTTTGTTTTGAGATGGTATCTTTCTCAATGGCAGGATTCTTTAGTGAAGTGAGTTCTGAATTACCTCATCTGACATGAGTGGTAGACTACATCACCTACAGCATATTAAAATTCACAACATCAAGTGGTAATTTGGTGAGTGTTTGTGGGGACAACTGGAGGGGAAGCAAACACACATGGTGGAAAAGGACAGGATGATAGCAGCTGCTGAAGGACGGTGAGGGACTCGAACATAGTGAGGCTGAACAAGGAATTTGTAACCTATATATGGGACTAGGAGCAAGGCAGAGAGTGCAGGTTTATGTTTGGTTTTGATATCCTACTAATATCACACTGGGTATCGAAAACCAAATTAGAGGGACAGACAGACCTTCATGTGAACTCTGAAAGAGAGCAGAGAGCAGTCACTCGGAAAGCTCTTGAACATCAAAGCAAAGTTTTAACATGCAGCAGGACCTGGCGAGGTAAATAAACCAAAAGCAAAATGCTAGCACATAGTGTTACACACTGCTGGTCGGCCTGTAGCAAATAGGAATCAGACAGGAATAATGCTGTGTCACCAAAGTTCAAGGATCTCATACGTTTATTTGCACAGATAAATTAAGACATTCTATGTGCTAAAGATGCATGAAGTAGGTGGGTAGAGCAGCTGATGCAGTAGCTTAGAGAAGCCCCCTGGCTTATGTGAGGTGCCTGGTAACATTTAACCAACATCTGAAGCTGTAGGATTTGTACCGAGTTGTGGTCGTGTGTCTCAGCCTTGTCTTTTTTTCTCTGTCAGTGGATGAACTGCTGAGTTCTGTAGGGGCCAGATTTTTCTAGTGTCCCTTCTATCATCTTTATAAAATTGCTTTAAGATAGCATTGTGTGTGCATTTTGTTGTGAGTTTAAAGAGGGGAGGAGAGTTCAGGGCTGCTGCATCCACAATGCTAATTCTGTTTTTCCTCATTGCAGCAGTACAAACAACTCCACCGCGTGAGCTGGCAGCAAAGAAAGTCCCGTCTTCGACACCTTCTCCTCCGATCCAGGGTCAAAGTGTGCTGAGTTACAGCCCATCCCGCTCCCCGAGTGCCAGTCCAAAGTTTACCACCAGTTGCATTGCAGGATACAGCCCTCAGCTACAGGCTCTGCAAAGCAACAGCGCTTCTTACGGCAGTGCTGTAACCTATTCACCAAGCAGCAGCTACAATAAGGTAATGACCAAGACAGCACCCAAGGGTACAGTTTGGTTCTTGTTGTGCCATATGCCATCGAAGGTGAGCGGCAGCCAGCGGAGAGTTGTGTATGTGTGTGGTTGCTCCTTTTGCAAAGTAGATGGAAATTCATCATATTGAGATTTGTCCTTTTTCCCTAGTGTCACTTCATTTGGTTTAGAGTGGCTAGTTTGTTTCAGAACAAAGCAAAAATAAGAAACCAAAATGTAAATATAAAGGAGAAAAATAAAACCAACCCAAACCCCAAGTCTTTTATATTCATGTTGTTTACAAACCAAGGTGGAATTCTGTCTTCCTTAAATGACAACCATTTGTTTTTATTCACCCAAGGTCTCCAGCTTCAGCCCCTCTCCCAGTGGATCACCATACCCCACGAGTATTGGACCAGTGGAAAGCGGCGGGCTACGGTCTCGTTACCGCTCTTCACCCATTCCCTATAATTCTCCTACTGGCAAAGAAGACTATATGACAGACCTCAAGTCACTGGACACCTTCCTTCGAAATGAAGAAGAGAAACAGTACAGAGTTCAGCTAGGTAAATAAACTGATTTAATTGGAAAAGCTTGGTAAGGAGAAGGTGTTGGTTTTATTTGAGATTGGCTTTTGCGGGTTAGAAAAGTTTTAAAGGATTCCAGCATACTTGTACTGGTAAATAGAACCTAACTCGTGTATGGTAATTACCTGTGACCTTGGTAAAGGCGGCTGCTGACCAGTTTAGTCTTCTACTGCGTAATTAGGACGTGAGGTAGAACACCATCATTCTGACACATCTCCATGGCTTAGGAGCTTCAGAAAGTTTTCCTCCGAAGTTTTCCTTTGGATAGGATATACGTGCTGATAGATTATCTCTGTAGCATGGTTGGCTGACCATGATAAGATGACAGGCTTTATCACCTTTAATGAGAGGGATGTCTTGTGGAGAAGGCATTGTAGATAAAGGGGGTGAATTACCTGCAGGCAGTTTTTGTCCTGTATAGGGACAATCAAGTCAGCGTTTATGCAGACTGACTTCAGTGTATGTATTCATAGCCATTTGTGTTCGTGTCTCTTGTCAAAGCCTTAATATACTGATGTGTTGCCTGTACTGTTGCTTCCAGAATTACTTGGCAGTAATTGTACATGACTGTTCGATGAATTAATCGTTTCAGGAAGTTCCGATTCCAGCTCTCCTTCCAGCAGCCCAACTTTTTGGAACTACAGCCGTTCCATGGCAGACAACGCACAAATGCTGAGAAAGTTCCAGTATCAGCCAGCTTGCAGGTCCCAGGCTCCGTCAGCACACAAGGATGACGCTGATCTGAGCTCGAAGCAGGCTGCAGAAGAGGTAAATTCGGCAGCAAGATGGTCAAGAGGGAGAAACAGGCCTCTAAAATATACAGCTTTGTGCAAAGGTTTGGATTTGAGCTGTATTAAAAAAATGTGGGAGAGAGAAATCCTCTAGCATTTAACCATCTTCATGCAGCTTCACTGTAAATGGATTTTTCAAATTCTGAATTTTCGGTGGAAGAGGATTCCTCCCTTAGAGAGCAAGGCATACTGTGGATAGCATATATTTGTGACATAAAAATTGAGTTGAAATTGATCTGTGTTTAAACCCTGTGGAACAGCTGAAGGATATAAAGCATTTACTCTTGCATCTGAAAGAAGTCTGATGCGAAAGAATACAATTCATGTGCCTTCAATTAAATTTGATCAATTTTCTTTATTTCCTACATTAACCTAATGAAGCTTCCCATTCAAATACCTCTTAAATCAGTCCTGCAATTCTGACCAATTTTATCTTAATAGAGCAGAGAGCTTAAAACTGAATTTGGGCTCACACAAGATGATTCTACCATGAGTAGAGAGTGGGAGTGTTGTATGTGAAGCTGCTGTAGAAGTCACATGATACAAGCCAGCAGATGTCTAAGAATTTTGGGAAAAATGTTATTTGAATTATGTGCTGTAGTTAGTATCAGAAATTGTTATAGTCCCTAGAAACTCCTGGTATTTCTCTGTACTTGATAAACCTTTCCATAGGTTTGGGCACGGGTGACGATGAACCGACAGCTCCTTGATCACATGGATTCCTGGACTGCTAAGTTCAGAAACGTAAGTCCCGTCTCTAAGGACTGCCTGGTTTTTAGGAACAAGCAGAGCAGAGTAGAAAATCACCTCCATGTCCCCTGGATGCCAAAGGAAGTGGGAAGAATTGCAGTGTCTGAGGATTGGGGTGGGCTGGCACAAGGAGATCAAAACGCAGCATGCTTTAAGAGAGGACTACTGAGATGCGTTTTTGACCTGACCTTGGTGTTCTGTGATCTGAAAACTTCACAGTTGTAAAATTCGTCCACCTTTGAATGACAAACCAGAGCATCTCAGATATGACAAGATTTGGTTTTCCTTGCTGTAACTCAGCTTGCTAAATTGATGTTTCTGCAGTATTTCTAACTCATCCTCCTGCCCTCGAAGCATGGAAAATTCCAACACAAAGGCTGACTTTGAATTTCTGACAGTCCTGAGCAGCATAATAAAAAGCAAAAAGAGAAACCTTCATCTTATCAATAGAAGTAGCTATAGCAGAGGAGACTTAATTGCACACAGCGACAAAATAATTAGTAAATCTCACCTTGAATTGCCCCTTCAGTCATAGCAACTATCAAGTATGTAGTTTTGCTTGTGTGTTTTGTGGGTGTTTTCTTTTTTTTTTAAAGTAATAAGATTGATGAAAAGCAAAGATTAGTATGAGATCCACACCAGATTCCTGAGCATCTGTTCCTAAACCTCGGGCCAGCTTGCTTCAGTTCCCAAATCCTGTCACGTACCAATCCCACACGTAGTGTTTATCAGCTTCTTGATTTCCTGAAACAAATGTGAGAGGGAGTGGATCCATCAAAGTATAAATTATCTTTATGGAGGGAGGGCTGTGCTTCCCTTTCCTCATTGTTCAGAAAAGCTTTATCTGATACTTTGTAGAGATTTGTTTTCCTGACTCCTTTACATTGAATTTTATGGCTTTTTAGTAGGTATTAGAGAGTCATTTAAACTCTGCCTAACTTGATATTCTAATTTAATTACTCTCCTCCTTGGTTGGCTTCAGTGTTTCAGTTGTTAAGGTACTTTGTGATTGTAACGGTGATAATTAGAAGGATGTTACCTAAAGGTAGGGGGGTTTTTTAACATTTTTGTTGCTTCTGACCTCTTGAATTTTCACATTTTTTCTTTTCTAGTGGATTAATGAGACTATTTTAGTGCCACTTGTCCAAGAGATCGAGTCTGTGAGCACTCAGCTGAGAAGAATGGGGTGTCCCGAATTGCAGATCGGAGGTAGGGGTGAGGCTTTGGGATTCCTGGTGGTGGTTAATGGAGGGCCAGACGCTTCGTAGGTGGGGCATTGGATAGGGCTTACATAAATCACGTCTGTTAAATATTACTGTTGTATTTCTGCTCTGCATTGGTGTGGTCTTTGTTCCACATCATGCATTTCATTAAGCTGGAACGGTTCTTCATAAGACTCCTGGAAATATTGATGGAGTCACACTGATGCTTGTGTCTCGCATAAAATTCATAAACCTCTCTTTTTTTTTTTTTTTTTCTTCCCTAAACTTACAGCTGAGGAATTACAGGCTTAAATTATCATTGATTATTGCATATTAAACTGTGAGAAAACATTTCAAGGATAGATGTGCTATGAGCTCTCAGTGTCTCCCTATAAACTCTCAGCGTCTCCGTCCTATGTGCTTTTCCAAACTCTTCCTTAAAATCAGCTGCTTTCTGAAAGAACTATTTTTTTTAAATTCTGATGAGTGTTCTGTTTTTCATGTCATGACACATCTGAAGGAACTGCTTCTCTTGTTGCTTCAGATCTATGTCCCCATAACGAAGAATTGGATTTGATGTGCTGCATTTAAATTAAATCCACCTTTTATGGGCTGTTTGTTGTAGTGTCTCCTCAAGAGCTGCATCATTTGTGATGCCTGCGGAAAAACTGGTCAGTGCTGACCTTGTCCCCACCTCGTTACTCTCCCTTTGCTCATCGAAGTAGATGTTGGTTCCTTGTAGCTTTTATATTCTGTGATGTAAAGCAGATGCCTGCTACACCATTGGAATTGAAATGAGTGTTTGGCGTGGTGTCACATGTTAAATGTTTCGAGAACATTAAATGGTGCACCAAAAAGGAGAGCTCCTTGTAGCGGTGGCAGGTAAGGGAGCCTGTTTGGAGTTCTGTGGTGGTCATAGCTGACCTGCACTGGCTCTTCTTGTGTTGCAGAAGCCAGCATCAGCAGTCTGAAGCAGGCAGCGCTCGTTAAAGCTCCGCTCATTCCAACTCTGAACACTATAGTGCAGTATTTGGATCTTACACCAAACCAGGAGTATTTGGTTGAAAGGATCAAAGGTATGTGGTGTCACCATGCTGACTTTAAAACCCTTCCATTACTGCAGTCAAGTGTTAGTGGTGTCAGACATTCCTTCAGTAGAGATGTTTGAGGAGTGACAGCAGGGATGAGAGCTACTTTTAAGCAGGAGAGATGTTTCTTCACAACTTTCCCGTTTTATAGCGATGTAATGAGGCAGGACTTGGATGTAACTTCAGGAATGTTTTTAAAAGCCTTATTTCTCATCTTCCTCCTCCGTGCTCAGAGTGCAAAGTGCTGGATTTAATCTCTTCATTAACTAAAAATAAAAGTTATCCTGTAAGTTTCCCTCCCCATATTAACTTTTCCTATTTTGTACACTGGAAACATGTATGAAGCTCCTGAAACTAGCATGAAATACTGCTTTCGTACACTTTCAGCCCCCAGTAACTGAATAAATCGTGTTGCTTTCAGAGCTTTCTCAGGGAGGATGCATGAGTTCATTCCGATGGAACAGAGGAGGGGATTTCAAAGGCCGCAAGTGGGACACTGACTTGCCCACTGACTCCTCTGTAAGTTTTTGAAGACATCTTGATACGATGGCTTAAAGTGGGTTGCCTTTCCGCATAGGTTTTGGAGGGAGTAGCCCATAAGTCTTTTGAGGAACATGGTAAAATCCTGTTTGCATCATTTACACCGATAATCCTGTTGTAGTTGGTGAGACTCCTTGGGAATAATGCAAATGGGATTGGCCATTGTGTAGATCACAAAAATGCAATTTGTATCTTAGTCTTAGGTCGGGCTCTTACTTAGACTCCTCTGAAATGTCTGTCAATCTCATTTTCCTTTGCTATAATGGACAGAGGGAAAAAATGCAGATTAAACTGCTGTTTAATTTGGTAATATTTCATGAGAAATCTGAAGATATTGCCTGTCCTACTTGAGAGAAGACTTGTAGCGATGCTTAGCCCTTTAATCTGAAAGGTCAGGAGGAACAGCACCTCAGTGTAAAACAATGACTTGAAAATTCAACTGAGGTAATTAAAATAATTAAAAGGAAGACCACAGAACAATTCAGGGAGTCGAAAACGGGCTTTACAGCGTGAGTCTTCTGTTGAACTCTGTTACCTAAAAGTAGAGTTCGGGTGATTTTTCTTTTTTTTCCCCACTGTAATTAGATTTTCAGTTACTTGGGAGAATAAAAACCAGATCGGAATGTTAGAGCTTCACAACTTTGCTGACACAGATATAACGAGATTCAGTTGCTGGAAGGTGGAGTTGTACAAAATCAGTCTTGAAATCGAATTTGATTTCCTGGTTGTGAAGATGATTAAATATTTGGTGGTGACTGGCCACAGAGCAACTCCTAGTGTCTTGACAGGCAGCAGGGTGAACAGCTCAACAGTGTTTAAAGATCGTGAGACAGAGTAGTGCACCCTGGAATTCAGTCTTTTCTCAAAACCCGCTGCGAGAGGTGGTGTTGGGCAGTATTTTTAAGTAACTTTAAGAATTATGGGAAAGAAATTCTGATGTAAGAGATTAAAATAAACACTTGTCATGAAGGTTTGACATTAACTTACTCAAGACAATTACTATTAAAAATTATTACTAATAAACTATATTACTATTATTAAACTATACTATAAACTAATACTATTATTACCTATTAAAAAAACCTAAACCACAATTTTGCATTTTTGTTAATCAGACCGCAGGTAATACAAAGCTGTTGTTTCCAAGGTGCATCTCCAGACTTCTTGAGATTTTTGGCTTTTGTTTTGTCTGTGAAACAGATCGTGCTGTATATAATGAACACAGAAAGTACCAGATTACAGCTAATTTGGTGACATTGCCCACATAAAACATTGAGAACTCTCCAGGAAGGCTTAAAACACACACAGCAGACTGTGGTGTGGTTTTCTGGATGCTTGTCCTAGGACTTTATTTCAAAATTTTGGCATTCTTAATAAGACTTGTGGCCAGTTTAGGTTTTTCCAGTGGTTTGTATTTTGCCTTTTGTGAGGAGAAAGGAGAAATTTGCTGGATAGGTGTAGTGTCGGTGAAGCTGTAATTTGATTTCATCTGCCCTTCTCGGCCAAATCCTTCCAGCTCGTACAAAACCCATCACTAAAACAGATCGCTTGGAGTTCATGGCCTGAATATGCTAAATAAGATCTGCGACTTTGCCAAATTCTGCAAGATGCCAGGATAAAGTTGCTTGTGCGTGAACTGAGCTCCTGACGTGCAGCATCGGTTTATCATGTTGTGAGTTACGCTGTTTCACTTACTGGAAAAAAATAAACTTGCCAGTGGTGTGCCTGGACAGCTGAAATCTCTGCTCTAAGCATTGAGCTGCCTTGGGGTCCTTAGTGTAGAGAGGTTAAGTCAACATTGCAACCACAGACTATCAAATACTGGAACTAATGCCTGAGATTATGGCAAAAAAGCTGCTGTATTTTTAAGGAGACTAAAGTGAGATTTGTTTTTCTTTGCCCAGATCATTATGCATGTGTTCTGCACTTACCTCGACTCCAGGCTGCCACCTCACCCCAAGTATCCCGACGGTAAAACCTTCACTTCCCAACACTTCATTCAGACACCAGATAAACCAGGTACTGGCGCTTGCATTTAGCTCTTCTTTGCCTCTTGGGTCACGTCGGCACCCTTGAAATCCTTGTCATCTTTTAAACTTTTCATTCGCAGACACTTCAAATGAAAACGTGTTTTGCATCTACCAGAGCAGCATCAATCCGCCCCACTACGAGCTGATCTACCAGCGCCACGTCTACAACCTGCCCAAGGTACGATGGTGGTGGTGGTGGTTCTCCTGCTGCCAGAAAATCATTGACAAGTCTTATTTTGGGTGTTTTTTTTCAGGAACTGGCCACTTTTATTGACTCTTTACACGCAGGCTGGCCCCATGCAGGAAGTAAACATTACCTTGGTCTTCGACCACGACGTGCTACTTAATCTGCTACTGAATAATAGCTTTAGTATCTGTTTAAGTTACACAGATACCTAAGTAGTAGCTTCCTCTTGTTTATTTTCTGATAAATTCTTTTAAAATATCAAGTCATGTAATCCCTGATGTACGTTGTCACCCCTTAAGGCCAGCGAGCCCAGTGCTTTCTGAGGGGAAGCTTCCAGTCTCAAAACAGTGAAATTCTCCTGTGAGTTTTCATTTTATATTGGTCCCTGGTTGTTGCTGGGTCTCTGCTTTACGAAAAGCTCTGGCATTTAAAGTATTTGGAGATGATAATCCAACCAAAACCCACGTCTGGTCTTTTCTGGTATTTACCAGATAAATCATTATCAATGATATAGACAGTGGGATCAAGTGCACCCTCAGCAAGTTTGCCGATGACACCAAGCTGAGTGGTGCGGTTGACAGGCCAGAGGGACGGGATGTCATCCAGAGGGACCTGGACGAACTGGAGAGGTGGGGCCAAGCAAACCTTATGAAGTTCAACAAGGCCAAGTGCAAGGTCCTACGCTTGGGCTGGGACAATCCTCGTTATCAATACAGGCTGGGGGATGATGTGATGGAGACTAGCCCTGCGGAAAAGGACTTGAGGGTACTGGTGGATGAAAAGCTGGACATGAGCCAACAATGTGTGCTGCAGCCCAGAAGTCCAGTCGCATCCTGGGCTGCATCAAAAGAACCGTGGCCAGCAGATCCAGAGAGGTGATTCTCCCCCTCCACTCTGCTCTCGTGAAACCCCACCTGGAGTACTGTGTCCAGCTCTGGAGCCCTCAGCACAAGAAGGACATGGACCCGTTGGAGCAGGGCCAGCGGAGGGCCACGAAGATGATCAAAGGGCTGGAGCACCTCTCCTATGAAGACAGGCTGAGAGAGCTGGGCGCGTTCAGCCTGGAGAAGAGAAGGGTTCAGGGAGACCTTATAGCGGCCTTCCAGCACCTGAAGGGGGCCTACAGGAAAGCTGGGGAGGGGCTGTTTGCAAGGGCAGGTAGCGATGGGACGAGGGGCAATGGTTTTAAACTAGAGCAGGGGAGGTTTAGATTGGACATTAGGAAGAAGTTCTTTCCAAGGAGGGTGGTGAGACACTGGCCCAGGTTGCCCAGGGAGGTGGTGGAGGCCCCATCCCTGGAGACATTCAAGGCCAGGCTTGATGACGCTCTGAGCAACCTGATGTAGTTGAAGATGTCCCTGCTTACTGCAGGGGGGTTGGACTAGATGACCTTTAAAGGTCCCTTCCAACCCAACACGTTCTATGATTCTGTGATTCTACCTAATTGAAGAAAGTAAAGAACTAAGGCAAAAAGCCTGACAGCCCTCCCCGGAATGCCATTTCATGATGTCTTTATGGTCGCTTATTCTACCTGAAATATTGCTGTGATTTCTCGTCGGTGACTTGGTTTCTAAGTTCTTGTCTTTTCCTGTGGATTCAGGGCAGAAACAACATGTTCCACACCTTGCTTATGTTTCTGTACATCATAAAGACAAAAGAATCCGGGATGTTGGGGTAAGTACCTGACACTACGCATCATTGTTCCCCATATGAGATGTGAATGGAGCGTCCTGTTTTGAAGCACCTCATCTGAAGGTGCTTCAAACTGAAATGGCTACAGCAGGCTGATATTAAGGTCCTGCATGTGAGTCTGGGCAATGCCAAGCACAAATCCAGGCTGGGCAGAGAATGGATGGAGAGCAGCCCTGAGGAGAAGGACTTGGGGGTGTTGGTGGATGAGAAGCTCAGCAAGAGCCGGCAACGTGCGCTGGCAGCCCAGAAACCCCCCGCAGCCTGGGCTGCATCCCCAGCAGCGTGGGCAGCAGGGCTGTGAGGGTGGTGAGCCCCTGGCCCAGGTTGCCCAGAGAAGCTGTGGCTGCCCCATCCCTGGAGGGGTTCAAGGCCAGGTTGGACGGGGCTTGGAGCAACCTGGTCTAGTGGGAGGTGTCCCTGCCCAGGGCAGGGGGGTTGGAACTGGATGATTTTTAAGATCCCTTCCAACCCAAACCATTCTGTGATTAATGGTGTTAAAATCATCTTCTTGTTTGAAACAATAGCAGCTTCTTTATAAAATTGGATAAATCTTACGTGTGTGAGCAGTAAAAGCCATGTCCAGATTCCCCAGGACGCACACCTGCGCATTAAAACGCTGAAGCATGAAATTGATAATTTTTCGTTTAATATTTTGAACAGGCATTTTAATTTCCTTACGATTTATTACAATAACTATTGTTTTTGCAGGCGTGTAAATCTCGGTTTATCAGGAGTCAACGTTCTGTGGATTTTCGGAGACTGACCTCTCCAGCGGATACCGGTTCAGAGGCACAACGCTCCTCTGGCGAGACGAACCGAGCGCCATCGTTCCATTGTTGATTCAAAACACACACTTACTATGAAAGGCGATAATTTAAGCTCTGCTTTGTGGGCCGAGGGGAAGCATTTGTAATTTCCTCTGCGGGTTTGAAGATATTATTTAAAACGTTTCACTTTCAAAATGCTACTATGTATGAAATCCAGGCAGGGCTTCTCTTTCCGGCTCCTCACCTCAACGGATCCTCTTTAAAAAGCCTTTTGCCGGTTGTGTCCCATGTCCATCGGTGCCATCACCCCTCAGCTGAGCTTAACTGGCCCTGGGACTCAACTGCGACCCCTCTGCAGGCTGGACCGGCCCCCCCGAGGGGGTGCAGAGCCATGAGACGTCACTGGGAAAGATCCACTGATTCGGCCAACTTCAGGATCCAAGAAATTCCAGATAGGCACAAGGAAAGCCAAGTTTAGACACGTTTTTGGTTCATTTTATTCGTACGATAAGAAAAACATTTTATTTTTTTCATCCCTGTTGGTGGAATGGGGTTCGCTGACGCCGCGAGGTGTGTTGGGGGTCTGCACTGCCGGTGGGAGGGAAAGAGAAAACCATGTTTAACTTGCGGATTTCAGTAAATAAGATACTTGTTTTTATCTTTTTTTTTTTGAACAAAATAAGTGTGCCGTCCAGCCTGGGCGGCCTTGCGCGCTCTGAAGTAGCGCATGTCCTCAGTACAACCACAGCGCTACCCTGCCTTTGCCTTTTAAATTTATTTTTACAGCTCCCACCAGCTTTTTTTTTGGCTGGTAACCTCTTATTTTGGGAGCCTTACGGACCGGCACGTGGCTTCAGCACCTCGGTGGGAGACCAGGCTCTACAGACCCGCAGAGTTTTTAAGTCCTTGCTTTTGGGGATGAACCTTGAGGGGGGTGGGGGGGAACAACACTTGGAATTGTTTCAAAGAAGGAGTCGTTCATTATTTGCCAAAAAACTTTTTATAGAGAGGCTGGGGGGGGGAAGGATCTGTTGTAAATTCTGACAAATGAGCTTTTTAGGAGTGTGTAAGGTTAGTTTTAGTAGTTATTTTTTTTAAATGGGGGTAAAAAATCATAAGCCCTGAGATGCTGAAGATCTTTGCGATGCTGAAGATGAGGTTGTCACCTTGTTCCCCTCGTTGTAAACTGCCAAAAAAACACTTTTCCATATAAAACGTGAAATTCCACTGGCTTGTTACTGGGGGCGAGAACACCACGTGTTTTCTTACGATAATATATTTTTGTACTGTATTTTTTATTGCTGGCCTCGGGCGCGCACCGATGGGAGGGAAAAGAGGAATTTGTTCTGTTCTGGGGCCGGGTGCGTTCGTTTTTTATCTCTTCGGGAGGGAATCTGCTATTTTTTTAGTGTGAACCGACTGTTCCCGGTGACTCTGGGAGGCACGGGGTTTTTCTGAGGGACTGATAACGAACTGGCACATTCGGTTCCCGTATTAAATGGAATTTGTTTTAGCAAATGCTTGTTTGGGTTTTTCCTGCAGTTCAGCATCGCTAAATCCAGTGATGTGCCAAGGAAGGGACATTCAGGAACCGGGTTTACCCCAAATCTCGCACCCTGGGGGCAGAGTGGGGCCGTCCCAGTTGCCTTTTGCCCCACGAGCTGCGTTCCTCTGGGGTGTCAAAGGCTCTTTAAGTGCAGAAATTTTCTTCTTTGACCAAAAAATGGGTGTTTCTCGAGCAGAGCCCGTCCTGCGGGGCACCCTCAGGGGCACCGGGCTCCTGCAGCTCCCCCCCCGCGCACCCCCAGGATCCTGCCCAACCTCTTCCCTACGCAATCCAGGTCCTTGTGCACCCTGATAAACTGCACCCCGATAGTACCCTGCGCCCTGGTCCCCATCCATCCCAGTCCCCGTGAACCCCGATAAACCACATGCCCTGCTCCCTGTGCACCCCAGATTGTCCTGCACCCCCCTTGCCATGTCCCCTGGTCCTCATGCACCCTGATGCACCATGTACCCTGATTCCTGTGCACCCCAATTTCCTGTGCACCCCGATCCCTGTTCACACTGCTACACCGTGCGCCCTGGTCCCCGTGTGCCCCGATACACCGTGCACCCCAGTTCTTGCATGCCCCAGCCCTGTGCGCCCCGATATACCGCACACCCTGGTTCCTGTGCACCCCTGTCCCCCTGCACCCCAACACACCATTCGCCCTGGTCCCTGTGAACCCTGATATACCACAACCCCCCCCATTCCC